>CM076580.1:418273997-418877140 GCA_034641835.2 Pinus albicaulis
AAGAAATCTAACCATCTATCAGCAAACCATTTCAATGGCGCTTCTTTTAGTTGCACTTAATCATGTGAATCATCTTGACCCTCATCGATTATGAAATCCTCTTTTCCATTCTTCTTTTCATTTTTTATATCCCCTCCTGGATAACCATAATATCTTGAAATGGAGCTAGCCAACTCAAATATAGTATTGCAAATCCCTGGCTAAGTTAGATGAGGATTACATATGGTCTTGAATGAGCATTTGGACTCTTTAGATATGCGTACCAATTATGTTCATATAGCACAACAAATAGATGATTTAATTTACAAATGTCACATAGAAGTCATATTTATCTCATGGGCCTTCAACTTAAATTATATAATCGTTTGACCCCCAGAAATGTCATTTAATACCTCAAAATGACTCCAAAAGGTTTTAGACCTGAATTCTCCACCCCCCATTAAAGTGACCCTACAAGTTGATTCTTTCAGTTTTTTCACTCTATAAGCATCAACGTACGATTATGCATGATGGAGGATCTCTAGCGCTTTCCCTTGTTAATATATTTAATAATCTCAATATTTATTTAAAAGTATCAATAGTATTTCGACCATGAGATTTGAACAATGTGATGTCGTTGAAATACTCTTGATACTTTTAAATAAATATTGAGATTATTAAATATATTAACAAGGGAAAGCGCTAGAGATTCTCCATCATTCATAATCGTATGTTGGATTTGGTGATAATTGTCTCCAAATTTTGGCTTTCTGACCCGCAAAACATAATTATTTTACAAGGGAGGGAAGGAGGGATGATCACATTGACTTGCTTGATGACATGTATGATTAACTACGTAATTTTTTGCATGAAGTGACATTCCCATGCGAGCATGGCGTTCTTTAGTATTGTTATTCGCCTCTAAATCTTTTTAAGTTCTATAGGTAAGTCTGTAAAAGGGCAAGTAGCCTCTGGATCTCTGCATCTCAGATGAAAGGTGACATGTCTGATAAATGCCTTCAGGTCAATCTGCGGAATGGATCTAAATAGAAGTTCTTCATTTTAATATCAATAAACACAACAAATTTAAGGTAAACTAGCACATGTTCCATTCATCATGAACACAAACTTCACAAGCTTGAGGTAATGAACACGAAATAAAATTCCTTCTTGGAACGACGCCTCCTTGGCTTTGGAGCATTTTCCATGTTTTCCATAACCAAGAACCAAATGGTCGTGTCTTGAAGAACATTTGGCTCAACTATGCCTTGTACATGTACAAACCCTTTACTTTCCATTTTTTTTTTTGATTTGGACCTTATTCCTCTAATGTCTCTCAAAAGCACGTACACATTCATTTTCAGAGGAAATTGAAGGTAGAAACCAATAGCTAATTCTTCTAACTAACCTTGACTAAAATGGGCTAAATTGTACTTTGATACGAACTTGATTTAAATTGTCCACCCCACATTAGGCACCAATGATTATAACCTTTAATGGGCTAGCACTGGTTTGTAATCATCATCTCAAAATGACCTAGTAGATGAAAAATTACCATGTTTGTAATCATCGTTCCACACCATCTACATATGACCCTTCTACACATTATATGATTGAATTTATGGTAGGTCATCCCTTCTATCTAGACCATGATTGATTGTGACATTAGGTGAATAAAGGAAATTTGATAAGGAAGGGATCACTATAAGTTTGTCCTCCTCCACCCACTCCATATCCAGTGATTGCCTATTTTTCTCTTCCAACATTTTATTTTGGAAATTCATTTTGGTAGTTAATTCTACTAATAGTCACAACACACCTGGAAGTCAAAGAAATTGTTATATACACTACTAAACTCAATTAACATTGTTTGTTATTGGACTTTACAATAACAAGCAATGTAGAGTTCATTAATGTAGTAGTGTATATGATAATTTCTTTAACTTCTAGGTGTGGTGTGGCTATCGATAAAATTAGCTGCTAATGAATTTCGAGAATAGAAAGTTGGAAGTGGAAAATTGAGAAATCACTAGCTATGGGGCGGATGGAGGAGGACAAACTAGAAACTATCCTCTGCTTATAAATTGTATTTTATTCACCTGTTGTCTCAATCATTCATGGGATAGGTAGAGAGGATGACATGCCAAAAATTCATGCATATAATATGTAGAAGGGGTCATGTATGAGATGGTGTGAAGTGATGATGATTGACATGGTAAATTTTCATCTGCCAGGTCATTTTGAGATGATGATGACAAACCAATACTAGCCATTTTAAGGTTATATTCATTAACAAGAAATATGGGGAAGGAAATTCAAATGTCTCATCATGGAAATTATAAAAATTGTAAGGATGGGGTTATAAGCGTTATGGAAATTCTAAGTGCCAAATACTAAGGAACAAGCCATATTTGCTTCTCAAAAACTTTATTTGATATATTCTTAAAAAACCAAGTACAAATTGTAGTAATCCTAGAATCATGCTTTACATAAGGTAAAATTGGGGAACTCATGACTTGTACTATAGATAAAAAAACATTTGCCCTTACCAAAAAATATATGATAAAAATTGACAAACTACATAAGCTTAAGCTTAAGGGGATATAATCCTTCTTGCCTTCCATATAGATAATGAAAATGATTGTTCCAAGTCTCATGTTGCTTCTCATGTTATTTTATAAACCTTGATTGGAAAGAAAAATAGGAGGGCGGAAATGTAAGAAATATAGAACATACTGGATTTAACAGCCCCAAACTGGATTTTACTCTCAGGTACTGGAACCTCTACAAAGGTTCGACCTGGAAACATAGTTTTTCCTTAGGTTTCTCCATTGGTTCTATGTCCAACTTGGATAACCTACAGTTCAATATCCTTCTTTTCATTTTTTATATCCCCTCTTCGATAACCATAATATCTTGAAATGGAGCTAGCCAATTCAAATATAGTATTGTAAATCCCTTGCTAAGTTAGATGAGGATTACATATGGTCTTGAATGAGCACTTGGACTCTTTAGATATATATCTAAAGAGTCCAAAAGCTCATTCAAGACCATATGTAATACATAGCCTCCTCATCTAATATATAAAACTTTAATCCATGTGCTTAACCTTAACATTGACACAAATGGAATTTACAATTTTACTCACTGCTTTATGATAGAAAAATATGCGGATGAATATTTCCCACATATCCGAAGTCAAAAGGGATAGATTAAAAAGGGATGCTCTGGTCATCTATAAAAGATAAATTAAAGAAGCATGACATATTAAAGTAATGTAAATTAGATATGCGTACTAATTATGTTCATATAACACAACAAATAGATGATTCAATACAAATGTCACATAGAAGTCATATTTATCTCATGGGCCTTCAACTAGAAAGGTGACATATCTAGTAAATGCCCCTACAGTCAATCTCTGGAATGGATCTAAATAGAAGTTATTCATTTTAATATCCGTAAAACACAAAAACTTTAAGGTAGACTATGTACATGTGTCATTTCTCCCACAAACTAAAGTGTATAAGTAGTAAATTTTATACCAAGTGTGCTCCCACCATGTAAAGCGCAATTTGGTGAATTTATCATTTTTATAATATATTTTTCGATTAAATTTTGTTTCACACATGATCAATTATTGCTTTGAAAGTTGTGTTCTACATAATTTTTGTACACTAAATTACAAATTGATTTTTTGAAATCTATTTTGTGAATGTCAACCAATAGATATATATCATGGAGGATGAAAGACGAAGATCAGCCGAATCCCATATGGAGGCTCAGGGATTGGAGGATGTTCACGGTATTTAAATATAATATTAAATCTCCATACATGTGTGTACATATGGAATTGATTTTTTTATTAACTTTGTGAGTGAAATTAGTTGTTAATAAGTTTCATGTTTTAATTTTTAGGAGGCAAGAGGAGAAGGGTTTCTACTCCATCCATGGAGCGTGGCCAAGGTTCAACCGGTCGAGGTATGAGTGGTAGCAGGTTGCGGGAAGGGGGTGATATTTATTCCCCCGAAGGCCAATCAACGACTGTTGGTTCTCAACAGGGTCACTGTGGGTCTGGTTCTCAGCAGCGTCATTCTGGGGTTGGTTCTCAGCAGGGTCATGTTGGAGATGATGTTAACCAACAACATCAAGGTTGCCATCAATTTCAATATTTTTCATTAAATTTGTACAACTTTTTTTACACGTGTTTTTTCTAATATACGAAATTTTATATATATTGATGCAGAGGCTGAAAATGTTCGAGCCAGTGGTCAAAATAGACGCAGGGCAACGCGCTACATTCAAGAAGAAGGTTGTCAACCCAGCACAACTTATCCGGCTGAGATTACTGATATACCATGGGAAACGAACATGGCGGAATGCACCTTACAAAGGTGTCAAAGCCTTCATGCAAAATTGCAAAGAGATCTCGAGGCTTTGTCTCTACCTGCTGAGAGTAGAAAAAGCCTCGAAATAGTTACACATTCATTGAGTGAAATGGTAAAAGTGTACAAAAATTTGGGGCCAACGACTGATTCGTTTGTAGAACTAATGAGAAAGAGAAAAGAAACAGTGATAGGTCCCGATAAATGGCAGGACATAAAACAAAAAGTTTCAAGAGCAGATGCTAAGTCAATGTTTAATTATAAGGAAGGGCCAAAAAGAAAAATGTTGAAGGTGCAGTATTTCAAGCACCCAGACAAAGCAAAATATTTGTATGATCGACATCTTGCGGCCTTTGGAAGGCTTCCATGGAACGATGAGGTTCTTGTTTATTTTGCACAAATGTTTTATGCAGAATTTTTTTTGGGTATGAAACCCGACTACAATGACCTTCCTTCAGAATTTTTTGGCCCGGGGAGAGGTTGATTATATCAACGTAAGGGCGCTAAGCGAGATGTGGAGTTGCCTCGCCCTGAGCCGCCATTGGTGAGTCGACCGTTTCGAGTCGAAACCCTGCGATCAGAGATGGATGCGACTTCTCAAATAAGTCATGAAGCAAGAGATGTTATGATCGACAATGTTCATAGCGGATTGAGTGGAGTCGATATTTGTTTAAATTGACAAAGAGCACGTGAAAATGCACGTGCCAATTTTGTTTATCGTATAGATGAGGAGATTTACAACATGAATGTTGAAGATCTCTGAACATATGCAATAAATTGTCGCAATGGTCTGCAAGACCTAATTTTTCGTGAGGAAGAGGGCACCGGAACAGTATGTGTTAGTGACCTTAGGGTTTGAAATTATATTTACATATACATGTGTACAATTTGTAATAAATACATGTGTATGTACACATGTATACATTTATTTGTATGTGTACATTAATCTAACAAAAATGTATGATTATATGTTAAAACACCATTTACAGTTCTCAGGCATGATGCGTGATGAAAATGTTAATATTACGTTCGGGACCTCTGGCTCAAACGATGCAGATGGGTCTGACCATCATGATATGTTGGCACATGTATGTTAGTGTTTTTTAAGTGACTCTAAAATAAATAATTGTTGCCACACATGTACATGTATGTATATATATATAATTTGATAAAATGTTTTAACAAGTACCGATTTCGTCTGATGTTTTTGGGATGGCGGTACCTTCTTCTTCCTTAGGAGATATACCTTCTACTTCATTGGGAGATATGCCACAAGTATGGACAATTTTTCACAAGTTCAAAATTTATGTTACCTCAAAAAGTTCCATTAAAAATTGAGATATATAGAGAGAGAGATCTATATTTTGAGTTATTTAAAATTTTTTGAATTTAGGTTCATGCAGAAGATTTTTTTAATCCGAGGACTCTAGCAATGGAGATAGGAACATCCACAACATTTGAACAAGTTGTCTTTAGTTCTTTTTTTTAATATTATTGTTAAAATAAGTTTATATATGTACACGTGCATTTTCATTTGAAAGTTTTTAATTTATATAAATTATTTATGTATATATATATATTTATATTTAACTGTACATGTATATTGTATAGGTTACCACTGCAGATGTTTCTATGGCAGAACCTGTTCATCAAATGGAGAGGCAACCTTACGAGGTATTGCGTGATTTTTTTGTTATATTTTGTTTTTTACATGAAGTTCTAGATATATATATTCTCATTCATTTTTAAAACTTCAAATTTTAATGTTCAAGTACGTGTGCATTGTGTATGTAGGTTTCCTATTTACAGGATAGGGAACTAACCGAGACCCAGAGGCTAGATCCTCCATTTGATGGACAAGATTTACAGTAGATTGTTAAATTGGTTTTAATTTATTGACATTAATTTGATACTCCATTGATTTAATTTTGGACATATTTTATTACAATGTTATTATATAATTTGTTTTATTTAATCTTTGGATGGTTTTAATACTTTTGGCATGTGAATGTGAAGTAATGTTGTCATATGAATTACATTTGACATGTGATATCTAATGTTAAATGTTTTTGTTGGATAGTTGAATTATAATTGGCATGGCATGTGATATTTAATGTTAAATGTTTTTGTTGGATAGTTGAATTATAATTGTCATGGCATCTGAAGTTTTTAAAACTACATGAATGATAGAATGTGAACCTACATTTGCACATGTGGTAAATTGAAATGTTACTTGTAACAAGACAATCCCCATTGATTTCATTACAGTATATGTTGATTTCTGATTTGATGTAATTGCATGTATGATGGTACATTACTTGTAAAGTCATTGGATTAATAGTGTTCATTGATTTCAGTGTAAGCGCAAAAAATAATTGACAATGTAGAACGATTTTTGTGTTATAATAATTAAACCTAATAATATTGGAGAGCAAGAGAGACTTGAGGTATGGTGTTTACTACAAGAGTTCGAGCTAAATATTTAAATGGTTTGTACCTATGTGTTGATTTCTGATTTGATATAATTGCATGTATGATGGTACATTACTTGTAAAGTCATTGGATTAATAGAGTTCATTGATTTCAGTGTAAGCGCAAAAAATTATTGACAATGTAGAACGATTTTTGTGTTATAATAATTAAACCTAATAATATTGGAGAGCAAGAGAGACTTGAGGTATGGTGTTTACTACAAGAGTTCTAGCTAAATATTTAAATGGTTTGTACCTATGTGTTGATTTCTGATTTGATATAATTGCATGTATGATGGTACATTACTTGTAAAGTCATTGGATTAATAGTGTTCATTGATTTCAGTGTAAGCGCAAAAAATTATTGATAATGTAGAATGATTTTTGTGTTATAATAATTAAACCTAATAATATTGGAGAGCAAGAGAGACTTGAGGTATGGTGTTTACTACAAGAGTTTGAGCTAAATATTTAAATGGTTTATGATTTATGATTTATACTTTCTTTTTAATATAATCGATACGAAAAGATGACAAAACTAATAAGGGTGACAATAAGAATAGAAGTTCAGAAAATAGTTTAAGATTGATCACAAGAATTAAGAGAATGTCTCGGTCCATCATTGGTATGGCTTGTGATGCAACCATGAAGTCTCGTCCCAACACCATAGAATGATCATCCATGTCAATGACTCTTAAGTCTATCTTTCCAAACCATGACCCTACTCTCACATGTGTGCCTTTCATGACACCAGTCACTGCTTTCATCCTCGAATTGACTGCCTTGAAAGCACTCAACTCTTTCTCCATGCTAGCCTTCCTCTTTCTAAGAGATGAAGCTGCCTTTCAACTTAGGAAGCTATGGGTAGCCCCCATGTCTATCAAAGCAGAGAACTTTTTCCCATGTACGGTTGTAGACATGAATCTCAAGTCCAAGGAAATTTCATCATCATTCCTCCTCCTTGTCTTGCGCCTTACTTCCGCAATCTTCTTCAACATTTCCTCTTCCAATATGTCTTTCGAACTAGCCCTTGGCTTAAAAGTCCTTTTCGCATATCTCTTCTCATGAAGCTCCATAGAACAATCCGATCCTGGGTCTGCTTGAATTGGTTCAAGCTCTTTCCTTTTCGAATTCTGTCTAATTGCTCCAATACGACATATATTGACTTCTTCCAAACGAAGTGCACCAATCCTCATAGTGTGGTCTTCTTCTTTTCCAAGTGTGCCAACACATGCATTTTCTTTCTTCAAACCAATGGTTTCGGATCAAGAAAGTCCCTCTTGATCTTATCTTCCATGTTCTTGACTTTAGCCTGCAACGTGGTGCTTCTTTCCTTCAAGTGAGCCCTTTCCATAAAGAGTTCTTGAAGTCTTTGTTCACCTTGTCGTATCTCCATGTCAAACTTTTCAATTTCAGTAGTTTGTCCAGATAGTCCATCCTTGGAATTTCTTGGGTGAAAAACCAAGTAGGTTGAACCAACTTTGGTCTAGTGCATTGGAATTCATTAAATAATTGTTCATTGGCACTGCTTCAAGCTAGGAGTGAGCATCGTCACCAACCTACATTGAATATTTTACACTCCCTAAGGTGAATGATACTTTAAATTGATTGACAGTCTAAGACTTTCGAATTTTTCCGAATGCCAAATGATCTTACAAAGTTAGTATTTATAATATCCTAGTAGGTCATTCGGTGACAACTTTTACAGGAAACTTGAAACAACTTTGGCATGTGATATTTAATTTGTTAAATGTTTTTGTTGGATAGTTGAATTATAATTGTCATGGCATGTGAAGTTTTTAAAACTCGAGTTTTGGATGGTTTCAATCTACATTTTGCATGTGATATTTAATGAACTTTAAATGTTTAATGTTAAATAATGTTGCACAATATATAATCAAAAGGGTTTTAAAACTTAAAGTTTTGGATGGTTTCAACCTACATATGCACATATGGTAAATTGAAATTATGTTACTTGTAACAAGACAATCCCCATTGATTTCATTGTATATGTTGATTTCTAATTTGATATAATTGCATGTATGATGGTACATTACTTGTAAAGTCATTGGATTAATAGTGTTCATTGATTTTAGTGTAAGCGCAAAAATTATTGACAATGTAGAATGATTTTTGTGTTATAATAATTAAACCTAATAATATTGGAGAGCAAGAGAGATAAGGTATGGTGTTTACTACAAGAGTTCGAGCAGGTCATTCGGTGACAACTTTTACCGAAAACTTGAAACAAAGAGAATCTATCTTTGGCTAGGACATCATGTAAGATGCCTGACATAAACAGTAAAATTGTACTCATGTAAGTTTAAAAGCTGAGATTCGGGCAAGTGGGGACAACCACTTGTTATCTCGTCCCTTAGAGGCTAGGCCATATGGGGACCGAATCTAACCTTACAAAATAAAGTGAAATAATTTGTACCATATGGTCGGTTACTGATATAAAAGAACAATTAATATACAAGAACAATTAATTTCATTCTAGAATATATATATATATATATATATATATATATATATCCAATACATATAACATTTTTCATCAATGCACATGTATAGAAAAACTACTTTCAGTTGATACTAGAGCACGTGCTTGTACCCAAACAATTTGTAACACGTGAAAACCACAAATAACATAAGAAGCTCAATTTTTAGTTGAGTACTGGAAGTTCTAAAACATATTTAATCCAAAGATAATAAATTGTTGGACAATTCACTCAAAAAAATTCTAATGGAATTCCATCCTCAATAATCCATTCATGATCGGATTTTGACATTTTCCATCTCTTAATTTTTGATTTTTTCTTTGATTGAACTTCTATCAACTTTATGCGTGCTGCACACACCAAGTGACTATATTGACAACTTATGGAATCGGGTTCATAGTCTTCAAAGTAAACAAAGTCTCCACTTTGATGAGTTTGTCTGAAAAAATAACCTTTCAGTATAATAGACCCTCTGTCATACTGAAATCCGTGATCATTATAGTCTTGCAATAATTTCATTTTTCGTTCAGTGCAACGCATCAAATAATACTTCAGATTTTCATCGTTGTCAATAGGTGCAATTACAACAAAAACATCTCCTGAACAATAAAATAAAAATTTAACATTTAATTATGCATATTTAAATTTATTTCTAGATCTTTAAATCATTAGAAAGTAATTCAAATGTTACCTTCTCTAACAAGATCAGAAACTCGATCACCATCGGATGATATTGTAGTTTTCTCTGATTGCATTTCTTCAAACATTGCAACAGAAATTTTGCCCTTTGTATTTAGCTCTGTATGTTTCCAATCGTTCACATACATTTTGTTTTCACAAACGTCATTGGATTTTGTGTTGTCTATGCAAACATCACAAAACAGAGAATATTTTCTATTATCCCATTGAAAGCACATTTCTAGACAATTTTGTTTGGATTAAATGCAATTTTGGTCCCTTTTATTGTTTCAACGTCATTTCCAATTGATCCTCTACGTCTTCGATTCCAATATGCCGGAAAAACCTTTATATGGAAAATTAGAAGAAGAATTTGTAAATATGATATCAAAATACAATCAAAGATAATCATTGCATGATAAATGTACAATGTTTAAAATTAGATTTCCAATATAAATTAAATTGAATGTACCTTCGCACTTCTCTTGATGGGTTAATCTCATGGCTTAGAGCAGTTTTGCACCATTGAACAACTTCTTCGGCGTTCACAAGTCGACGTGCAAAGTGGTTCATTTGATATCTTCGAAGTACTCGTTTTATGCATGCTCCTGCACCGTCATGTTCTCCTTTTCCATGGCCAGTCTCAAAGAAATTCCAACAATGTTTAATGCAGGTTTTATTATGAAGACAACACAACCAAAAAAATGATCGTGCAGATTTGAATTGACCTGCGCATCCGTCTGACCATATCCAATGTTCATTGAATGTTATTCCACGATTTTTTAATGAATCATAAATTCTTCCAAAACAATGTTGTACAAAACATGTATCATGTGTACGATCGTCACTGATATAAAAATGATATTCTTTAATGATATGTCGATTTTCACTCGTGCTTTCTATATGATCGACATTTTGTTCAGCATGTCTATATAGAATATGGACGAGCATGGAGACTTAGTCAGAGTGATAGTATTCACTCTGAATTTCTTTTTGTGGAACAAATGTGTAGTTTTCTGCAAAATCAATCACTGACAAAATGGTCCCTGGTGGAAAAACTTCACGAGATTTTTTGAATTGCAAGTCTTGCCATTGAGCTCTATGGGAATGCTTGGTGTATTTGTAAATTTCTGCCTCAAACTTTCTCAAAAAGTCTATCAGAAAAATTTCGTATTCTAGTAATTCAATTCTTTTAACACTATTTGCACCTTGAATCGATGTATCGATATATTCATATCTCTTCCATTTCACTTTCATGTTGGACAATGATTGATCATTTATATCAATACGATATTTGTTTTGAAATTTGGTCAAATTTCCACAATCATCACATTTTTTACCACCAACACATTTCTTTTTGTAAAATAGTTCATCGCTTTCTCTTTCACATAGAATTTGAGATATGAAATCACGGATAGTGGAAGGAGGAGGTGAATCCTTCCATAATGTTCTACCGAAATCAAAGAATGTGTCATAATATAACTCAAATTCCACATGATAACGGCAACAACAAGTGTCGCGTACGGTGATAGGTTTTACATACCATGGTTTTTGTTGAACAAAAGCACTAAGTGAAACATGAATTTGACGATTTTCTTCTTTGAACTTGTTGAATAACTCTATTTGAGTGGTTTCCAAGAGATGTTTTTCATGTTCTTCGTACTGATTTCGTGCTATTCTTCTTCGCATCACATGTCTTGCAGTCGGTGAAACACGCGAATTGTTCTTCCAATATTCATATATTATTTTTTTAACATCTTCTCCAAGTCTATCTTTGTATGTTTGCCTACAAATAGCTCTCCAACAAGCGAGTTCATCATTTACATCTATTTGCAGTCAAAATTTTCGATGTTTGTGCAGAGTTTTTCGCGAGGTTCCCAGTGCTCGTGCCATAGATGTTAGATTCAAACGATTCTCTTGAGTACTTGGTGAACCATTGCCATTTGTATTCCTCTACGTATATTTGAAACATCTTTATCTCTAGATCTCTTAATTGACTCTATAGCACTACTCATATTTTTTATCACCTCTTTTTTCATTTTTTATCTTTGGTTGATTTTCGAATACCCAATAGTGTCGTCGCTTCTTTTAATTTCCTTGATGATAGGAGACCTTTCAACATTTGAGCTTGAACTGTCACTTGCTCATTTTTGAAATACTTTTCAAAAATTCTATCGACACGATATCGTATAACATAGTCAGGTTTTTTATCTCCATATGTGTGAGTGTCGACATTTTCTAACATCTCATTATCGATAGTGATTTCATCTGTACATATTCGAAAAAAATAGTACATATTCAATAAATAACTAAATTAATAAATATGTCAATAAATATTAGGAAAATTTTAAATATATCAATAGATCATAATATTTACATTTACATACCCGATTCAATTTCTGCTTGAGGTTGATTTTCTTCTTCAATATTTTGAGGAGTATCTCTGTATGTTTACATTAAACAAAATATTTTTCAAACTAGTCCATCAAATAAAAATTAAGCTTCACATTTTACATTGGGAAAACTTTAAAAATATATTAATAGATCATAATATTTACATTTACATACCTGCTTCAATTTCTGCTTGAGGTTGATTTTCTTCTTCAATATTTTGAGGAGTATCTCTGTCTATTTACATCAAACAAAATATTTTTCAAACTAGTTCATCAAATAAAAATTAAGTTTCACATTTTACATTAGGAAAATTTTAAATATATATCAATAGATCATAATATTTACATTTACATACCTGCTTCAATTTCTGCTTGAAGTTGATTTTCCTCTTCAATATTTGAGAGGGCTTCTAACTTTCTTTTGCGATATTGTCTCGTCTCTTCTCTACGTGCCTCGGGGTCTCTTTTTCGATCATATTTTCTCGCACAAGTTCTTCGATTTCCCATGATAATAGGGTATGAAGTTCAAAAAATTTCCTTCAAAAAATTAGACAATAACTCAATTACAAAAAATATCACAAAAGATTTAATTTAAAATTTTTTTAAAAAAAATTCAGTGTAAATTTTTTGTAAAAAATACGTAATCCAATCCAAAACACACACTTTAAAAAACACAAAACACGTACATACCTCCAAGAAAAATCACGCCACCTCCAAGAAATGTCTTCCAAAAAAATTCTTTAAATCCAAAATTGTAAAATCAATTTTCTTCCAAGAAATGCTCTTAAACCCAATTCTTTAAACCCAAACTTTGAAGAAAAGTTTTTGAACAAAGAAGCTCAAAAGATTTATTTCAACACAAAACATGTACATACCTCCAAGAAAAATCACGATGCCTCCAAAAAATGTCTTCCAAAAAAGTTCTTTAAACCCAAACTTTGAAGAAAAGTTTTTGAACCCAAACCAAGTCTTTGTAAAATGAGATGAAGTGCGAAATGTGTGAAATTTGTGAATCATTTCGCGGCAATTTATATTGACGCGAAATGTGTTTTTTGTAGGGGGCTCCATAAAACTTTCCGGCCGACGGAGAGTTACACAATAGTTCGGCCGAACTGTTCAGAAGAAGTTCGGCCGAACTATTAAGACGTTAGATTTAGCGACTCATAAACGGAAAACATAGTTCGGCCGAACTTGGACTAAAAGTTCGGCCGAACTAACGCGTCACCAATTACGCAAAAACTAGGCTCTGAAAATGGTTCTGCAACTTTGGACTGATTAAACTCCATGAAAGGTTGTTAATTAACTGTCGGAATCAAGACAAGCATTTTCAAAATTGAATCTACTTTCAGGAAATATAACTTTTATGGAATTTCATAAACGTTTATTAATTTTAATTATTTTTCTAATAAAATGGGTGCAAACAATTTCTGAGGGTCATTGTGATTCAGTGAAATCAAAATTTTGTATCTCCCAAAATACATTATAAAAAAAATTGAAAAAATTATGGGGCATTACATTGGTCCATCGACTCTAATGGGTAGCTTTTAGATTTTTAGTTTATAACTTATATGTTAAGAAATTTCTTGCCACGCGAAACATATCCAAAATACGCAGTTTTTCGTATTGGACCAGTTCAAAAAAATTCTAGTAATTATGATATGCATCCATTGGCTTTGTAAATATGACGAAAACAAAGTAGACTCTATCTAGATTGTTGTAACACATTTTGTTTTTTCAAAAACACAAATTTTCAATGAATACAGCATTGCGACATAACATGACTTCTTATGAATCCTTTGATTGTTAAGAAACACACACTCAAAGAAACACTAAGTTGACATATCAAATCTGCATAAAAAATTTCAAAAAATAAGTAATAGAAAGCTAACAAAATTTCTCACAACTTTTATTTTTATCGCAAAATGAAATTCTACACAGAAAAATTGTTATAGTTTGCAGAAAGTTGAAGAACTATAATATTTAATTATTTAACAACCCTCATTTTACGAGAGTTTTTATGGTGGCTTAAGCCAGGGATATTACAAACTCCCCCCATTAAAGAGAACATCGTCCTCAATTTTCTTCTCTTGTTGGAACATTAACGTTTAATTTTCATTACCAATTATTTAGGAAATGTAAAATAATACTTAAACCATAATACTTCCTTAAAATCTCAAGGAGCACTTAGCCCTTTAATCATCAAAATGATAAGAAAAACTCTATCAAGTGCATATTGCATTTTATTTAGGAGTTACACTAGTCTTTATCTCCCACTAGTGTTGTTTGCAAATTACTGTCTTTCTCTCCCACAATAATTTCAATAAAATTCAAACTCATGGTTTTTATCTCCAACCATTTCCCTTGAAAATTACTGTCTTTCTCTCCCACTGTAATTTCAATCAAATTCAAACTCATGGCATTAATCTCCTACCATTTTCATCTAGTGTGTCAGGAATTTAAAGTTCAATAACTCATTATTTTATCTAACATGAGTTATTTCAGTCACCTATATATTTCAATTAATTTCCTCTGTGCATGCATATAGATAAGTCATTGCTGACATGTTCATTTGCTCATTAAAACCTAAAAACACAACCCATCTCATCGAAATTATTGCTAAGATAATTTTATATATCGTGCATGAAAAACCATAACACATGCAATAACTTTGAGACATGAAATTTACAGTCTATTGTAACATCCAACATCTTTAGATAATTTTGAGGATAGACATAATTTCCTCTAACCGCAGTTAATTTATGGGAGTTATTGAGGACCCGAGTATATTCCAATCAACCATGAGCTATCTCGAATAGTTCCCCAACGAGGTACGATCTACTTGCTACTAGAATCAACAACCTCATTGATTCCTTGGTGATTTCTTCCAGGCATATTTTTAGCGGCGTCCTGCTTTAAGGTCTACCAACCTTTTTGCCTAGGCCTTTTTGTTTTATATTTTTCGAAAAATATACTCTTCTTTTTCTTTAAAGCATGTCTTTCTCTCCCACTATGCTTTATTTTACCCCACTTAGTATTTATCTCAAACTAAGTCATTAACATAATCTTTCTCTCCCATTATGTTAATATTTTCCTCTTTATTATTTTCTCCTAGGGATTTTAGGAGACTTTTAGGGAAGGTCCATATTGAACTTAACCACCAATAGCTTTTCATAAGCTGGGAAGAAGTCTTCTAAAACTCTAGAGTTATTTACTGAATACCCCAACCAATGTATTCATTAACTCAATAATAAAATAAAATATTACATCATCACATTAGCCTCATCATGGCTTCAATAGCCATTGAATCCAATAGTAATTCAATGTCTACAAATCCATAGTAATTTACAAAATTGTCCATTTGTATAATATCATTAAAGCAGAGGAATATTGATATAGATCAAGAATATATACTTGACCCTCAACATGGGTCTGACAATTTGTCAAAGTACATTGACAACAATTCATCACATGTTATATAGGTGGTATACATTCCAAATTTCCACATAATAATAATCATGTAACCTAGGAAAAAGACATTAACATATCTTGCAAACCATAGAATTATACTTTATTTAATGTCTCACCTTAGCAACCACCAATATTATAGAGAAATAACATTCCCATTGAACACTAGGACACAAGATGTGATTTTTTTCTTTCCTTGCCATTAGCTTGCAGCCATGTAAGTGACAACCATTGAGGAATTTCGGGAAAATAATTTGCAATCATGCAATCTACAACCACTATAGACTTTTATCAAATAGTGTGCAAGCATGAAATCTACAACCAATTCTACATTCCAAAAAATAGTTTTCAAGCATGAAATCTACATCCATTGAGGAATTTTAACAACAATTTACAAGCATGAAATATATGGTCAATGAGACATTCTACCAAATATTTGGCAAGCATACAATCTACCGCCATTGAGGGACTAGTTAGTAGACATGAAATAAATTTCCATAAATATGTTCAAAATTTTCAGAGAGATAGTAAAACTAGAATTTTCCAAATAGCATGAATCATATTAATATCATCAATGGTAAAATTTCTCCAAAACAACACAACAAAAAATCTCTATAGGAGCTTCTAATCGGAAAAGTCGACCAAATTATGGATCCAAGTCTGAAGAATTTTTTTATTTTTTTTTTGGAATCAACATTGGGGTTACATGATCTCAAGGTATGAATACCCTTGAATGTCAAGATGAATCACATACAAAATTCCAGGGATGCAATTATTAAAAACAACAAAACTTTGGATCTCATTTATTTCGAACACATGGAATGCAAACTTTCCTCTACAACTCTCAATGAAGAAAGAGAACCCACACTTATGCTACTATGAGTTGTTCATTGACTTTAAGTTCACTATGTGAATTGATCCACTTCACTCATTTCTTATTTTTAACAACTAAAGGGGTTCGTAATTTTTTTATTTATTTTTTCACAACATTCCATTGTCCTCTTCAGGGTCAACCCAACTTATAAATTATTTAGTTGTCACACCAACCATACATGCATTCATTCTTTATAAGCAGTGCCTAGTAACTTTAGCCATGTTTTTCCACTTTTTTTTTACTTATGCACCATAATCATTTTTCTAATATTATGCATGCAAAGGTTAGTAATTAATCTACACTAGAACTAGCAAGTGCTCAGGATGGTTCATAGGTACAACAAAGGTTTTATTGTCTTTTATCAACATCCATATTCAATTTTCCTGAGCAAAAATTTTAAAGAAACATTATAACTTTCTACTCTTTCATGAGGTCATTAACCATGCATCATGCATCTCATGTTAATTGTAGTATAATACAAGTTTAATTAAGTCATACCTAAAATGATGCCCACTAGCATTATATCTCTACTTCTTCCTTTCGTAATGATTCCCAAAAGGTGCCAGTATTGCAACCTTTTGCTCTGATACCATTTGTAACATACCCCGATACCCTCGCACGAAAATGCATGGAGTTAGGAATTTTTTTTTCAAGATTTACGAAGGTATAACCTTATAAATTACTTTATATATTTCTTCATTAAATATTTAAATACCCATCATCATCATTTAGATAAATATTTAGTAAAAATCATAGTGAGTTACACAACCATTAATTGTCCTTGTTGTAGCATATTAACTTAAATTTCCTGCTATAACTATGCATCGATCCCATGATAATTTTAATTCAACTAGTACATCACCTAATTGATAATATAAACATCACATCATGAAATTAATTAACATCATAAAAATGACACAATGAACAATCACATAAATAGACACCGATATACCCTGGAAACCTTGTAGGGTGAAAACCAGCAAACGTTTAATTTTATTATTAAATGCTTGTGAGGGTTTTCACCCCTCACTCAATGGTTATAAGGGAGTCCATCCCTTGACCATTGTCACAAAAATTACATAGAAAAATAATCTTAAACGAAACATAACTAGTTATAAGCTATTACAATCATCATGATACCATTTACCCACGAATCCTCAATCTTTGTCTTTGTACTCAAACTATTTCCTTCAGTGGGTCATCCTGCAAATGGAACTACTAAACCTGCATGGACTAACAACTCTTTATCTTCCATAATTTTAAACTTGAAAAATCATTTTCTCAAGTCATCCTTCTTTCCTGCCATTCCTATCATCAGCACACTTGATATCATGATTAGATAAAATAATAATAAAACAATAATCAATCTCTATTTGTGACACTTAACCAACTATTTGTATGCATGTATAAAACATACCCAAGTTGACATGAAATGCCTTCTTTAACATAATTTCACATGCATTAGTAACAAATAAATAACTATCAAGCATCATCTTTCTAGAAACCACTAACAAAATCTCGCATGCACTTTCATATTATTTCCAAAGGAAAGATAACATAGTATATAATAATATTGTGCATGAAAATGCACAACAAGCTTTCAAGATAACTATCCCAACTAGAAATTTCCTTTTCTTCTACTCTTATGTTTTCTTTTCCAAAGGGATTAACACAATAGATTCTATACTTATGCATATGAAAGCATGTTCTTTTCTAAATACATATTTTCCACACAAGAGCTATTCACGTTGGCTATTCTTATAACAATGCAAGCTTTATTTCAAACCAAGTTAACATACTAGTTATGATTTTGTGCATGTAATAACATAGCCTTTTTATTCTTCCATGTAAAACATATATTTCTTTCCAAAAGAAACTAAATACATATTTCATGGAAAAATAAACACATTTATTTTCCCAGGGATCAAACGCATACCACTTATTCTTCCATGTATGCAAAGGGAATTTTCCCCCTCATCTAAAAGATCTAATCCCTAAACTATACATTTTCCATCCATCCAAGCATATATATATGTTTCTCTAAATAATCTTACATAATAAAACATGTATTTACTATTTTTCCTCTCTAAGAATCTAATCCAATAATGCATACAAGGATATATTTTTCTCTTCTATTATTTTTGAAGAGTTCTAACCCAATAATTTCTTTCTTCCATGCAATTATATATATTTATTTTCCAAGGAATTTAACACCTTAATT
Source organism: Pinus albicaulis (assembly GCA_034641835.2). Lineage (NCBI taxonomy): Eukaryota > Viridiplantae > Streptophyta > Pinopsida > Pinales > Pinaceae > Pinus > Pinus albicaulis. The sequence goes on from CM076580.1 coordinate 418,292,965, forward strand.
ATTCTTTTTCCAAAATATAGATAACTCAATAGCTATTATGCATGAAATAGTAATATTTTCTTATCATTTGACATATCAGAGAGATTTGTAATATTTCCTCAAGAAATAACATGAATAACAAATCATTCTCAAATAACACAACCAATTGCCTTTTACGTAAAGGTTTTATGTGACCTACCCCTCACATAAGTTATTTATATCTTTTTACATGACTCAAACTCCTCATGCATGTAAAATCACATAATAATTTCTAGTAGATCAAATATACTAGATATTATTCATGTGCACCTAAGCACATACTCTCTTCAAGAGTCCAATATTTCTCTTTAAAACTTTTAATGCATATACTTGGTAATTATATAAATTAATTCCTTTTAAACAATCATCATCATAATTATTATGTCTTATGTACATAAACAATTATTCTTATCTCATTGAAAAATGAAATGGAAGCACATTGTTTTACTCTAGATTTTTCTTTTTTAGCCATCCACTTTGGACGCATATTACGAACATATGGAAATGAATTTTAGAAAACCAAAAGAGGTCTTTGTTTGGAACAAAATTAATAAGAATAACCTCTGCAATTTTTTTCACAGGTTTCATGGTTTTTAATATTCGAATGAATCTTTAATGCCCATTTTTTTAGATTTAAATATTAAGTAATTTCCTGTTTTTGTCATAAAATTTAGACATGGTTTCCAACCAAATGGAAACTATTTTTTAAAAACTCAAAGAGGTTTTTGTCTCTAACAGGTTCATTCAAAATAACCTCTCTCATTCTTTTCATAGTTGTTACGGTTTGGAAGATTCGAACAATTATTTGGAGCTCATGTTTCTAGAATTAAATATTAAATAATCCCCTGTTTTTATCATCAATTATGGACACAGTTATCGAGACATGGGAAACTAATTTTTTATATCTGAAAGAGGCTTTTGGTCCTAACATCCTATTTTAAAAAAAACTCTTTCACTTTGTTCATATCTATTTCATTTTGGGAGATACAAAGTCATATTTAGACCCTATTTTCCAATAACTCATGCAATTCACAGAATTATTTAACCATCATAAAATTTTATAAATTCACAACACATGAATTATTCTAAGAATTAAATGAATAAAACACTTATTCCTCTATCCAAAAAATTATATAGATTTTTTTTCAAGAAATAATCTTGATTCTTCAACATATGAACATTTCCTTGCAATTAAATTCAATTATTATATCATCATGCCCCATATGAAAAATAAATAAAATTGAAAGAATGTATTTACTTATGTTTTGATGCATGGTTGGAATTCCTTCTTCCTCTTCCCGGGATTCATTCTCCATGCATTATCTCGTCCCCCTTTCTCTATTTTTCTCATAGGCTTACAATACATACAATTAAGAAAATGGAATAGATTTCCTAAATCATAAAGGAATTCTAGCTTTTCTAAATCATAAAAGCATTCCATAAAGCATCCATAAATCTGATTTTTCCTAAATCACAAAAGCATTCAATAAATCTCTCATGCTTTTATTTTCAAGTTTTTCTTTTAAAGGTAGATTTGTTTTTTCCTTATGAAAAAAATATCACTTATCAATAGTTTTTCCAAAACTATTTCTCATTATTTCTAAAACTCATTAAAGATACCAACTTGGAAATATAATTTATTTCTATAGAATAATATAAATTATTCTAAATAAAATAATTCAAAAATAATTCCTCCAATATTCTTATAATTAACAATTATAAGAATATTGTTCATGTAATTTCAATATAATAATAAATAAAACTTAATTATTTAACAAACCTCATTTTACGAGAGTTTTTAGAGTGGCTTAAGCTAGGGATATTACATAAAGTTACTGAGAAGAGGTGAGAATAAAACTAGAAAGAGAAAATTCTACTTTTAAAGAAACTTTTGTGGGAAAAAAGAGTAAAGAATAGGCTAAGGGAAACAACATCCCAAATTAAATCGACGTAGTTATGGAAATGTGCCGAGAGAAAGAAATCTTAAATAAGTTATTCCTAGTGAGACAAGAGGTTGTCTACACAGAGGAAGAATTTTTCTTTTCTCGGGGGAGAGGTGTGGATTAAGCTCAAGGTTGGGAGGAAAATAGTCTTTGCCAGATTGATATGTACATTTTGTGAAGTTTTATGGTTTATATTGCTGTTAGAACTTATAGAATTCTGATGTAGTTAGAAAGGAATATATTTATTATAAATTATTGCTGAAAGTTCTATTGATTAATTTTATAAATTATGTGTAACCTGTTGTGATTAGTTTAGAAATAAATAAGCGTCATATGTATTTAAGAGAGATTAACCACAAGGTTAAAATTAATATTTCTATATAGTTACATAAACAAAATTTAATTTTGGGACAAACAGACATAATATCTAAACCCTGGGTAATTGTCTAAATCTATTGTTTATGTCCATATAAATATTTGAAATTTCATTTAATAAGTACAATACATTTACCATGAAAAAAATACCAATAACATATAGGAATAGAAGATGAAATTCTAAACAAAAAATACTTTAGATACATAGCATGAAAATAAATACAAATCTGAATGATGAACATACACTTCAAATTTAAGGATAACTAGAAGTATAGAATGTTGTCATTTAGGAAACTTCAAACAATTTGTATTCTATGCATATTCAGTCATACAGTGATAAATATGTACTGAAAAAAATGTATTAAATTACATGTAACATTCCTTTACCGATATGAATATCCTCTAGTAGAGACAAGGATTCAAACCACTTTATAAACCATTCCAAGAAGAAATTTATATATTATAGTTATTACAAAGTATGCAGGTCATCCCAAAATATTTAAATACAAAGTATGATAGTGAAAAATTGTAAATGGACATAAGGGTGGTATAGCCTTCCATTTTCGTATTGACTGACCTGAAATAAGTGCAATTAATCATCATATCTACTGACTGTTGGTTGTAAGGGAATTGTAGCACAAATTAAAATTAATAAAACAAACCTACAACCAAACATATGGGTCGAAGTTAGAAAATATACGGAAGGAAATGGAAAAGGAAAAACATACTAACTATACATGTAATAATAATATTAATAATACCTGTAAGAGTAGCTTCAAGGTTGAAGTTATTCCTGTATAAATTCATAAAAAAAAATTAATACCAGATGATGCATAAAACAAAATTAAATCCGTTTTTTAAACCAAACGTAAAGAAGTTGAAAAATCTATACTCACTTGAGAGAACAGTTGTATCCTCATATAGCCAAAATTAATATAGTTGAGGAAACTATACGAATCTAGAAAACTGGTGTTCCGAAATTAGACTCAGAAGAAAAGGATTATAAATATTATATATATTCAAATTTTGGAATACAATAACTCTAATTGAGTAGAGTCTAAAATGAATTAAAAATATAGTTCTAATATTTTAAGTATAATTAAATTCAATTCAGAAACTGTATCATTTTATAAGAGTTAAAATTATAGTATACTCGGTTGAAGTGTATTTATGAAAAACAATTTTAATACTCTGTATAGTTATACAGAGCTATGTTAAAACATATTAAAAAGAATGAATTCAAATAGTCATTGTTAAATATAATGTAACTTTGGAAACTACTGAAACTGGAAATTTAAAATGAAAGAATTTAGAACGATATTCCAGAAAATAACAAACTTGTACCTCTGTCAAACCACATGTTCTCATATATATTACTAATTATGAGATAATTAAATTTTAATTGCCAAGGAGGAGTACAATAGAAAACTGAAAGAAACAAGGCTTACCGATACTGAGGCCAAGGCATGATCTAGTGGAGTACGTAGAAGAGGTATTCTCATACCACGAAAACCTCATTTTCAAAGTGAGAACTAATTTGAATATATAAATATAAAGCAAAGTGAACCAATAGAGCAATGGAAACATCAATAATAGAGAAGTATGATACAATGTAAGTCAAAATTATGTACTTCTAATATCATATCAATTTCAGAAGGTATCTTAATAATTTCATTGCGAGGATATAAATTTATTAACCAAAGAAAACTCAACTCTGTGAAGAAACTGATACACAGTATTTATAAAGCTATAACTCTAAGGAATCAAAATTGGGGGAAATTCGTATTCCAGTAAATGTTAATGGAAAAGCTGTATTAAACCTTCAACAAATCATTAACCAACATTTTGCGGAAATGTACAACCAATACAAGTTAGGGATAGTTCCAAATTCAAAAACAACAGGAAGATATTGAAATAATTAACACAGAGAAATGACTATATATGGGTTGAATTAATTCAATTGGGGAAAAATCCATTTTACCCCTACGAGGTGAGAATTGAGAAACAAACGAAATGGACAAAAAAAAAATTCACAGTTGGAACTCAGAAATAAACTATATGCCATGGAGAACATGCACATAATAAAAATGTTATCTCAGACAATGAGAAATTAAATATCTGGATAGGTTTGAAACACTGTATAAGAATGAATGCAATTACATGTAAGAACAAGTGTGAAAAATGGGTAGGCCATTACCTCTTCTCTGGCTGTAGGGAAATACATTATAAACAAAATGGAATTTAGATATACATTTAATGCATTTTAAACCGTGCAAACGATATGTAAATTCCAACATTAGCAATGCCAGAAGGAGACAGAGACTGCTACTTCGGTATAATACTTTAAAAGAAATAGTATAAAAGGAATTAAAATAATAATATGAAAAAGAGATCAAATGTGTGGTTTCTTACCTGAAAGACAAAGGTAAAACCATAGAAAGTGAAGAAAATTGTTCAACTCTAATCTCTAGAGACATTATGCATAAAATTTATAGAGGAAGTCATGGTAAGAATATGAGAAGGGTTCCTCTATTATCTTTTCAATCTAGCAGAACAAGAGAAAAATGAAATTTATAAATGAAACAATAGAACCCAAAAACCCTAGTCATTCAATGTATTGAAAACCCCAAAATTGATCAACACCGTTGATGAAATGTGAGATCTACCATACAGGCGTCATAGAATGTATGAAGCCCATGTGACATTTAGATTAGATGATATTGTTATTAAGTGGGTTGCAACTTTAAAAACGATAAGGAGGAAATGTAGTATGGTGAAAATACCATCAATCATGAATTATGAATATTACGAGTCTAAAACAAATTAATCAACTCCATTATACTCTGCCAAATCCTATGGATAATGTCTAATGATAATTCCATAGTATACCATATGATTTAAAATGACACCTGAAAACATTTCAACGTTTGTAAGGGTATGTAGGATGAACCTACATTACGTTAATGTAAATGATGCTAATACATTATATATATCTAACCTTTCCTTACATATATGTATGGTTAGCTAGGATAGAAATATTTCATAGAAAGTCATAAGGAGTTGTAATTTATATGGATCCTCAGAACATTACATCATTGAAAGTCCATATATGTGTTAGGGTAAAAATATATAAATGGTTGTCAATTGATGACCATTGTCATTTGAATTAAAATGGTTAATAAAAATTTGATGAGGATTGAATCGTTCAATGGGTCATAGATATATATTAAGATTAATATATAGATCCCATGATTTCTTATGTTATATGATGTATATAATTATAATCTAATTTATTATGATATCTTAGGAAATAAAAAATGGGATGGAGAAATATTTCTTATTTAAATAATAACAAGAATTAGGAAAAATTAAAGGATAAAATATACTTTATTATATCCAATATGAATGTCAATTCCAAGGTTATAACTAAGGTGAGTTATGACATTTCTAGTAATAGGGAATAACAAAAATAGGTTATAGATTGTGTAACATACATAGGGAAACTATGTATACAAATTCAAAGGAAGACGAGTCCTTTAGTAAATGAATGGAATACATACATTAGAAACATTCATTGTAAGGAATGTGTGTTATACATTAAATTAATGGGTAAACGATAAGACAGACTTGAGGGAGGGAAACAAATTAAAATAGAAACAATTCGTAAAATTGTATTGTTATTAAAAAATGCCAAGGACAAATATGTCGAAAAGGACATTGATCATGACCAGAATTACTATAAAAAGAAAAAAAAATGGTGAGTTGGGGTTTTTATAGCTTGATCTTGACAGTTTCAAAAAGGACACAACATAAATTCTACATGCTATGATCAGTGGGGTCATCGCTACTATAATATCGAAGCCAAAGCTAGTAAGAATTAAATGTATGCACCATCGTGTGAGTACTAAACATGTAATCCCACTAAATTGAGCCCGGTGGAAATGAAGGCATCGATAAAGTAAAGGGTCGGGGTCTAGGCGTCGAACCACATTCTCAGTGATAAAGAGATGTGTGTTGTTTCCTCTTTCAAAATGAAAATCATGTATTAAAGTACGTATAAAGCCCAAAATCAACCAAGTCTCACTTGCGTTAGTTTTAGGTTGAAAGCTGTTAAATTGAAATAACGATGGTGTTCTATGCTTAATAAAAATTTACTTCAATCTTTCTTAGGAATGATTCCAAATAGAAATCACATAAACATGAAAGTAAAATGATGATAGAACACAATAATAGATCAATAGAAGATGATCCAATAATATAGATCAAAATTTACAATTCTTCTTGTCCAACACAGATATAGATTGGTGTGTGGTACAACTATCAACTAGATGCTTCAGCCAGCAAAGCCTTTCTAGATTAGCGAACCTTCCAAGTGTCACACCCATAGCCATCAAAGATAGTGCATCATAAGTGAACGCTAGTCAACCAAAGGTCAACGCCGGAATTTCAACGTAGGATAGCAACCAAAATTCAATGTTGTATATTAGGGCTTCGGTAAAAAATCTCATTTTCCGTCAATTTTTGTGCCCAACAGTACTACCTCCAAAAATCAAAATTTCATAAAGAGTTTGAGCTCAAATGGACAAGGGTTGACCATGGTCAAGCCTAGTCAACGCTTCAGGAAATCAACCCCAAATACATTTGCAGAAAACAACAAATCGATCTCTGCATGTGTGAGAGGAAGGGGATTCCAAATGCTATCGAATAAGTCATAGCACAATGAGAGATGTGTGATGATCTAATGAGAAAAATGACCTCCAAGACTCTTCAATTTATATCCATCATTGGGGGTGTGTGACACATCTATTAGGCTTGTAAGCCTACATTACAAATCTAGCCGACCTTACACATGTGTGGAAAATAAATTCAAAATATATGTTATGTTGAGTCAAACAAGATGATATTTACATCAACCTTGCACCACTCGGAAAGAGGAATCCAAAAAAAGTATGAAAATCATCCTATGAGTAGTGCAACATAGAGTTTGGACCTATTTTCCAAAAATTAACACTCCCTCTCAACTAGGGAGAACTCCATCTGTCCACAAGTGCCATCCATAAGTACCATCATGTAAATTCCTCTAACATCGTGCATCATCCTGCCATAATTTTCTTTGATGGCTCTTGTTCTCATATATAACAAAAATATGAGTCACAAAGACATCACACTCAGCTGACCTAAATTTTTCTTAGAGGTTGAAACCTCTCTTGGACTCAAAAGAGTCTCATACTAACCTGAAGTTAGTTTACTGACTTGAAGTCATTTTAAAGGTAAGAACCTCATGAGAATTGATCCCAGATCAAGGTGTTGGACACATGCCATCCTAGACATAGAGAGTGTGACAATATTTGATGTGTCCATTAGTCTTTCTATTGGTATGTATCCACATTTCCCACCTCATTGGCCAAATGAGAGGCACTTCCCATTAGTCTGAAACTTCATGGTTAGGATGAGTGTGGGGCACAAATCAGAGAGAGGTGAACCAACTCAATATCATAACGGTGGGGCGGAAGCACAACAAGGTTATACAAGCCTTGCCCCATATGTGCTTATAGCTCTAAGAATCTAACCCCAAACCCCCTGGAGCTCCCAGAGCTTATAGTCCAACTCAAGCAGGACCCTTAGAGTACGGTCTTTCCATGACTTCAAGCTTCTCACAGAAAGTTAGGAGCTTGACCTTCACTAGGGACTTCATGAGAATATCTTCGACCTGCTCATCAGTTCCTATATGATCGAGCCTTATGCCACCTCATTGTACCATATCCCAAATAAAGTGGTACCTGATAGAAATATGCTTGGATCGATCATGGAACACGTGAATCTTAGAAAGACGAATACCACTTCAGTTATCACAAAGGATAACAATGGTATCTATCACATGCCCAAACAAATCATTGAAGAGATTTTACAACCAAATAGCTTCACAATAGGCCATACTCGCTGCAATGGATTCGGCCTCAACGGTGCTCAAAGCCACCGAATTCTTCTTCCTACTCATTCAATATATCAAAGTAGAACCCAAGGTGAAGCAACATCCATATGTGCTCTTGCGATCCACCATACTGCCAGACTAATCGAAATTAGTATATCAATGGAGTCTCAAACTCCCAGCAGCGTACCTCAACCCATGGTTTAGTGTGCCCTGAAGATATCAAAATATATTCTTGCCACCAGTATAGTGAATATGATGAGGATCAACCATATGTTGACTCAAAGTGTTCACTGCAAAACATACATCAAGATGGGAGTTCACTAGGAACACCAGGGCCCCCACGAGTTATCGGTACTTGGTAGGATTTTCTATCATGAGTCTAGCAGCGTTTCCACACAAATTCTTAAAGTTAACTTGCATCGATGTCAACATAGTCTTATATTCCACCATACCCAATCTCTCTAGCAGCTTCATGACATATTTTCCTTCAGAAAGGAAAATATTACCTCGCCTTTTCCGGATCTCAAAGCCTAGGAAATAGTACATTTGTCCTAGGTATTTCATCTCAAACTTGGAAGCTAACTCCCACTTACACTGATGAATGAGAGGGTCAGCACTTATCAGGAAGAGATCTTCAACATAGAGAACTACAATGAGAGGCCTTTCTCTATCAATATTAAAATAAATGTTTGGATCAACATTACTTCGAGTTAAGCCCAACTTCATCAAGTAGCTATCTACCCTCTCGTACCAAGCCCTAGGGGCTTGCTTCAACCCATAGAGGACTTTCTTCAACCTACCTACATGGGTGTCTTTGTCTTGGACTTCGAACCGCAGAGGTTTCTTTGCATACACCTCTTCCTTTATATAACCATGAAAAAAAGTAGTCTTCACATCCATATGATGGAGACTCCATCCTTGTGCTGTAGCAAGGGTAATGATAGATCGGATGGTGGTATAGCATGCCATAGGTGAAAATATATCATCATAATCTATTCCTTCCTATTGAGAGAATCCTCAGGCAACAAATATTTCCTTTTAATTTTCAGGACTATCATCAAATCCATGCTTGATCTTATAGAGCCATTTCAAGGTGACAACATATTTGTCCTCTAGTCTCAGGACCACTTCCCAGACATCATTTTGGACAATGGAATCATATTCTTCATGAAGATAATCCTTCCAAACCCTATGCTTTATGGCTTCTTCAAATGATCCAAGCTCAGATTGTACAATCGTACTCATGGCTGCTAGATAACCATGGTATCTCTTCGGCTTCTTGCTTTCACAAAATGTTCGCCTTGGGGAAATATGTGTCTCGACATCTACGAGAGTATCCTTGAGCCATGAGGGTCTTCTCTTATTTTAAGGAGGTGCATCAATAGGATCCATAGGTCCTTCAACATCAAACATCAGTTCATCCTTCGACTCTTCCTACTTCCCTGCTTCTTCATCTTCTTTATCTTCCTTGGAGCTAGGAAGATTTCTCACTTTCTTGAGGGAAACATCTTCTTCAAAGGTGATATCGTGGCATATATCCACTTCTCTTTGACCAAGCACATAGATTGTATTTGTCTTCAAAGTTTCACTACAGCCCACAAACCTTTCCTTCTTTCGATAAGCATCCAGCTTGCTTCTCTTTTGTTTCAGCACATGAAAGTAACCAGGACAACCAAAAAATCTAAAATGAGAAACATCAAGTCTCTTACTACAGAAGAATTCTTAGACAGTTTTGGAGTCCAGAGTGCAATGCTGGCATCTATTTTGAACATACACAATAGTGTTTGTAGCTTCTCGCCATAGAAACTTCAGAAGACCTTGTTCACATTGCATGGTGCAACCAGCTTCCAAAATGGTCATGTTCTTTTTTTCAACAACACCATTTTTCTTAGGAGTACGTAGTTATGGTCTCCCTCTTAATGTCAGATTATCTACAAAAGTAATTAAACTCATTTTACTCATACTCGGTCCCATTTTCAGTCCTCAAAACTTTGATTTTCTTCTAGGTTTGATTTTCCACCAAGGCCTTGAAGGTACGAAACCATTTGAATTCTTTGTCCTTCTTCTTCAAAACATATATCCATGTCTTCCGGGAGAATTCATGTAATAGGAACATCCTCCCAAGGATGTCACAAGCAGCATACCAAATAAATTAGAATGTATCAACGACAAGATATCAGTTATCTTTGTGATAGTTGAAGGGAATGGTCCCCTTTCATGATTCCCTTCGGCAAAACCTTGACATAGACCTTCATGATCATCTCTAAATTCCATCATCCTTGTCACCACCTTCCTTGCTTGGGGAAGGGATTTATAATAAAGGTGTGCAAAAATTCGGTGCCAAATCTCTGTTTGAAGAGTTGTATCACATGGCATAGCCCCCAATGGACTTCCTCCAACCTGGTAGGTTGTATCAAATATATAACCAATAATAAGAGCTTCCTTAAAGTTCTTCTTCCATATGTGTACCTTTCCATCAATGAATGCCACCATGAACGCTTTTTCTTCCATGCCAAAATAGACACAAGGTTCTTGTCCAAATGAGGTATGTACAAAACATCTTGTAAATGGAGGACTTGACCTTGAGATAGATGAAGGGTCACAATCCCAGTCCTTTCACAGGATAGGTGGCATTATCTGTAAAGATAATTTCTAGGTTAGTATCATTCTTAATAAAATTAGAGAGGGCTTCTTTATAACTATTGAGGTGCCTTGAAGCACCACTATGAATTATCCAGACATCGAAGCTGTTGGGAGGATATGCAACAGAGAGGGTAGATACAAGAATAAATTCATTTCTCTTAATATCAACAACATTAGACTCATCATAGTTGTAATTTATTTATGCATTGAAAGGTTTCCCATTTCCACTACGATCAGAGGGAGGCTTCCTTTTTCCTCTGAACCTGTTGTTCCTTTGATTCCCATTCCCCCTAGAGTTGTTGTTGTCATCAACCCTAGGAGAGTCCCCTCTATTAAAGGACTCTCTTGCATAGTGACCAGACTTGTTAAAAGTGTAACATATTCCCTTCCTTCCCTTGGGCCCCACTCTTCCATGGTTTTGATTTCTCGGACCACTATTGTTTTTCTTATTTCCATGAGTGGTGAAGGTAGTAGGGTCACCTCCATTTCCATTAGATGGATAATATCTCTCCATCATTCTTATCTCCTGTTTAGTGAATCTCGTCAATATTTCATCAAAATTAGGAATCAAATTATTATCAAGAATATTATTATTGAATACATAACAATCACAGGGGGATACCTCCAAGCGCAATAAGAACCATCTCTTGATCATATATTTCTTCCCCAGTGGCTAGGAGTTTATTCATGATTTCAGTGAGCTTCATAAAATAGGACTAAATGGATTCATCCTTTCCATTCTTGATATTCTCCAATTGATTCTTAAATAAAATGATTTGATTAGCATTTCTAGCATTGAACATGCTAACTAGCTTATCATACATCTCTTTAGATGTGATCAACTCATAAATGTAAGCAACCAAGTGCTTATACATAGAATCTTGGATAATAATATTTGATTTGATTTCCCCTTTTTTATACTTTGTCTTTGTGGCAATAGCTGCATTTGACAGAGGCTATTGAATGTTCCCTATCACATAGAAAATGACATCTTCATCTTCTAATACCATATCCAAAGACATATTCCATGCATGATAATCAAACTTATTAGTCAATTTATTATCATCCTTGAAACCCTTGCAGGTTGAGGAGGCCATTTTTCCTTGATAGGATTCATTCTTCAGTGATTTCTTCCAGCACTAGCTTGGAATTTGTCTTCACCTTAGCTTTGATACCATGTTAAATTTAGATAACCATGGTTTTATATGCTTATTGAAAATTTACTTCAATATTTCTTAGGCCCAATTCAAAATAGAAATCACATAAACATGAAATTAAAATGCTGATAGAACACAATAATAGATCAACAGAAGACAAGCCAATAATGTAGATCATATTTTACAATTCCTCTTGTCCAAAAAATATATAAATTCGTGTGTGGCACTGCAGTCAACAAAATGCTTAAGCCGGGAAAGCCTTTCTAGATTATCCAACCTTCCAAGTCTCATACCCACAGCCCTAAAATATGGTCCATCAAAAGTCAACGCTGGTCAACCAAATGTGAACATAGGACAACAACAGAAAGTCAACATTGTAGATTAGGGCTTTGGTCAAACAATTACTTTTCCCTCGATTCTTGTGCCCAATAGTACGACCTACAAGAATCAAAATTTGAGCAAACGTTTGAGGCCAAATAGAGAAGGGTTGACCATGGTCAACGCTACTCAATGCTTTAGAAAATCATCCCTAAACAGATCCACAGAAAACAACAGCTCCATCTCCGCACGTGTGAGAGGAAAATGCCTCCAAAAGCTATCGAACCAATGAAATCACAATGAGAGATGTGTTATGAGTTGATGGGAAAAATGACCTCCAAGACTCTCCAATTTATATCCATCTACGAGGGTGTGTGACAAAACTATTAGGCTTGTGATCCTACATTAAAAAATTTTGTGACCTTGCACATGTGTGGAAAATAGATTCAAAATATATGTTTTTATCATCCAAACAAGATGATATTTAGATCAATATTGCACTTCTCTAAAGGAGGAATCCAAAAAAAATATGAACATGATCATATCAATACTGCCACATGGTGTTTGGACCTAGTTTCCAAAAATTAACAAAAACAAAAGGTCTAAATTTTATTTATTAACAAATAATAAGAAATTATTTAAAGGAAAAAGGATTTATTAAAATGGTTTAACTTATTAAAATTTAATATTTAAGAAAAGGTTATCCATGCCTTATTATGACTAAGTTTAAAATGGGGTATTGTTGTTTGCCACAATAATTTGTGATACACATGGAAAAATAGTCATCTTTGTTATGAGTAGGAAATCTATAGAATTAAAGAATAACAATTTGATGATACAAAATTCCAAACTCAAATATCCTATCACCTTCATCGCTGACATGGATAGTTAAGATATCAAACAAAAATAATTTCCATCAAATGTTTCAACAAAATGTGTATATGTTGTTAGCAAATTATATATTACAGAGCAATGCAACACATAAAATATGCCGAAAACACAAGCACAAAAAACACATAGAAACAGAGAGACACAGATATATGTGGTTCACCGTATTTGGGCTATTTCCACCCTGAACAACCAGTCGTTCCTTTCTGTTATCCAACAAAATGAAAAGACACAACCTACAACAGATCTGTTGTAATATCCTTTGTTCTCTCTCATAGTCTCCATATATGTTTCTCACTCTGAGAATACACATTCAATACACAGCCGCATTGCAATACCCTTATACAAAGCGAGGGGTTTCCTTCTAGGGAAAAAAACCCTAAAATAGACATAAATTCTACCATCAGATCATCCACTGAATGAATGGCCTAGATTGACTATAAATTACTATACTTTTACAAGGCAATTTTACATTTGTTTTTAGCTGCGAGGGCACTGCCCCCGAAACCCCCCACTAGGGGGGGGATCCATAAAGTCGTAACTACCCCACCTGGACCCCCCAGACAACATTTAATTACGGGCAGTGTTGCCTCCGCATTAAGGTACAGGGGTCCAACACTGTGATACAAAATAAAGAAGATAATCAGGCTCCACACCCAACAATCTCCCACTTGGAAACTGATTGTAGCAACTCCATCGTTGTTTCATTTGCTGGACAATGACTCCTCTTTGGACCTGGCTATTTCTCATATTTATCGTCATCCTTGAAGATCAATTGAAACTGAGCATAATCTTAGTTTCTCCCTAGTTAAAACTTGTGTTAGCAAATCTGCAGGATTTTGGCTAGTGTGTATCTTTTCCGGCTTCAACTGTCCATATTCCAATACTAACCATATGAAATGGTACTTGAGCTATGTGTGTTTAGTCCTGGAATGAGATGTTGAGTTCTTTGCAAGATGAGTAGCACTTTGGCTGTCACTGTATAACGTGCTCATATCATGATCCTTACCCAATTCATCCATAAACCATTGTAACCAAGTCATTTCTTTACTAGCCTTTGTAGTAGCAACATAATCTTCATTTTAGTTTGAAAGTGCAACAACACTTTGGATTTTTGAAACCCAACTGACACCTATTCCACCTACAGTAAATACATATCCTATAGTGCGCCCCCTGTTATATCTGTCACATGCCATATTTGCATCAACATATCCATGTAGAGGAATTTTTGAACCGCCAAAGCATAATGCTTAATTTTTGGTACCTCTCAAATATCTGAGAATCCATTTCACTGCCATCCAATGTTATTTTCCTAGATTGTTCATGTACTTTCTTACAAATCCCACTGCATGTGCAATATTAGACCTTGTGCATACCATTGCATACATTAAGTTTCCAACTGTTGATGCATATGGAACTTTAGACATATAGTCCATTTCTTCTTGGGTCTTGGGGCACATCCCCTTACTAAGTTTGAAATGGCTAGAAAAAGGTGTACTAACTAGTTTTACATTCTGCATATTAAATATTTTCAACACCTTTTGTATATACTCATTCTGAGACAATGTTAATTTGCAATTTTTCTTGTCTCTAGTTATTCTCATACCAAGGATTTGTTTTGCAGTTCCAAAATCCTTCATTGCAAATGAATTTGCCAATTTTCTTTTGAGCACATTTATTTCCTACATGTTAGACCCTACAACAAGCATGTCATCTACATACAATAACAATATAATATATCTGCCGTCATTTTTATTTTTTAATAAACACAATGATCAGAGTGACATCTAGTATAACCTTCTATAGACATAAAATTGTCAAATTTTAGATACCACTACCTTGGAGCCTGTTTTAAGCCATACAAGCTCTTCTTTAGTCTGCACACTAACTTTTCCTTTCCTTTGACCTTATATCCTTCTGGTTGCTCCATATAGATCTCTTCCTCCAAATTTCCATGGAGAAATGTTGTCTTTACATCGAACTGTTCAAGATCTAAACCCTCCATTGCTACAAGACTTAAAATAGTTTTGATTGAAGTGATCTTGACAACAGGAGAAAATATTTCATCAAAATCAATACCTTTCTTTTGTGCAAACCCCTTCACCACAAGTCTAGCTTTGTACATCTGTCTTCCTCCATCTTCTTCCTTTAGCTTGTAAACCCATTTATTCTGCAATGTAGTTTTACTAGTAGGAAACCTAACTAAGTCCCAAGTCTGGTTATGCATTAAGGAATCCATCTCTTCTTCCATGGCTAGCTCCAACTTCTTCCTAGTTTCAACCTGAATTTATTATTCATAACATTCGGGTTCACCAGAATCAGTCAACAATAAATAATATAATGAAGGAGAATATTGTTCACGGGGTCTACTTATCCTGGTAGATCTTCTGACACCACTTCCAGGTGTTTAAGGTGCCTATTGTTGTGGTGGTTTTTGTTGCTATGGTTGTTGATTATTTTTATTATTTTCAAGCACCTTTACTCTTTTTTTGATCTCGTCAAGAATTGTGTATTCCTTGTTTTCTTTTTCTTGTTTCTTTTTCTACAACTCTTTCTTATACAATACCTTTTCATTGAATATTACATCTCTGCTCCTAATGATTTTGTGATTTTCATAATCATATAAGTGATAACCAAAATCATTAACACCATATCCAATAAAGGTACATTTATTTGATTTTGCCTCAAGCTTTGTTCTGTTTTCGTTATTAATATGGACAAAGGCCTCACAACCAAAAGGATTTAAAAAGGAGTAGTTTACCTTTTTACCTATTCATGATTCCTCTGTAATACCACCCTCCAAGGAAATTCAAGGCCCTCTGTTTATTAGCTAAACAACAATATCTACAGCATCTGCCCAAAATTGTAAAGTCAGTCCTGCATGCAATCTCATGCACCTTGCATGCTCCATTATTGTTCTGTTCATCCTTTCTAACACACCATTTTCTTGTGGTGTTCTTGGAATTGTCTTCTCTCTACGAATTCCATGCTTTGAAAAGTACCTATCAAATTTTTTGCTGCAATATTCGCCTCCATTGTCTGATCTAAGACACTTCAACTTCTTTCATGTCTCGATCTCAACCAAGCTTTCAATTTCTTGAAAGTATCAAATACATCAGATTTATTATAGATACAATAAATCCAAGTTTTTCTAGTTGCATCATCAATAAAAGTAACATAATAACAAGAGCCACTAAGAGATGATCCCTGAGCAGGTCCCTATACATATGTATGCACAAGCTCTAGTTTTTCACTCTTCTTTTCTTTCCCAACTCAGAGAAATTTGACTCTCTTTTTTTTTCCATAAATTCAATTCTCGTAGAAGTCCACATCAATATTCTTCAAACCTAGCACAAATTCCTTGAGTGAAGAATCTTCATCCCCTTCTCACTCATGTGTCTGAACCTATGATGCCACAATGTTGCATCTGCGCCTTTCGAAGTTAAAGCATTAACAGAGTTAGAAATACCATTGCATAAATACAATGTACCAAACTTTTCGCCTTTTTCTATTACCAGGGCTCCTTTGGTGACTTTCCAAGTTTTATATGTGAAAGTTGTCACACAACCTTCACCACCTAACTACCCTATTGAAATCATATTTTTCTTCAGATCTGGACCATGCCTTACCTCCTTTAATATCCATTGGTTTCCATTATGATGTTTTACAAGAGAATTACCCATTCCAAAAATTTTACAGGGTTTATCATCACCCAAACGGACTTGTCCAAAATCTACTTGAACATAGTCATGAAAATATTTCTTATCAGGTGTGGCATGGAATGAGGCCCCTGAATATACTACCTAGGAATCAGTAACATTCTCGAAAGAAAAAATCAAAGCATCTTGTAACACATCACCTGTCGCATTTGTTTCATGATTGTTTTCTTGTTGTGCGGCTCCTTCTTTTCCCTTCTAAGATCTACAATCTTTCTTTAGGTGTCCTTTCTTTCCACATTTCCAGCACACTATCCCTGATCTGGACTTGGATCTGCCTTTCCTTGATTTACTATGATATCCTTAGCTCTTTCCTCTTTCCATTCTACTTCCCTTAGACTCTACACTCAAAGCATTACTTGATGTCTCACTAGAGCTTTTCCACTGCATTTCCTCGCTAAGGATAGCACCAACAACATCATCAAACTTTAAAGTACTAGATCCAGAGACAAAGTTAATAATGGCCATAAATAAACCATTCCATATTTTTGGAAATGAGCACAGAAATAAAATATCCCTAACCTCATCATCGAAGTTTACCCGTACAGAACTTAACTTACTAGTAACTGTATTAAAACCATTTAAATGGTCTACAACAGATCCACCTTCCGAAATATTCATATTAAATAAACATTTCATAAGAAATACCTTTTTTGAGGCCTAGGGTTTCTCATACAGTTTTGCCAAAGCGTTAATCAAACCCTCTATTGTTGTTTGCTTTGAAATATTGAAGGCTACCAATGCTGCGAGGCACAACCATACTATTCCGAGTGCCTTTCTATCGAGAATCTCCCATTCTGCTTCTGTCATAGCTTTCAAATTATTATTTTTTTCTGCTCAATGGTAGGTACATATATTTTTGATACAGATAATATTCCATCTACATCTTCCACAACTGGAAGTTTTGGCCGTTAAATTTCTCGACCCTAAACTTACCATCTTCTGCCATTTCTCCCGCTCGCATCAGGAACCCTTATTTCCTACTAGTTTATCAGCCAAATAGACCTTCAGCTATGATACCAGTTGTTAGAATATTATATATTATAGATCAATGCAACACACAAAATATGCCGAAAACACAAGCACATAAAAAATTAAAAATAGAGAAACACAGATATATGTGGTTCACCCTGTTTGGGCTACAACTACACCGAACAACCAGCCTTCCTTTTTATTATCCAATAAAATGAAGAGACACAACCTACAACATATCCGTTGCAATATCCTCTGTTCTCTCTCACAGTCTCCCTATCTGTTTCTCGCTCTGATAATACACATTCAATACACAACCGCAATACAATACCCTCATACAAAGCAAGGGGTTTCCTTCTAGGGAAAAAACCCTAAACTAAACATAACTTCTACCGTCAGATCATCTGCCGAATGAACAGCCCAGATTGACTAGAAATTACTATACTTTTAAAAGGAAATTTTACATCTGTTTTTGGCTTTGGGGGTGCTACCCCTCAAACCCCTCGCCAGGGGGGACTCCACAAAGTTGTAGTCGCCCCCTCTAGACTACCCAGGTAGAATTTCGTTATGGGCAGTGTTACTGCGCCATTAAGGTACAGGGGTCCAACATTGTGATACAAAATAAAAAAGATAATTATTCTTCACACCCAACATATGCAACAATAAGCGTTGTTGGCACTCATTTTTGAGAAACCAATATAACCAATTAAATCATAATATTAAAATAACTTCTATACTAGAGGGAGAGCCACTACTTCTAGCAGGCATCTATAGCCTTGACAGGGATGCATTTAAATCCTTTGCAAATGTCATTATCCCATCTATTAGAAATAAATACATAGTTAAAATAAAATTTCAAAATTAACTTGAATTTCAACCAAAGGCCACTGTCTTGTCTTGGTGACTAGCTCATTATAGTACGATTCGCGGGAACTAAAAAATAGAAAAAGTCAGCTCGTGATGAGGCCTCTTATCTTCACACCCTGTGGTTGAAATCCATTAACTTGGATTGGTGACCAATAGTCATTTCACTATGTTAGAGCCTATGATCATTGTAGTTCAGTTCAAGATGAGACCTCTTATCTAGCATTTAACTTATTTTATTATTTAAAGGTTCAACTATGGTTATTATTCATCCAATCCATGTGGATATTGGTGGCCAGCTACCAATTCCACTTGTGTCCCATCATTATTTCTTTTAGTTTTTTATTTTCCTTAATTATAGCATAGTTTACTATTTTTAGCAGTTTTTTGGGTCCTGAACTTCTAGAGCCATTTTGAGGCCCTAAACAACATTTTTTGGGAAACCTGGGAGAAACATGGGTCTATAGGCAGATATTTCACCCTAGAAATTTTTATTCCTTGGATATATACTTCTAACGAGGTATTTGATGCATCAAACGGAAATCGTATGCCAAAGTTACATCCCTGGGTAGTTGATGTACCAATTTACCCAAACAGGGCCCATAGTTTTGGCGCTTCATTTCCTAGGCTTAGCTTTTTGGATGTTTAGGGTTATCCATTGTTTCTAAATAGTAAATAGGCCCTCGAGCCTCATTGTAACACAGTTCAGAGGCCTATAGCCACCACATATATTCTTAGAGAGAAGCTAACAATGCCTTAGCTAGTTTATTTCCATTATGTCTCAAAACAAATTTCAATTCTCTGATATCAATGAAATGAAGTGTTATTTCCACTACATTTTTGTATTTATGGATATATGTGTATTCTGTTGTGTTCTTGCATAAATATGGATCAGAGGTATTAGAGAAGTCTGCTCTTTCTCGATCCTTCTTTGTATGTCCCCAACGAGGTCGGCGTATAAGGAGTTAGGGCTTGATCTGGTTGAACCTTTGCAAGATCAGCCTCACAAACCCCCACTATTGCCCATGGGGGATGAAAAGAAAAATGAGGGGCAGGAGACCCTATCAAAATATTGATCAAGGAGGCCCTCAAAAAATAATGGAACATGATGATGGATAACTTTTCCCACATCCTTCAATGATTGCCCACTTGCGACACATCTGCATCCAGAAGCCACTTTGGAGGTGAAACAACTTTTAAGGTACAAGTAAAATTTGAAATTCCCATATTTGAGGGCCAAATAGATGTAGACACCATAGATATATGGTTGACTCTATTAGAAGGATATTTCTCAGTTCATGACTTTTTTTACTGGGAAAATATTATTTTTGCACTCCTCAAAGCTACCCCCCATGTCAAGGACTGGTGGGAAACGTACTATGAGAAAAAGGATGAAGGGGAACCCTCTCTGTTTTCAGTCGTACGAAATTGGAATTATTTTCTAGATGTAATCCAGGAATAATATTATCCCGTGGGGAGCGATAAGGATAGGTACATACAATGGACAATGCTGTTGCAGCAAAGGGATCAAGATGTGCATGAGATGACGAATCTGTTCCATACCTTGAGCACAAACTTGGGTATCAAAGATTTGGAGAAACATTTGGTGTTGAAGTACCGAATTTGTCTGCACCGATACATTTAAGAGGTAACGGATTTCCTCAAAATATCCTCACTTGGTACGACATACTGGTATGCTGACAAGATTGAGCATAAATTCGAAAGCAAGGGAAAGGTGCCCCCAAACTGCAGAACAAAGGAAAAAGACAAGGCATGGTGGCCCAAGATAAAATACCAAATCCACAAGAAAATAAAAACACCACAAAGCCGAAGAAGGACACAGGAAATTATTGTGAGTCCCATAAGAGCTCCACTCACAGCATAAGTGACTGTCGGGTGAAGCATTAATTGGTCATCGAGATGAGGGCTTTTGAATTAGATGCATGCTCCAAATCTCAATCAGAACTCAAAAAGGGAATGAAAAAGGGAAGCATATCATTTTTGTGGAGCACAATGCCACTGTTTCCAGTACAAATATTCAGAAGGAGGAACCAGAAGATCCAAAGTAGGAGGAGCGTCACTTCCACTCGCAAATCTGGGTAAAGGTTTCCCTCCTAAAATTCATTGTCGATAGTTGGAGCCAAAAGAACCTCATTTCAGCAAAGGTCATGAAGCAATTGGGCTTGGAACCACAACACACCCACAAATGTACACCATCAGGTGGCTTCACCAAGGACGGGATCTCTGCATCGGCCAACAATGTCGCCTTCCCTACAGCATCAAGCCTTTCACGGATGAGGTATTAGGTGACATTGATCCTCTTGATGTTTTTGATGTATTGTTAGGTCACCATACTCATGGAAGTGACATGTTATGTATGAGTCTCGACCTCGCACTGTCATTGTTACTTTTGGAAATAATTTTTATAGGATACCAGAGGTACCACTACCTGCAGCTATCTCTTTGGTTACTACAAAACAATGTAGTAAGCTCATTTCCAAAACCAAGAAATTTGTTTTCCTGATGATCTACTCCCAGGGTAAGAAGAATATTGTGGCCACGACCTCTAGAAAAGGTTCCTCTACATGAAAAAAACGAATGGAAAAGGTCGTGGAGGAGTACGAGGATATCTTCACCTCACCCACAAGGGTGTCTTTACACTGTCAGGTCAAGCAACCCATCGATTCAACCATAGTTCCATTGCTTCCCAATGGAAATATTTATCAGCGCTTTGTTCTGGAGAACGATGAAATGAAGATGCAAATTTAGGATTTTCTGTAGAAAGGTCACATTTGTCCAAGTTCATCGCCCTGTGGGAGCCTGATCATGTTCGTGTAGAAGAAGGATAGTAATTGGTGGCTATGTACTGACTATCGGTGTAATATTCCTAATTAGTCCTAAGCTAATTGGAATATCCACTTTTGTTTTCATTTCTTTTCTTAAAGAATAAATGTATAAAGGAGGTTCTTCAAACTCCTAGTAAAGAATAAATCAAGGCCAAATGTGAAAAAGGCTAAATCTTGGCTATGTAAGCAAAACACCCTTAGGTGTGAAAGGGGATGGATACTTTGACTAGGTCAACCTTGAAAAATCTACAATTTTGTCTTGGAGGAGTGACCATCAATGTGGCATAGCGCAGTTCTAGAAGGAGATGGATTGTGTGAAAGAGAATATTTCATTGAAGGTGGTTTAGGGTTTACAAGCTCTTAATCTATATAAGGAAGTGGATGGCAGCATGGAGAGGTTGTTGAAGGTATGATATTTTGATATATTGTCTGTTTAGACCATATAGATTTCTTTGGCTGTTTAGCCTAGATTGCAAATGTTGTTTAGCATTGGGATCTCCCATTTAGGAAATTCCACCTCTTCCCATTGAGTAGCTCTTGGGAGAGTCTTGTATTGCATAGTCCATTATCTGGCTTGAGGCCAATCTTATCCTTTCAACTACAACTCAGATCCTCTTGAGGGTTTGGTTGTATTTGCAAGTTGTAGCAAGTGGAAGCTAGATCTATTCATATCTAGGACATTTTAGTGCCCTTTTCAGTGGAGAAGTCTTATGCTCTATTGAGGGAAGTTTATTGGAGTGATTGGGTATCATTTCTTGATCTTGGCATGTGGCCAACTGTTATCTATACCCTACAGCATAGTTTCTATTCCAGATCTGTATTATTCCTATAGGTGTTGTTGCAGGGAGTTTGGGTGCACCATTTGGAGAGTTGGTTTATGAGTGTTTAGGATCTGCTCTTCACTTTGAGATCCATTGGAGGAGATATACATATTTTATATTTTAAATCTGATCTACATATTTTTGAATACTTCTGAATCACTAAATATTTTTTCAGATCTGCATTCTTAGATCTCAGATATACTACTTATACTTGGGGTAATGCTCAAAACCCCAAGGGAATCTGAAAGAGGAGCCTTTCGAGTGCATGGATCTATTATGGATCTGACTTTTAATGCACAGATCTACTCTAGATCTGATATGTAATCAACAACAGTTTGCAGCCTAATACAATAATGTTGTAAAGGCAGTTTTCATCTATACATGTGGTTGCAACACCTCTTTTGAGGGAATTTCTTTTATTTTTGTCTTGTATTTCGAGCTATGAATCTTATGGGCCTCATTGTACATCTATATTGCTACTGAAAATACTTATGAAGAGCCTTTTTATTGGCCTCCTACTTTTCTTTGGATGAATTACGTTATTTTAATGCATGACTATTTAGTATTGCTGCATGTTTTCCATTTGGGATATTACAATCGGGCATTGAACAAGATCATTGTCCAGAATAGGTACCTGATCCCACAGATTGATGACCTTCTGGATCAAATCAAAGGAGCTAAATATTTCAGTAACATCGACTTGAAGTCCATGTATCACTAGGTACCAATATAACCCTCTGATGTGTGGAAGACTACCTTCAAAGCTAAGCAGCGCCTTTTGGAATGGCCAGTCATGCCTTTTGGGTTGAGAAATGCTACCACAACCTTCATGAGGTTGATGGACGACATCTTGCATCCATTAACTAACTCATTTTTAATATTTTACTTAGATGACATCGTGATCTTCAACCAGACTTGGGAAGAGCACGTCCACCACATTCGATAGTTCCTCCAAACACTTGAGCAAAACAAGTTGTGTGCGGATTTGGAGAAATGCACTTTTGGCATGACCTAGGTTCAAGATTTATGATAAATTATTGGTTAATGGGGGGTGAATGTGAATCCAACCAAGATTCAAGTAATTCAGGATTGGCCAGCCCCAACCACTCTAATAGAGCATCGCAACTTTTTGGGTCTTGCTAATTTCTACCGCAGGTTCGTGTTAGGATTCTCTGATATCACTAGGCCCTTAAGTCAAGTCACCAATGGAGGAGAAAAAGAAAAATTATTTTGGTCAGAATCTAAACAGAAGGTGTTTGTAGAATTTAAACATCACCTATCTACTATATCAGTTATGACTATGCTATTGGGGAAATTCTTACTCAACAAGGGCATCCATTGGCATATCACAGTGAGACACTATCCAACACAGTCCATAAGTATCCCACTTATGAAAAGAAAATTTATTCCAATGTGCAGCCTTGCCACCAACGAAATCATTACATTTTGGGGAAGGAAATGATTATCACAATAGACCACCGAGCCCTGTTATTCATACAAACACAAGCGAAGTTGCAAACTGATCGCCATTAGAAGTGGTCCACATATCTACAACAATTTCATTTGAAAATAAAGTATAAGATGGGAAACACCAATAATGTTTCATACTTCATCAGCCGATTCCCGATTGTGGTGCTTATAACCACCGTTTTCAACTCTTGTGGGCATGAGACTTCTCATTGGCCGCTTATCTACAAGAGCAATCCAAAATTCGGCCACACATAAAAGACACTCTTGGAGGGTATGCAAGTTCCAAATTTTCACCTCCAGGATGCACTGTTATGTCATCACAGACACCTTTGTGTTCCTTCGAGAAAGAATGCCAATATTATTTGGCAAGCACACTACAATCGAGTCACTAGGTATTTCGGGGTCGAGAAAATAGTGGCAATACTGCAGAAGTATTTATATTGGTCGAACCTTCGACATGATGTTGGGAAGTAAATCAGATCCTACACTCCTTACCCCATTTCCAAGCTGACGATCAAGAAGCAAGGCCTATATACTACGCTACCTACCCCTAGTGGACCTTGGGAATCCATATCCATGGATTACATGTCAGGCCTTACTTATACTAAGAATTGAAATGACTGTGTTTTCGTGGTCATCGACATATTCTCGTAGATGTCCATTTTGTCAAGCTTTAACAAGAATGTCACAGTAGAAGCCACTGCTAAAATCTTCTTTGAATGAGTATGGGTTCACTTTCGGATCCCACATTCTATCATCTCAGATCGGGATAGCAGGTTCCTCAGAAAATTTTGGTCCAACCTCTTGTCAATGCTGGACACCAAGCTCACCAAGTCCACAGCTTTCCATCTCCAAATTGATGGCCAGACAAAGGTCATCAACACGATGATTATACAGATTATGCACATGTACAATTCAAATCATCCATGCACATGGGATGAGAGCCTTCTCTATTTGCAACACATTTATAACCAGGCTCTCCATAACTCAACCACCATATCCCCTTTCAGGTGGGCTTGGGTTTCTAGCCACTATGTCCCATTGACGTAGCCATGCCATTTGTGGCTACTCGGGCTGATTTGGCTCATGTCCAGTCTGAAGCTAACAAAGCGAACAAATTCATTGATTACATTTAGCACATCAATAGGGTCATGAAATATTTTATAGATCCAATTCTAAGTACAAGAGACGACATGATCAACATCGGGTGCCACACAACTTCAAGGTGGGTGACAAAGTCTTGCTACATTTGTAGAAGGAGAACCTCACTAGACCCCAGCGCAAGATTTGCCTACTCCAATACGGGTCGTACACCATCAAGAATGCTATAGGACACAATTCCTTTGAGCTCAGTATTCCACCATTCCTTGGTTTGCACCGAGTATTCAATGTGGACCACATTCAACCCTACCTCCAACCTCTACTAGAAACCTTCAATATTGGAGAACGACTCACACCAATAGAGTTAAACCTAGACTGCATGGAACATGCCACCATATATTATATTATGCACATGAAAATCAATAACACTTGCCAGTAAAATATCCAAGTGTGTCGGGTTTTCAAAGCTGGTCAAATCCTGCACCAAGGCAATTGGTTCACCTGGGACCAAGTTCAACCGAAGTGTCCTCATCTCATGGAGGAACTCAATGCAATATGGAAAATAGCTTCATAAGGGGGGATGAATGATCAAGGTGGATATTGGTGGCCACCCACCTACTCCACTTGGGGCCCACCATTGCTTCTTTCAGTTTTCATCTTCCTTAATTATAGCATAGTTTACTATTTTTAGTAGTTTTCTTGGGTCCTCAACTTCTGAAGTCGTTGTGAGGAACTAAATGAATTTTTTTTGGGAAAATTGGGAGAAACATGGGTCTATAAACTAGTCATTTTCACTCAAAATCTATATTCTTGGGATATATCTTTCTAACGAGGTATTGAGCACATCTATAATATCCCAAAATAGGGAATTTATACAAAAATAAGAATATATGAAGATATTGTTAAGTTGGATATGCAGAAATATAGTTCATAAAATGTGTTATATCACATTTCCATCAATAATATAAACAAAAACAAGAAATATGATCCATTCCCTCAATCAAAAGTGGGGGAAAATCAGCATTTCCAGAACCAAAAACGTTAATTTCTGATATTTGCATAAAAATAAGGGAAAATGGTGGTGGGATCCTTTAGAATAGGTCACGTGGGACTCACATACCAAATTTCATCAGAAACAAATGACTCTAACTATGCTAAACAGATCTCCCGATCCCGATACAGCTCAAAAAGGCCGGAATCCCATGACTTATTGTATGCACAAATTACTGAAGCTTGCACAGTGGGATTTTATGAGGGTTTCAGATGTAATATGATATAAATATCATATATAGATTTTACTACATCAATAAATGGATAAAAACAAAGATCTAACCTCTTTTATACAAAATGAGATAACCCAGCAAGGGTTTCTTGACAGCTTGAGTACAAGAGAAGTAGATATGAATATTTATTCTAAAGAATAAATCAGTTTACTAAAAAATTACATGAATATGACTGAAATATGTACAATAGGCATTAGAATCCCTTTTCCTAGCTTTTCGGGGGAAGGGTTGGCCCTTGCCCAAGGATACTAGCCAAAAATCAAGGTATTAAACCTTGTTGTAGTTGCTCTCTGAAAAATGACATAGTTCCTACAAGGGACTACACTGTAAAAGTGTGGAGATGCTTTATCCCAATGCCAAGATGTGGAAATATGCTCGGGAGCCTCCCTTGTTGATCCTCCAATGGATAGACAAACTCTCCACTGGAAAAAAAGCCTAGAAATGGCTCAAAGAGATCCTCCTTTGCTGCACCCTACAACACAACACAAATCTGAACAAAAATTGTGATGTAGCTGAAGTAGGTATCTTGGCCAAAATTCTGGAATGAGGAAATGAAGCTCAGTAACCTCTCCTTCCCTGATGATGAGGTAGGGATTCCCGACCAGGAACACCCTTGTGCTAAATAGCACTACAACCTTGCTAAACAACAAGAGGAAGCAAAGTCTCAATAGACCAAAGAAAATAATAACCCAAGCATGAGTACAATGGCTGTCCTCCTCGCCATATATATCAAGTGCTCCTCTCCAAAATGGGTCCCATCCATATGTTCCACCTAGCCCATGCAAGTTGTCCTCCATTCAAACTGCGCAATCCATCATGGAGATACAATGTATCTAGACAGTACACGTGGACTTGGTCAAATATGACTGAATCAACATGATCCAATCTTGTTCACACCTATAGGTGCTCAATCCATCTATTTTATTCTTCCCCTTTTCTCATGAGGAATGTTATTTTTCCTCCTAAAGAGGTTAATGGGCCTCCCTACCCATTTTATTCATATAATGCCAACCATAATGTTCCTTTTAGCTTAAGGCTAAAATTTGGGAGCATTACAGTCCTCCCCTCCAAAATGTTTCTTGTCCACAAGAAACTACATAGAGAGAGAAAAATTCCTCTCCCTTCTCCTCTTGTGTCCTCCTCATCAATAGTCCCCACCACTGCTCAAGATAATATGCAACAAATCTGCCCTCCAATGTCTCCTCCCAAAGATGCATGACCAAATGGCTTACATCATGAAAAGGTGGAAGGTGTAAGTGGAAACCTCCTTGCTGTCTCATGGCCTCCTCAAGGTAGGAGTGATGAAAAACATTGGAAGTCTTATTCCCAATGAGTGACTCCCTCACCCATGCAATCATCCAAATGAAATGAGCCATTCCAGGTAGCTCATCAAAGAAATTTTCAACCCCCAATTTATGCAATGTAGTGGGGCTGCATGGAGAGATTAGATTTTTCCATTCAAATTGTTTCTCTCTCCATTTATGGTAAGTATGGGGCTATTTATGTCCTTGGGCTGAAATTACATGGCCTCCAAGAATGGCCCAGGCTACCCCATCAAACAATTCAACCATGAAGTGCCTCTTCCAAGCACTCAAGTTCTTCAAATGGCTCACCCCATGTGAAGAAAAGAGATGTGATGTGGAAATCATGGTTTTCCCATTGCTCCTTCAGAAACATACAGCATGAATAGTAGGGAGAATCACGCTCCCAATGGGCATCTTCATCTTATATCCCACTCTCCAAACAAAGCTCCCCATGGATATAAACATATCAGCAATATATCGAAGCAAAATACAATGAAAACAAGTTGTCAAATGACAGCCAGAGAGTGAATCATATTTCCACACATGGAACCAGCGTAGTGCATACTTTTCTTGCATAAAAAAGAATGATAAAAAGTTCTCTCCAAACCACCTGTTTGCTACCACAATCATTTCATAAGATAGAAACATGGAAGTACAATGAGCTGTCAAAGGTGCACACCAAAAATCATGTGGCCTCCCCCACAAACCACCATTAAGGTAGCCAAAATCAATGCTATAAGCAGCTACAAGTAAATCATACAAAATGCAAGAATGAATGATCCCTCTTGGTACAACATGCTGCTCATATATAGTAAAGAAGTACAAAACATAATGTGAAATTATACCTCCTCCACCATGTACTTGAGACCTTGATCTGAAATGGCTCAACTGGAATTCCTCCCTCACCTCCAATGAGTAGGGAATTGGTAGTGACATCCTCTCCATCACGATCCAGGCTATGCATCTCTCCATATGTTGAAATATATCATGCTGGATGCCCTCCCAGGTGAACCCCTCTATCAAAGAAAGATATGCATCAAAGTGCATAGAAAATAAGTCATATGTTGCACGTAGCAGCTTCTCCTTGAGACTGGAAGCTCTAGTCAAGAAGATCCTACCATAGGAATAGATGACCACATCATCCACCATGTATCTATCATCTCCATCCAGGTCATCAAGAATCATGCAAGCACCAAGATCCTTGGATTACTCTACCAAGAGTTGAGATCTCCAATATGGATCAATCTTCCTAAGAGACAATGCTGGTGATCTAGCATATGAAAATATCCTCATGCTCCTTCCTGCTACTTTGAAATTCCCCATGCCAATTTCATCTCCCAAAATCTTCACCCCTCCTAAATCTGAGAGTGGTGAACCAAATGACAAGGTGTTTCCCACCAATTCTAGATCTAGTGGCCTTCTAGGTGGAATGCCTCCATGTAATGAGACATCAATGTCAAGAGTAGCCTGAATATATGGATGGACAGACTTGTCCCTACTCTCACTGCGCAATCCAGCCTCCCTCTTCTATGCATCAACCTTCTGAAATGGATATGTGTGTATGTTACTCATCAAATGATGTTGGTCATCCTCCCTATCTCCTCCTTCCATCTGCATGGCTTTACAATATCTCAGCAAAGTCACATGTTGATCATAAGTTGTGCCTTGATCTCCACACATGAGATCCTGGGGAATTCCTTGCAATGACACAAGAACCCCTCTTGCTGGATTAAGTGCTCTTCCTTCCTCTGCATGAGGCACTAGATAATCTCTAGATGTGACAGCGTTGTTGCCCTAAACCTATGCAACATGAATGGGAAACCTCCCAATGATTGGATCCTGTTTTGAAAAAGGGATCTCCATACCTCCTTGCTCAAGAATATGAGATAAATATCTTGCCTCTAGCAAGGTATGATGAAAGATATCAGCCTCCTCCATGGGTTTCTGAAGTGGAATGGAGTTTATAGTTTCATCCATCACATGCAAGGTTTGTGTTTGTTTGAGTTTTTTTTTCTTCTCCACATGTGTTTCAGAGATCTTTCCATTAAATCTTCCCACCAATGCTTCAATGAACCTTCCATAAGAGGAATTATTTGCATTATTTAAAGAAAAATACTCAAATATACACCATGGATAGGCCTTATCTCCAAAATGTAGCGCTGCAACTTTGATTGCATCATATTTAGAAATTTGGTGTTTCTCCGAAAAGGTGTCTAGTTCCTCCACCCAAGCTTTTCCTGAACATGCAGGTGAACCATAAAAAGTAGATAGAAGAAATATATCCTCTTGCTTTCTTCCCTTCAACTTGATCTTGCAAAACTATGAAAAATTAAGATTATTTCTAAACCTTTCAGTTTGAGATTCATAACCTTGCAACAAACCACTAAGAGTTTCCCTCTTAGGCATTATTCCATCCTCCATCTTTCCCTTGATAGATATGGGCTCTTGAATGTGCTGTGCAACATAGTGTGTGGTTGCATTCTCACACTGCTCATATGAAAATCTAGATTTTGATTCAAATTCAAACCCTCTTGGAGATTATTTCTACATCTCCCTTCTTATTTTCTTGAGATCTTCACGAATGCTCTTTATTGATTTAGGAAGAAGCTTTGAAAGCCTATCCTCCTTTATTCCTCCATATAATGGAATCTTATTTCTGCTCATGCCTTCTTCTTTGAATAGCATAATGGCTGTGTTCCATGGGTTCAGCCAAGATTATGCTTTGATACCACTGTAATATCCCAAAATAGGAAATTTCTACAACAATAAGAATATTTGAAGATATTATTAAGTTGGAGATGCAGAAATATAGCTCATACAATGTGTTAGATCACATGTCCATCAATCATATATACAACAACAAGAAATTTGATCCATTCCCTCAATCAAAATTCGAGAAAAATCAGCATTTCCAGCACCAAAAACGTTAATTTCTGATATTTGCATAAATTTAAGGGAAAATGATGGTGGTATCCTTTAGCTTAGGTCATGTGGGACTCACATACCAAATTTCATCAGAAACAAATGACTCTAGCTATGTTAAAAAGATCTCCCAATCCCGATACAACTCAAAAAGGCCCAAATCCCATGACTTATTGTATGCAGAACATACTGAAGCTTGAAAAATGTGATTTTATGAGGGTTTCAGATGTAATATGATATAAATATCATATATATTTTATTACATCAATACATGGAGAAAAGCAGAGATCTAGCATCTTTTATACAAAATGACATAACCCGCCAAGGGTTTCTTGACAGCTTGAGTACAAGAGAAGTAGATATGAATATTAAATCTGAAAAATAGCATATTTTATTGCAAAATTACATGAATATGACTTAAATAATTACAATAGGGATTAGAATCCCTTTTCCTATCTTTCTGGGGGAAGGGTTCGCCCCTGCTTAAGGAAACTAGCCAAAAATCAAGGTACTAAACCTTGCTACAGCTGCTCTCTAAAAAATGATGTAGCTCCTATGAGGGACTACACTGTAAAAGTGTAGAGATGCTTTGACCCTATGCCAATATGTGGAAATATTCCCGAGAGCCTCCCTTGCTGATCCTCCAATGGATAGACAAACTCTCCACTGGAAAACAAGCCCAGAAATGGCTCAAAGAGATCCTCCTTTGCTACACCCTGCAACACAACCCAGCTCTAAATAGAAACTACGCTGTAGCTGAAGCAGGTAGCTTGGCCAAAATTCCGGAATGAGGAAATGAAGCTCAAGAACCTCTCCTTCCTTGAGGATGAGGTAGGGATTCCCAACCGAGAACACCCTTGTGCTAAATATCACTGCAACCCTGCTAAACAGCAAGAAGAATCAAAGTCTCAACAGAACAAAGAAAATAATAATCCAAGCATGAATATAATGGATGTCCTCCTCTCCATATATAGAAATTTCTCCTCTCCACAATGGGTCCCATCCATATGTGCCACCTAGCCCATGCAAGTTGGCCTCCATTCAAACTACGCATTCCATCATGGAGATACAATGTATCTGGACAATGCATGTGGACTTGGTCGGATATGAATGAATCAACATGATCCAATCATGTTCACACCTGTAGGTGCTCAATCCAGCTACTTTATTCTCCCCCTTTTCTCATGACAAACGTCATTTTTCCTCCTAAAGAGGTTAATGGGCCTCCCTACCCATTTTATTCATCTAATGCCAACTATAATGTTCCTTTTAGCTTGAGGATAAAATTTGGGAACATTACAACATAAAACGGAGATAGTATGCAAAAGTTACGTCCCCGGGAAGTTGATTTACCAATTTACCTAAACAGAGCCCATGATTTTAGTGCTTCATCTCCTAGGGTTATTTTTTTGGATGTTTAGGGTTTTCCATTATTTCTCAATAATACATAGACCCTCGAGCCTCATTGTAACATAGTTCAGAGGCATGTAACCACCACATTTCTTCTCAAGGATAAGCTACCAGTGCCCTAGCTAGTTTATTTCCATTCTGTCTGTAAAAAAATTTCAGTTCTTTGATTGCGCTGAGAGGTGCAATCTACAGCCTAGTATGACCCGATATCGGGTATGTCATGTTCTAAAAAAATAATAAATTTTACTTTTTCTAATGTCAGCCAAAGCATTAACCTATTCTTGAATTTTATATAACTTGAATATTTAGATTATATATAAATTTGTTAACTTAGTAATGGACTTATTAATGGACTCAGATTTAGTATTAAAATACAAATATGTATTATCTATATAATTTGAATGGATAGTAAAGTATACACGTGAATTTGAATGGATCATAAATTTACCTTTAACAAAAAAAATTACCACATTGAATTTCCCAATTAAGTAAAGTTTTAAACATCTTTACTCTTTACTAAAGTCAATACCATTTCCTAAATCAAAGGAAAAGAGTTAATTGAACACAAACAATCAAAATCCGAAATATTTTAATATTTCTTTTAATTAAATATTTGTAAAATGAATATTTAAAAAGAAAACCCATATTCTATGGATAAATTAAAATATTTAAAGACATGAATATTCCCCCATCAAAGTTGCAATATTTTAAAATTTAAATAAATATAAATATAAATAAACATGAGGTATGGTAAATAAATAAAACCTATTTTTATACTCACTCGAGAGCTATGGTAAATATATATATATATATATATATATATATATATATATATATATATATATATATATATATATATATATATATATATATATATATATATATATATATATATATATATATATATAAACTAGATGTATAGTAAATAAATAAAAAACATTTTTATTTTTAATCCATAAACCTTTTTATATTTAAAAAAACTTTAAAAAGAGGTTTTATTTAGATGAAGCCTATGGGACAAATACAATGGGAAAAATAAATATAAAAGAGGTAAGGTAAATAAATAACAATATATCAAATAGGATTATAAATAAAAATATAATTATATAACAAGCCTATGCGCCAAATATCATATTAAATAAAAGAGGTATGGTAAATAAATAAAAATATAAATAAACCAGAGGTATGGTAAGTAAATAAAACCTCTTTTCATATTTACTCCATAATCTGCTTTATATTTACGAATATTTCTGTTCATTAGATTACATAACTAAGAAGAAATAGAGAGAGAGAGAGAGAAGTGGAGAGAGAGAGAGTGATAAGGGAGAGATGGAGAGAGAGTGTGTATGTTTAGGGGTGAGATAAAGAGAAAAATTAAGATCTATGGAAAGAACGGGGAGAGAAGAAGAGATAAGGAGAGAGGGAGGGATATAGTAATGTAGTTGGAGAGAGAGAGGGGTGGAAATAGAGAGAGAAAGAAAGTGAGATGGGGGAAGAGAGAGGATTAGAGAGAGAGAGAGAGAGAGATGGGGGAAGAGAGAGGATTGGAGGGAAAAGAGAGGGGGAGGTAGGAGAGAAGGGGAGAGAGAGGAAGGATGAGAGAGAGGAGGAGAGTGACGTGGGAAGAGAGAGTATTGGAGGGAAGAGAGAGAGAGAGAGAGAGAGAGAGAGAGAGAGAGAGATCAGGGAAGAGAGAGGGAGTTAGGAGAGAGAGATATAGAGGAAGGACGAGAGAGAGGAGGAGAGAGGGATCGATAGAGAGATGGAGTTGGAGTGAGGGAGATGTAGAAAATAAGAAATATAGTGTGAGAAGTGGAGAGAGAGACGGAGTGACAAGGGAGAGACAGAGAGAGAGCGTGTATGTTTGGGGCTGAGATAAAGAGACAAATAAGGAGATATGGAGATAGGGGGGGAGAAGGAGATATAAGGAGAGAGGGAGGGATATAGTAACATAGTTGGTGGGTGAAGAGAGACAGAGAAGGAGGGATATAGTAACATAGTTGGTAGGTGAAGAGAGAGAGAGAGGGAGAGAGAGATGGGAGAGAAAGGAAAAGAGAGGAAGGAAGAGAGAGAATGTGAGAGAGTGGAGAGAGGGAGGGAAAGAGAGATGGAATTGGAGGGGGAGGGAGAGGGAGGTATGAATAAAGGCGCAGAGAGAGAGAGTGAGAGAGTGAGTGATAAGGAAGATGGAGAGAGAGGGAGAGAGGATGAAAGGAGGAAAGAGAGATATTAGTGAGGGATAGGGAGAGAAGGGGAAGATAGAGATGTAGATGGAAGGTGAAGAGAAGGAAGAAGAGAGAGATGGGGAGAGGAGGGGATTGACAAAGATATTGATATATATGGAGTGCGAGAGCGTATGTGTTTAGGGGGGTGATATAGAGAGACAAAATATAAGAGATGGAGGAGGATATAGATATGGATGGAGGGTGGAGAGATGGAAGAATTTTTCTCACACTAGATGGATTGATATAAGTGGAGATAGTTATTTATAATCCTATTTGACTATTTGCACTATATGCATTGATTTTAGTGTAGATATTTATTTCCAATGATATTTGATTACTTGCAGAAGATGCATTGATTTCAGTGTAGGTGGTGATTTCTAATACAATTTGATTGCTTGCACTGAATTTGTTGATTTCATTTTAGATGTCGATTTATATTTATATTTGATTACATGCACTAGATGAATTAATTTCAATGTAGATGATTTCTAATCCTATTTGATTGTTTGCACTGAATGCATTGATTTCAGTGTAGATGGCGATTTCTAATCCTATTTGATTTCTTTTAGTAAATGCATTGATTTCAATGTAGATGTTGGTTTCTAGAGAGAGAAAGAGTGATTGATAGGGAAGATGGAGAGAGAGGGAGAGAGGACAAAAGGAGGAAAGATAGATATTAGAGGGGGAGAGGGAGAGAAGGGGAAGATACAGATATAGATGGAAGGTGAAGAGAGGGAAGAAGAGAGAGATGGCGAGAGGGGGTGACTGACAAAGAGATTGATATGTATGAAGTGCGAGAGCGTGTGTGTTTAGGGAGGTGAGATAGAGAGACAAAAAAGAATAGATGGAGGGGGATATAGATATGGATGGAGGGTGGAGAGAGGGAGGAATATTTTTGACACTAGGTGGACTGATATAAGTGGAGATGGTGATTTCTAATCCTATTTGATTATTTGCACTAGATGCATCAATTTTAGTGTAGACATTTATTTCTAATGATATTTGATTACTTGCACTAGATGCTTTGATTTTAGTGTAGGTGGTGATTTCCAATAATATTTGATTTCTTGCATTGGATTTGTTGATTTCAATTTAGACGTCGATTTATAATTATATTTGTGTGCTTGCACTAGATGCATTGATTTCAATGTAGATTATTTCTAATCCTATTTTATTGTTTGCACTGAATGCATTGATTTAAGTGTAGATGGCAGTTTCTAATCATATTTGATTGCTTTGAGTAAATGCATTGATTTCATTGTAGATGTTGTTTTCTAATCTTATTTGATTGCTTGAATTAGGTGCATTGATTTCAATGTAGAAGTTATTTTCTAATCTTTTTTGATTGCTTGCATTAAATGCATTGATTTTAATGTATATGTTGATTTATGATTTGATGTAATTGGATATATGACAGTACATTAATTTTAAAGTGATTGGATTAACATTATGCATTGATTTTAGTGTAAGCACAAAAATGTATTGCCAATGTACATTGATTTTTGTCTTATAATAATTTAACATATTAATATTGGAGAGCAAGAGAGACAAGGTATCATGTTTACTACAATAGCTCGAGCTAAAGAATTAAATGGTTTACAATTTAGATTTTATTTTTCATATAATCGATATGAAAAGATAACAAAACTAACAAGCGTGGCAATAAGAATAGTAGAAGAAAATAGTTTGAGATTGATCACAACGAAGACTATTTGTAACATGAGTACATTCTTATTATTCACATTTTCTATCTTTCAACACTATTATTGTCACTTTGCATTCAAAAAAAATATTCCATCATTTTTCATCATTATAGTTATTAAAAATATTTATCATCTCAACGAACTAAGGTAACTAAGAAAATTTAAAATTAAAATGTCCAAGTTAATCTCAGAAATATTTAGCATATTCAAAATGATTATATTAATATTTGATATATTTACATATTATTGATAAAATTAATCATATCTTCGATATATTTTCCTTGGCAGCACACAACTAGAACCAGCTTAGATCCATCTTAAATTTGGACCTATCAAGCACCGAGAGGGATCAAATCTCTCGAGGTGAAAACCTTTCCTCAAGTTTTGCACTCAAAAAAAGAGGTTTGCACCTCGAGAGATTCGATCCCTCTTGGCGCTTGATAGATCTGGAGTTAAGATGGATCTAGGCTGGTATTAATGAAATGAACTGTTATTTCCACTCCATTTTTGTATTTATGGCTATATGTGTATTATGTTGCATTCTTGTATAAATTTGAATCATAATCTCTTAGATATTATTTAATAGATGTGGTGGCAAATCAACTCCTTAAAACCAAGGGATGACGTCAAATTTTTTGGGTAGATAATATTTTCTTTGATATCCTTATTTCTCAGTAGATGATTACCTTAAGGAAACTATTGGTAAGTATATTTTTCTTTCATAGAACTACGGTTAAAAATAGCTCATGAAATAGTGACAAAAACATCCAAGCATAAATGAATCATAGCGAAGGACTTTGCTAATTAGGAAAAATTAAATTCAACATAATAACAACATCTTTTATTAAAATATTCCTTAAATAAATTACTTCGTGTAAAGGTAATAGAGTAAAACTAATTACCCAATAATGATGTGAAAAAGGAGAAGCATACAACTGCTAATTCAAGCAAGGCAAAGGGAATCATGAAAATGTGTCAAGAATAAGTTCAAATGCTTATCAAATGATAGATAAAAAATGATAAAATAATCCTGAAAGATGTTGACATTATCAAAAACACATCGGATCTACATAAAATTATTTACATATTTACAAAATGTCATAAATACATCAAGAAAAATACTATTTAAGGATAAGTCCATTTACAGGTACATTATGTTTCATTCCTTCAATATTTTTTAAAATAAGAGTAGATCAACCAATTTTCTCGAAAATTTGAAATGGGCCTAACCACAACTTCCGAAATTTAATATGTTTTCCTTTTTACTTCATGTGCATGATCCCATTTCAAAAATAGATCACCAACCTAGACATATTGATTTGGTACTAAATTATTATCGAACCAATTTTTAATAATTTTTTTATGTTTGGCATAAGTTTCATTATCATTTTATCTTTCTTCCTTAAGTTTATAAATCTATGATAATATTTTCTATAATGTAGATAAATATTGATCCTCAATCGACAGAATCAGAGCTAAATAAATAAAATAAATATTAGGTGGAAGAAAAAATTCCTTCCCATATACTAGGAAGTATGGAGAAGTACCTAAGGATTCTTTGACTATTATTATATCAACCCATAAGGAGTATATGAAATCTTTATGCCTATTTTTCAGATTATTTTCTATGGATATTTTGATAATTCTCAAGAGATTTTTGTTTGTGAATTCTTCCAATTCACTACTTTGAGGGTAATAATTGGAAATGTATTTTATTTTAAATCCCCTTTTTAGAGGAAAATGAGTTAAGGGATTTCCATAAAAATAAGAAGCATTGTCAAACATGAAGGATCTTAGGAGATCAAATATAGTAATAAGGTGATGATCAATAAAATTAATAAATTTTTTTTATTAACAACCTTCAAGGGAATATCCTCCACCCATTTATTAAAATATTATGTTTCCATAAGAATACACCTATTTTTCTTAGAGGAATTAGGAATTATCTCAACAATTATGTCCATTCCCCATTTTTTAAATGCTTGTTCAATGTCAACTGGTTGTAATGGAAAGGATATTTTTCTATCTCTTTATAATTTTTTTTAACAAACATTGAATTTTATAAAAAATACATGTGAATATTTAAAAAATATTGGGCAATAATAGTTTGTCTAAAGAATTTTGTGTGTTATAGTGTCTCCTCCGTAATGTCCTCCAACAGTTTTGTCATGCATTTCCAGGAAACATTTTTGAACTTCAACTTTATCTAAACATGTAAGAAGTATAGAGTCATAATTTTTCCTGAGAAGTATACCATTAATAATTTGGTACTGATTAGATTTTATTCTTCAGGCTCTTTTTCGTTTAGGTTATAAATTGGAAGGGGCATGGCCATAAGTCAAAATATAAATATGTTAAGTCCCTAATCGCTTTATTTTTATTATTAGTATAGCCCCCTATTGTTATCATTGTGCCATGTAGACCCCATATTGATATTTTTATGCCCAAAGAAGCCAACTATTGTTATTGGTGTGTCCTTCCATTATTATTGTTATGTAGGTTCTAATTATATTGTAACCCCTTAGACTCCTATATATAGCAAGGAGTTCTAGCCATTTATATCATTCAATAATTTTCCATTTTTGTGATTTAAGGGAGGTTTCCCCCTCAAACAGACTAATTTTGAAATCGTTGATAAATCTTTTTGGTGGTCTCGTTACATAAAGTTTGGTTTAAGAGCTTTGAATTCTAGATTTACATGGTTCAAACAGGTTATCTTGGAAGCTAAAATTGCAACCATGTGGACTTGGAATCTTGTTAAACTTTGTGTAGTAATTTCAAATCTTGGTTAGCCATAAGTTTTATATATGGGTTGAAGAAGTTATGGTTTTTTCATGCTTCATAATTCTATCTTAAGAAAGTGATTGAGGGAAAATCACCATAACTTTACTTTCAAGAATCATATTTGAATTTCGTAAAATGTGACAAAAATTAAATGAAATGTAGTTTCTTGTGTATCAAGTTTAGGGTCAAAAGTTGAAACAATGAAGCTTGGAATTTTTTACAAGTTCTCTCTACTGAACCAATCAGTAATTAGGTCATTCTGCGATATTTTGCATAACTTTATTATGAAGAATCCATTTTTTATTTGACTTGTAACATTGGAAAGAGGAATTATAGGGATACCACAGGAAAAAATTTCAGACATTGAAGAGGAAAACTTAGTATTATACAATAGTTTCAATATTAAGGTCCTAAAAAGAAAAAAAAAGGTGCGTATTTTTTTTTTCATTTTTGTATAACCTCTATTTGAAAATAAGTTTGAAGTGATTTAAAGGGCATAGTAAATCATATATATCATTAAGTATGAGGGGAAAAAAATGGGCACACCTAGCAAGAAACCAAAAACCTCTACTGTGACGCATGAAGAAGAGGAAGACATGCAACATGATATATCAAAATTACGAGTCCAAGTGTAACAAATTTCACTCTTGCAAAGAGTAACCAAAAATAAAATGGAAGCTAATATGGATGGCTAGAAGAATTATTTAAAATCATACATGAAATATTTGAAGAATGGCATAAATGTTAATATGGAAGGTTTGAAAATGGTTTAAAAATAGAAATGAAAAGGGACCTGGAAGATTTGAATGGAGGTTTGACAAAGTTTCTATAAGAAATACTTCCTAGTGGTGACAAGGTACTCCATGAAAATCATGATGAGGATAAAAGGAATACAAATTTTTATTTTAGAGACTTTAGTAGTCAGTTAAAGACTAACAACATTCTAAAGATTTATATGAGAAGGATC
The DNA here is from genome assembly GCA_034641835.2 of Pinus albicaulis. Lineage (NCBI taxonomy): Eukaryota > Viridiplantae > Streptophyta > Pinopsida > Pinales > Pinaceae > Pinus > Pinus albicaulis. Next base: position 418,332,627 of record CM076580.1, read on the forward strand.
TAGTAACATGGATACTATAGATGGAGCAATTATTTCATCTACATAATGCGTCAAACACAGAAAATGTACGCATTGCATATTTATATTTAGAACAAACTAAATTTGTGTGGTATCAATGGGTTTGTTGTTGTAAATCAATCGTCACTTAGAAATTTTTAGAGGAATAATTGGTTGCAGAATATGAGGATATAAGGAGCAATAACTTCTTTATCCAACTGCTAAATCTCAAACAAAGTGTTCAATGGCATAGCACATTTAGGACTTCCAAAGATTGAATATCAACATAAGTAATATTCTAGAGGATCATAATATTGATGTCTTCATAAGAAATTTAAACGATAACGTCAAACAAAAGGTTCACTTATGGGAACTTGATTCATTTTAGAATGCATTCACGGTGGAAATAAAATTTTTATGCAAAATTATGGAAACAGGGAAGTATACCACTCAAAACTCTAAAGACGGAAGTCTTGCTTCTTATTTCCTTCCACAACCTACAAGGTTGAGAGCACAACAATTGGAGGAAATTAAGTGTCATAAGTGTGTTGAGAATAAATTATATTACATAGATTGTGAATATGAGGAAGAAAAGTAACAAGAAACATCAAAAGAAGAGGATGTACACCAGGAACCAACCTTAGAGAAAGAATAAATGAATCCATCCATATCTTGTAATACATTAGTAGGATTTACCATTCCTCAAAATATCAATATTGAAGGATATGTCAAGAAGATAAAGGTGATAGTCCTGATTGATTCACATAGTACCCATAACTTTATTCATTGTAAGATAGCCACAAAATTAAATTGCTCTCTATATCCACCACTGGAGTGTCAAGTGATGGTTGCAAAGGGAGTTACTATAAATTGCTCTATAAAGTTCCATAATATGAATCTAACCATGGGGGAATATGTATTTAATTGTTCAATGCACTCAATTGGAATGTGTGATGTTGATGTTGTACTAGGAGTCCAATGGTTACAATATTTGGGGACAATAGATTTTGATTTTAAGGAACTTTCAATTATTCTCTTTTGAGAAGGAAATGACATTTAACTAAGGGGTAACAAAGGGAAGCTAGGGAGCATAATTATCTCTAATGGAATTAAAAATATTTTGAAGAAAGAGAACCGACAAATAATTGCACAATTATGCTCACTAAAGGTTCAAAAATCAAAATCATCTATTTCTCTAGATCTCCCAAAAGTATTATACAATCATTCCAAGGTATTTGAGACTCCTAAAGGCCTCCCACATATTCGTTATTATGATTATGCTATTAACTTGATTCTACAAATTTTTCCTCTTAAACATTAGGCCTTACAAATATCCCTATTCCTAAAAGAATTAAATTGATTGTATGGTTGCACAAATCCTAGAGGATGGTATAATTCAATGTAGTCAAAGATATTTCTCTTCTCAAGTAGTATTGATGCATAAGAAGGATGGATCATGGAGTATGTGTCTGGATTATAGGGATCTCAAAAAGCTCAGTATTAAAGATAAATTTCCCTTTCATGGAATTGATGAGTTGTTGGATAAATTACACAGAGAAATTTACTTCACCAAGCTGGATCTTCATTCCAGATATCAAGCAAGTCTTCATTATAATTAGTATTTTTTGATGATATACTAATATACAAAAAATATTAGAAGGATCATGTTCAACATGTTGACAAGGTAATAAAAATATTGGAGGAAAAAAATTTATATGAAAAAACCTCCTAATACTTCTTTGGAGTAAATGAGGTGGAATATTTGGGCCATATTATATCCCATAAGTGTCTTAAGGTATACCCCAACAAAATCAAATCTGTTATGGAATGGAAAATCCCCACAACCCTAAATCTTCATTGAGGATTTCTCAGGATGAAATGGTATTATCACATATTTGTTAAGAGTTATGGGATAATAACAGCGCCTCTAACAACATTACTGAAAAAAGATGCATTTTCTTTGATTCCATAAGAAATTAAGGCCTTTGACCATCTTAAAGACACAATGTGCCAAGCACCGGACTTCACTACATCATATTTCACGAAAACCTTTATTGTGGAATGTGATGCCTCAGAAAATGGATTTGGTTTTATTTTAATGCAAGAAAGAAGTAACATTGCTTTTGAAAGTTGTCTAAATAAGGGAAAGAATTCACACAAGAATATTTATGAGAAGGAAATGTTTCCAATACTACATTCACGAAATAAATGGTGATCTTACCTAATGGGAAGAAACTTGAAGTTAAAAACAGATCATGATAGTTTTAAATACTTTTTGGAACAAATATTATCTTCAAAAGAGAAAAAAATGGGTCACGAAGATGTTGGTTTGTGACTTTGAAATCATCCACAAAAAATATAAGAAAATTTTTGTTGTATATTCATTCTCAAGAAAGGATGAGGATGTGGAAGTATTTCTTTGTGCCATTTCTATTATCCTGTCTGATTGGATAATTGAAGCAAGGGATGAAGAGAATAATGAGGAAGAGGTGTGGACAATCATTCTAAATTTGAAACAATATCCCAATAAATAGGGTACATATATCTAGAAAAATGATTCTCTATGGTGCAAAGATGTTTATATCTATGTAAGAATTCCCATCCCAAACAAAAGATTGTTTTGGAATTGCACACCTTCCCTTATGAAAGCACTCAGGATTTTTAAAAAATTACCACACTATCAAGGAGGAATTTTTTTGGGATGGAATTAATTATGATATTTAAAATTTTGTGGAAGATTTTTTGGTTTGTCAAGAAAAAAAAGTTGATACAATTAAGACCCTAGTTCTGTTACAACCTTTAGCCATTCCAAGTGCACATTGGAAGGATGTATCAATAGATTTTGTCACAGGTTTACCGAATTCTAAGGGAAAGAGTGTCATCACAGTGGTAGTTGATAAACTTAAGAAGTATGCACACTTTTTTTCATTATCTCATCCATTGAAAGGCAATATAATTGCTACTGCATTTATGGAAACAATTCGAAATCTACATGGAAACCCAAAGATTATTGTAAGTGACAAAGATACCATTTTCACTAGAATTTTTTGAATGGAATTGTATTCTTGTATGAGTATCCAATTAGCTCATAGCTTATATTATCATCCTCAATATCATGGGAAAAATGAGATAGTGAATAAATGTTTGGAAGGATATCTCTTTTGATTGGTATCTGATAAATGAACACAATGGGTCAAGTGGTTTCCTCTACGTGAATGGTGCTGTAACACTTCCTTCCATATTGTGACAAAAATGACTCCATTTAGGAACTTTATGGATATCGTATACCATAGATCACTTCATATTTAAGGTAAAATTCTAAATTTCAAGCAATGAAATATCACATCGACCATTAACAACAAGTTTTCCAACTCTTAAGGGATAACCTCACTCTCGCGCAAAATCGAATATAAATATATGTTCATCAAAATAGCAATGAAATGAGTTTTTATGTAGGTGACTATGCATTTTCACGACTACAGCCATATAAAAAAATGTACCCCAAGCAAGCTTAGAAGGATAATAAACTATCAGCTAAGTACTATGGTCCTTACAAGGTATTGAAAAATAGCGCTACTATGGAATACAAATTGGAGCTTCCTACATCTTCTTGAGTACACCTAGTTTTACATGTTTCATGCTTAAAAAAGCTTATCCATGACAAGATCCTAGTTCAAACAATATTTCTAGAACTTGATGAAGAAGTAAAAATCATATCTGAGTTTGAAGTAGTCATGGAAACAAGAACTTGATGGTTGCGAAATCGAAAGATTTTAGAGTATCTCATTAAGTGGAAGAACTTATCTGATGAAGATTCCATGTTGCATGAAGATAATTTTATAAAGAAGAATCCTAAACTATTCAAGCATTGAGGACAACACTTTTTTTAAGGACAAGGGCATGTTAGGTCCCCATAATACTAGTGTATCTCCTTTATTATTAGTGTTAGTGTTAGGGTCCTATGATATATAGGATAAATTTTTGATTATATGTAAATTTAATTGTATATGTTGTTGTAAATAATATTCCATCCTGTAAATTATTTCGAAAGAAAAATAAAAGAGAAATGAGAAAAAAAAAAATAGAGAAGGGGATATAAAAATAGAAGAAAATGTGAAAACATCAAATATGAAAAAAAAAAATATGAGGAAAAAAATGAAAATACCCCAAAAAATCAATGAAAAAGTCTAAATGGCACTAATAGAATTTGAAAAAATGTATTAGTAATACCTTAGGAAAATTGGATTAATGTGTTACTAGTTAAAATGCCACATTGTAATTTGATAAATAGTATTTTGTAGTTTAATCAGACTATTTAAGCATGATTAGGCTTGGTTAAAAATGTAATTAGTTTAGAATAAGTGATTTTGTTATCACACAATGTAATCATGGTTAAATGAGTTAAGTTAGATTAAGTTGAATAACCACCATATTTAATCCTAGTCTAATTAGGAAATAGATTCAAAATTATGTTCTAAAGTGCTTTTTATTTAGTCTAAGCATGAATTTTTATGTAAATAGAGTACAAGTGACCGACATGACCTCTATTTTTCTAGAGATACAAATCATGCGTCAACCAACGACCAAGGTATGGCCCGCCCATATCAATGACACCCTTTCAATGTTTAACTGCTCGGGTTCTTTGCACCGTCCCCATCCCAATACTTCTTACAACCCACTCCCACTCCGAAAAACACTAATCCACCTCTGTTTCATTTACCCTCACCACATATCCCTTTCACATCCACTCCCTAACCACCACGTACCCTTCCCTCTCCCATATAATGTCACTTCCACCCCACTATTACAACAACCCTATTCTGCCGCTTGTCCCATCTATTACACCTATCTATTGAACTACCTATTCACAATGTGAAGGTTCCCCCTCCTTAATTGACCCACACCCTAATAGCCTCATCTGAACGATAAATATTTTTTTCTTGTAAAAAACCAAAAACCCTACTGGTGGGCCCCCTTCTGCATTTTGTTCCCATATTTTTTACTATTACCCATCAGCTAAACTCCATCTATCACCGAACCTATTCAACTACAATAGATTCAATCACATCCAACCAACCAGATTTCCAAAAGCACAACATATCAGCTAAATTTTCTCGAGTAACTCAATAACTCTGTTCATTTTTTGTTTAATCCTAGACCATAAAGGAAAATAGAAGAAAATTCAGGAAAACCCTATGCTACCACTAGTTGTTGACCTAGACCCCTTACTCCTGGTAGATGAGGAATATAAAATCCTTGAGACATCCTGTGATTTTGATTTATATGAGATGCATAATTTGCCAAAACAAAAACACATTGATAAGAGTGATAAATTGGGTTGTGGGACTCCTTCCTGCCACAATTTATTGTCCCCGAAACCCACCACTTTCCAAAGTTTGCAGCCCATAATGGTGATATCCTTTTCACCACTGCTCCTAAATCAATTAACCAAATGTTTCAAATACCAAAAAATGAATCTTTCAAACCATATCCAGAATAATCCATTATGGACTTCTATACAAATATCATGTCCCCCAATAGAGCCAAATTTTTTCATTTTTTCCGGCCTAAAGATGTTGAATTACCCAAAACAAATCCCCCATACCCATCCTCTATGTTTCCTGAAATGAAAAAGAAAATAATCTCCATAGTTTCTTGTCTCCTAGGTTACTAATCTGATGAATGGGTAAATGGAGTCATTATGGGTTTCTTGTAAATTATCTCAAAGGATGAAAAGCCTTCAATATTATGTAATTAAAGTGAATTTGTATCTAATGTTATGAATGAAAAAATGTTAAATTTTTGTAAAGAAGAACGTTTCAAATATGCCTCAGTATTGGTTTATTTATTTATATTTTATCAAGCATACAAGTTTCTATTTTCACTACAGAGGTTAGATGAGAAAGGAGAATCTCAATGTGCCATTCATTGGACTTCCCTAGTGAGGGAACATACAACTCATTTCACATACAATGATTTTGTTGATTAGTTTTTATACACCTCTAATTGTTTGTTAAAGAGTTATCTTGGACTAAGAATAGGGCCAAATATAGGAAGGTATTTGGACCTTACTAACCAAACCAAGATAGGGGACTAGTACTTGTACCAGAACTACAAAGAAATAAGGGTTTATGGATGTGAATTCCCCCCATATAAGATGGATTTTTTTTTTTCCTGTGGGAATATTCTCACTGGAATATATAATAAAAATGATAAATATGGATGATATCAATTTTTTTGCAGCAAAGAATAAATCACAATTCAACATCAAGACACAGGTTGGACCATTCATATGTAATAATAGGGAAACAGGTAAGGAGACACATTTTCTATTAAGAAAATGAATTTCAAGTTAAGTTTCACCTGGTCATATGACCCCTTTGGTATCATTTTCAAACTAAGGGGGGAGCATATAACCACTCATTATCTTCATAGTTCCAGTCCATAGATAGAAAATTTCATGACCCAAAATCAGTGGGAGGACAATACTCTACAGAAAGTAGAAGCACAAGTGATATCCACAATTGCCTCATAGAAACGAATACCTCAAGATAAAAATGGGAAGATATCAATGGAAAATTTTTCCCCTTCAGTTACAAATATTCGAGGCAAATAACTTTAGATATATAAGAAGAAACATAAAACTAATCCTATACCATTTTTTCTATGAGAATATTATATTCCATCCACCATAGTCCTAACAGGCCCTCATGCCTCTTCAAGGAAAGAATATATCCTCAAAGGATCTCCAACTTCGTCAGCTTCCCAAGATCATGTAGACATAAATCAAACAACAGAGTTGACTCAAGACTAGTAAGAACCAAATATTTTTTCTAATTTAAAATAAATTAATAAGAAGAATGAGTTTCTCAAAGCCATGACACACTTTGAATTATGGAAGCAAACAACCTCTTTACAACACAGGATTTTTTCAACCTTTGATAGAGAAAAGGGGAAAATGAAAATTGCATTCCTTAAAGCATAGGTCCCATTTCTGAAAGCTAAAGTTGATTATAAGAAATCTATATTTTCTTTTAATGCCGATCATATTCACCCCATCAAACAAATGGACTGTTGTGAAACCAGCTCCAAAAAGAGAAGAAAAGAGATATCAATGCCTTATAAATAAGCCACTTCGAGGGGGAAACCTCCAATATATTACATGAATGAACAATTCTTGGATGATTCAAACTACAAAACCTCCTTTCAATATATAGGGGTCCATGGGGCCACAATGTAATCCTGGCTGACTTAACAATAATAATTTAAGGGCACAATAATAACAATATGGGAGTTACAAGGGTACAATAATAACAATAATGGGGTTACACTAACAACAATAAGGGACTATACTAGTAATATAGGAACCTAACATGCCTCTCTCCTTCAAAAAGCTATTGTCCTCAACGCTTGAGTAGCTCTGGGTGCTTCTGTATAAAATTCTCATCCTTGCATATATAATCTTCAGTGGATAAGTTCTTCCACTTGATGAGATACTCTGAAATTGATCGATTCCGTAGCTATTGAGTTCTTTTTTCCATGACCGCTTCAGGTTCCAATATGATTTTTCCTTCCTCATCAACTTCTAGAAATATTGTTTGAACTGGAAGATTTTCACCTATAACCTTCTTTAAGCATGAAATATGGAAAATTGGATGCACTCGTGAAGAAGCAGGAAGCTCCAATTTGTATGCCATAGTACAAATCTTTTGCAACACCTTGTAAGGACCATAGTGCTTTGGTGATTATTTATTATCCATCTTAGCTTGCTTGAGGGACATTTGTTTGTATGGTTCTAGTCGTAAAAATACCCAGTCTCCTACATCAAAACTTCTCTTGCTGCGATGTTGATCTACCTGTTGTTTCATTCAATTTTGTGCCAAATTCAGGTTGTCCTTTAAGAGTTGGATAACTTCTTGTTGATGCTCGATGTGATATTCCACTTCTTGAACCTTCAAATTTACTCTTAAAGATGATGTGATGGATGGTAGATGATATCCATAAAGTGCCATAAATGGGGTCATTTTTGCTGTAGTATGGAAGGCAAGAGTAATGCCATTTTGCCAGGAGGGGCCACTTATCTACTGTTTATATCGATACAAACACCAAATATATCCTTTCCAAACATTTTATTTACTATCTCGCTTGACCATCTGATTGAGGATGATAAGATGAGCTATGAGCTAATTGAGTACCCAAACAAGAAAATAATCCTCCGCTCAAAAAAAATTTCCAGTAAAAATGGGATCTCTATCACTCACAATAACCCTTGGGTTTCCATGTAGCTTTTGAATTGTGTCCATAAATGTAGTAGCAACTATACTTGCTTTAAATGGATGAGATAATTCATAAAATTGTGCATACTTGGTAAGTATATCAACTACCACCATGATGACATTCTTTCCTTCAGGCTTAGGTAAACTTGTGATAAAATCCATTGAAATCTCCTCCCAACATTGACTTGGAATGGATAAAGGTTGTAGAATACCTGGGGTCTTAATTGTCTCAAATTTATTCTACTGGAAAATCAAACATTCCGCCACAAAATTTTGAATATCAGATTTAAGGCCATCCCAAAAAAATTATTTCTTCACCCTGTGGTGAGTTTTTAAAAATTCTGAGTGTCCTCCTAAAGGAGAAGTGTGCAATTCCAAAAGAATCTTTTGTTTTAGTTGGGAATTCTTACAAAGATATAAGCAATATTTGTACCATAAGGAATCATTTTTCCAAATAAATGTATTAGATGTACTAGGATCTTGCTACAACTTTTGAATGAGTGTCCACACGTCTTCATCCTTCTTCCATCCATCTCTTGCTTCAGTTATCCAATCTGGTTGGATAATAGAAATGGCACAAAGAAATTCTTCCACCTCTTCATTCTTTCTTGAGAGTGCATCTGCAACAACATTTAGCTTCCCTTTTTTGTATATTATTTCAAAGTCATAACCCAACATATTTGTGACCCATTTTTGCTGCTCTTATGAAGATAGTCTTTGTTCCAAAAAGTGTTTAAGACTATCATGATCAGTTTTTACCTTGAAGTGTCTTCCCCTTATGTAAGTTCTTCATTTCTTTAGTGGATGCAATACTGTTAACATTTCCTTTTCATATATAGGTTTCTGTAAATAATTTTCTTTCATTGGACAACTTTCAAAAGCAATGGGTCTTCCTTCTTGCATTAAAAATGCACCAATTCCATTTCCTGAGGCATCAAATTCCATAATAAAGGTTTTTGTGAAGTCTGGCATAGCTAAGACTGGTGCTCGGGACATTGCCTCTTTAAGATGTTGAAAGGCCTTAGTTGCTTCAAGAGTCCATGAAAATGCATCTTTCTTCAATAATGTTGTTAGAGGTGCTTCTATTCTCCCATAATTCTTAACAAACTTTCGATAATACCCTGTTAACCCGAGAAATCCTCGCAACTTCTTTATGGTTGTGGGGACTTTCCATTCCTTAATGGCTTTAATTTTGTTAGGGTCTACCTTAACACCCTCATGAGATAAAATATGACCCAGATATTCCACCTCTTATACTCCAAAGAAACAATTGGATGTTTTTACATATAATTGTTTCTCCTGCAATAGTTTGAGCACCCTGTCAACATGTTGAACATGATCCTTCCAAGACCTGTTGTAGATTAATATATCATCAAAAAATACTAGCACAAATTTTCTAAGGAAGAGTTTGAAAAATGGAATTCATCAACCCTTGAAATGTAGAAGGTGCATTGGTAAGGCCAAAAGGCATGACCAAAAATTCATAGTGACTCTCATGAGTTCAAAATGTTTTTTCCGAAATATCTTCAGTCTTCATTCTAATTTGATGATACCCTGAACGTAGATCCAATTTGGTAAAATAAATTAATCCATGTAATTCATCCAATAATTCATCAATCACAGGAATGGGAATTTTATCTTTAATGGTGAGCTTATTGAGCTCCCTATAATCCGAACACATGCACCATGATCCATCCTTCTTGTGTACCAATAGTAAAGGAGGAGAGAAAGAACTTTGACTAGGTTGAATTATACATGCCTCTAACATTTTTGCAATCATACGTTCAATTTTTCTCTTTTGGACATAAGGATATCTATAAGGCCTAATGTTTGGAGGAAAACTTCTTAGAATCAAATGAATAGCATGATCATGATCAGGAATAGGTGGGAGTCCTTTTGGAGTTTCAAAAACCTTGGAATGATTGTCCAAGACTTTTTGGAGATCTGCAGAAATAGATGATTTGCTGTTGGAACTTGTAGTGAGCATAATTGTGCAATTATGCCTCGTTGTTATTTATTTAGAAGCTTTGTCATGACATTAGAGCTTATTATCTTTCTCGGCTTCCCTACAATACCCCGTAATTTGACTTCTTTTCCTTCTGAAAAAAAATTTAAGAAAAGTTCTTGAAAATTAAAAGCTAGCATCCCCAAAGATTGTAACCATTGTATTCCTAGTACAACATCAGCACCTCCCATAGGAATTGAAATAATTGGACTATTCAATACATATTCCCCCATGGTCAGCTCGATATTATGGAATTTTATAGAGAAATTTATAGTTCCTCCATTTGCAACAATCACTTGACATTTTGGTGCTGGGTATAGGAATCAATTCAATTCCTTGGCTACCTTACAATGAATAAAATTATGGGTACTACCTGAATCAATCAACACTATTACCTTTTTCTTCTTGATATGCCCTTCTATATTGAGAGTTTGAGGAGTGGTAATTCCTGCCAATGCATTACACGATATGGTCGGACTCATTTATTCCTCTTCTTGGGTTGGTTCCTGGTGTATATCCTCTTCTTGTTCATTTTCTTCTTGCTCTTCACAATCTATGTAAAATAATTTCTTCTCAGCACACTTATGACCTTTAGTGTATTTTCTATCACAACTGTAGTGAAGCCCTTTTGCTTTTTTTTCTTCCAATTGTTCTGGTGTCAGCCTTGTAGGCTGTGGAAATCTAGGAGTAGCAACACTTCCCTCTTTAGAGAAGTGGGTGGTAGGCTTGCTTGTCGCCATAATTTTACATTCAATTTTTCTTGCCAACCTGAATGCCTTCTCCAATGAATCAGGTTCCAAAATGCGAACTTCATGTTGGATGTTATCCTTTAAAGTACATATGAAGAGATAAATCCTATGTTCCTCTGGAATATTAGTTACCCTTATATTCAATTTTTGGAAGTCCTCAATGTGCTCCCCCATTAAACCCTTTTGTTTGAGATTTATCAATTGGCTAAAGATGGTGTTTCTCTTTGTAGCCTCATAATGTGTTATCATTTCCTCCATAAAAATTGACCAAGTGACAATTTTTTTATGGGAGCAAAGCCATCGATACCATACAAATGTATTTTGTTCTAAATGTAAAGTTGCAATGTGTACCTTTTGTGTGTTTTGCACATTATGGGGATCAAAATATTGCTCCATCTATAGTATCCATGTTACAGGATCCTTTCCATCAAACTGCCTCATATCCATTTTTGGAATATGGTGGTTCTTCCCACCAACATTAGATTTTATGAAATCACGATTAACATTTATTTTGTTCTCATCATGAGTTTCCTCTACTATATTTTCACCATTAGAAAACATTTCTTATATCAACTTTGTCAAAGCTTCCATATCTTCTTTTAGATCATTCTTCATGTTTTCCATTTTCTCATCGATCTTAGCTTCCATGTCATCCATATTAGATTCCATGTCATCCATCTTAGATTCCATTCCATCCATATTAGATTCCATGCCAGCTTCCATTCCATCTATCTTAGATTCCATGCCATTCTTCAAACCATCCATCTTAGATTCCATCCCTTTATTCAAACCATCCATCTTATTTTCCATGGCTTTCTTCAAAACTTCCATGTCATTTTTTGTTGCTCTTTGCGAGAGCGAAATTTTTTTTACTTGCTCTTGTAATTTTGATATGTCATGTTGCCACTCTTTGTCTTCATGAGTCATAGTAGAGCTTTCTAAAGGCTTAGATGGTGTTGAATTATTTTTAGGGGCCATTTTAGAATCCAATACTGATATCTATTCTACAATATTCCCTTGGAATCAATTCAACTTGATTCTTCAAACAAGACTTATGCAATTTGGAAAAAAGAAACACACCTTTTACTTTCTTTTGAGGAGCTCGATATTGAAATTGAATTATCTATATAATTGTGGATCCTCAATATTTTAAATTTAGCCTTGTAGTAGCCCCCTGAAGCTTCTTTCAAATGCCACAGGTTTGGTCTAATTTGGTGTTGGCAATATGATGCAATGTGTTTTCCTTGATGGCAACCTACTTGATGAAGTTGTCCTTGATGGAAACTGACTTGATGAGTTGTCTTTGGATAGCAACCTATTTGTTAATGATGTAAATCTGATGTATCTACAAAGTAGCTCAGAATTAAAAAAGAAAGAAATTCCAGTAAGTGCCAGAGTAATGATGAATACGATATTTCACAATGTATACGCGAGTTTGTAAATGCCAAGTCGTGTATGCACGCAGATAACTACGTTCCAAGTCACGTATGCCCTTTTGTGCTCCAAATTTATAATACCAAGGGGCATTACCATGGTTTTGGCACACAGTATTGAGCACTGTATGGTTTATTTGATTCCGTCCAAGAATACCATCGGAGGTTGAGTGGTTTTGACTCATGGTATTGACAAAGGCTAAATCTATATAAGGAGAAGAAGATCATAGTGCAAGATGGGGTAGAGGTCTGGGTTTTAATGAAGACTTCACTCTGAAGTATATCAGCATGGAATGGGTAACTGTTTATTGATTGATCTGAATCAATAGTGCACCTATGAAGAAAATGATGAAAAGGGATCTCTAGTTCTGATATGACTATGTATTTTCTAGATCTGTTTATGGAATGTTTAGATCTGTGATCTGGTGAATATTTGCTGAAGTAAAGGGTAAGATCTGAGCTATTTATCTGTTCTGAAGAATTTCACAGCCCTACAATGTTTGCAAATGTATACACAGGTTAGTGGCAGAGAAAGCGCGTATATATGCAGGTTGGTTTCAACAAAATCACGTATGGAATATGAGGTTAGTTCTGAAAAATATGCAGATGTATACGCAAGTTTGTCTCTGTGAAAGCGTGTATATACGCAGCTTCAATGAAGTAAAACCGTGTATGGAATCTAGGGTTTTGTTGAAGTGTGTGGAATGTAATGTCTGATCTGTTTTGCTATTTTACTGCTATTTGTCAATGATATAGATCTGGATTGATTGAATTTTGATTTAACTGTTGAATATGTTGATTAAAGATCAAGTTGTTGGTTGGTTGATTGATGATTCAATGAACGAATTTATGGGGTTATAAGTTTCAGTTTGATGAATGTTGAGCTTAAATGTGTGGAGTGGGCCCAGTCTAAAAATCTGATGAAAAGTGGCCTACAAGGTATGTTGTGTGGAAGCTGTTGGTTCTAGTATGAAAATTGATGAAACGTGGTCCATGGTAGTGCTGAGGGTCGAAGCCTTAAGTGAGGGGGTTGTAGCTCCCTTCCAGTGGTAGCTGGTAAACGAAAGCAGGGGGTTGTAGCTCCCTTTTAGGAGAGGCTGGTAAATGAGAGCAGGGGGTAGTAGCTCCCCTCGAGGAGAGGCTGGTAAACGAGATCAGGGGGTTGGAGCTCCCTTCCAGTAGTGGCTGGAAAATGAGAGAAGGTTGCAGCCTTCTGCAGGTGGGTGCCTACGTGCTGGTATGAGTCTGCGCTAGTACAAAATTGTAAGAAGTTTTCTTTATAATAAATATTGAAGACAGAGACGACAACAGCGGTGGTTTTCTTCCGAATTCGGTTTCCACCTTAAATACTGGTGTGCATGTGTGTTTCTTATGTGTGATGGTTTATTATTTTATTACTACACATGCTTACTGCTTACTAAACATCCGATGAATGAATGATGCAATGATCTAAGTAAAGAATTAAATGCATAAGAAGATCTATGAACATATGCAAGTTTTCTTAAGGATATATGCGTGTATACGCGAGTTGGGTTCAGTAAATTAGTGTATGGTTTTAAGAGAAAGAAAAAGTAAAAAAAATTTAGTCAGCTCTAAATAATGATTCACCCCCCCCCTCTCAGTATTTTTCCAACAATTGGTTTCAAAGCAGGTCCTTCTGCAAAAGCTTGATCACTTGAAGGAGATCCGTCGCAATGGGAATTCATGAAGGAGTATTTTCTCTAAGGCCACCTCTATTCAATGGAAGTAATCTATTATTCTAGAAGATATGAACAAAAGCATATTTTCAAAGTCTTGGTGCAGAAGTATGGGAAATCGTGGAAGAAGGTTATCAGTATCCGACAATTATTCCTACTGATGCAACAGAAAGGAAGAAATATGAAATCAATGCGAAAGCAGTCAATGTTTTATTAGGAAGCATGTCTGAATCAGAATTTGTTAAAGTGATGCAGCTAAATTAAACAAAATAAATATGGGACAAAGTCATTCTAAGCTATGAAGGAGATACAAAGGTAAAAAGTGCAAAACTCTAAACTCTCATAATTGAATATGAAAATTTAAGGATGCATAGTGATGAGAGTATTGCCAGTTTCTTTTTACATCTAGATGATATTGTAAATCGTATGAGAAATTTGGGTGAAACCATAACCGATACAACTCTGGTGGAAAAATTCTTAAGATCTTTGACTTCAAAATTTGAGTCAAAAGTATCAGTTATTGAAGAAAGGAAAGATCTGAAAACTCTTACTATTGTTCAACTACATGGTATCCTGACTGATTTTGAAATCAGAAAAGGAGGTCCCTCTCAAATTAGAGAAGTTGCCTTTAAGGCATGTGCAAAAGGAAAAGAAAAGGAAGTTGTCAAGGAATCAAGTTATATATCAAAAGAAGAAGAAGCAAATTTTTTGAGAAGACTCCAACCAGGTACAGGAAGATTTAGAGGTAAGCTTCCCTTCAAGTGTTTTTCTTGTGGAAGAGTTGGTCATTATGCTGCTAAATGTCCTTATGAAGAAAATCATGATAAAGGGAAACAATTTGAAAAGGGAAAGAGTCATTATACAAATGAAGATAATGATGAAGTGTCAAATGAGGATGACGAAGATTCTGACCAAGATCTGCAAGTGCTCATGGAAAGGAAGCATAAGATGAGGGCTACTAAAGGGAAGAAGATATCTCGGAAAACATGTACAACAGAAAATGAAGAAGATGAAACAGGTATTGATTTTTGTTCTTGTGATTCACTTTCTTGTGCATGCAATGGTGAAGATAGTGAAAGTAATGTTATGGATCTAGAAGTAGTTCTCAAGATTAAAGTTGAAAATCAGCAAAGATTATTTAATGAGAGAGAATATATCTAAAAAAATATGGTCTCTAGAATGAATGGACAGATAAACAAGTATCAAAGGTTGTATGATGAAGTAACCAATCACAGTGAAGGACTTGAAGCAGAAATCATCTCTCTGAAAGAAGATCTGGAAAAATCAAATAAGAAGAATGAATAACTTCTACAAACATTTGAAGAACAATAAAATGGGTTGAAAGAAGAGATTTTGAAATTGAATGATCAAGTAGAAGAAGGAAGAAGGGTCGAATAAAGTATGAATAAGAAATGCCAAAGATTGGAGGTTGAGGTAAACATTATAAAAGGTAAATTAGAAGAAAAATATAAACTCTTGAGGTTTCAAGATAGTACTAAGATTCTGGACAATATTCTTAGTAGTCAAAGGTATTGTTATGTTAAATTTGGTCTTGGTTTTCATGAAACTATTAAAGGAGAATCTAGTTCACAAGAAAGTGCTAAAGATTCAAAGGATATCAATGAAAAACTTGAAGTGTTGAAAGAAACAAAAGGTCAACCGACAATCATGAATTCTCAAAAGAAATCATTCCCTCCTTTGATCAATAATGTTGAATGCTTTAAATGTCATAATTATGGGCATGTTGTAGCCAATTGCAGAACCAGATTGTTTCAGTCACAAACAAACAGATTCTACACAGAAAGGTACTCAGGTTTCTTTAAGGGATATTGTTTTTCATGCAGCAAGTATGGTCATAAAGCAGTTGATTGCAATAGAAGAAAGAATAGAAAAAAACATTATGATCCCTATGCTTACTTATCTGGTCACGCAAGGTGTTATTCTTGTAACAAGTATGGACATGTAGAAAAAGAATGCAGGATGAATAGATCTGAGAAATTGGATAATTTCCAGCACACAATAAGAAATTTCAAGAAAAGCTGGAAAAAGAAGGAGGACCAGTAAAAAACATAGGGGATAATAATTCTACTGCAGTCTTCCACTTCTAAAGCTTACTTCTCATAATGAATGTAGGAGTGATGTGAGATAAATTAGGGATTAGTAATGTATCATCACAGGGGGAGCAATAGATGGTGATTCCCATGGTTGGTTTGGTAATTCTGGTTGTGTTTATTTCTAACAATGCATCTCATGTGAAGAAGACAAGTACAAGTGGTATAAGTTGAGGGGGAGATGGAATTGTGAAATTTTTGTATTTTACTTTCCATACGCGGCTTTTGTGAACTAAAGCCATGTATACACGTGAGTTTTGTTGGAGATAGAAGCGTATGTTTTTCTGATAGTAAAAACAGTGAGTCGGGTCAAGGACAGGAGCACAGTTTCAGGGGGAGCATTAGCCTTGCTAAGAGTAATGCATTGTTGGCATTATGATGGTTCTGAAATATGATCTCTCTCTTGAGGTCTTTTTGGTATTGGTTATAAAAATTCATATTTGTAATTTGATGAAAAGGTTCTGTTGAGACCTATGATGTAAATTGTTATATTTAGTCATGTAAGGACTTCTTCAAATTTGTAAACCCACTTGTTTGGGTAGTTGAGCCAAAATGTGTAAACCCACTTGGTTGGGTACTTGAGTCACATATGTAAATCCACTTGGTTGGATCATTGATGTAAGTATGAGTCCTTGGTGATAGGAAAGGTCATAGATTCATGTACTTCATTGAAAAATATGTTTGAAGATTCAACATGAACTGAGGGGGAGCATGGTAACTTCAGTGCACATCAGATCTACAAAGCTCTTATTTCTACAAGAGAAGAAAAACCTTATTTTGGTTTTGATCCGCCCTTTGCCCTTGATGTCAAAGGGGGATATTATCATGCTATTTGAATAAATGTTATAATCAATGTATCTATCTGTTGTGGTGATCAAACGCAATCATGGTTGCCATCAAGTCCAAAGGGGGAGATTCTTGGCAATATGATGCAATGTGTTGTCCTTGATGGCAACCTACTTGATGAAGTTGTCCTTGATGGAAACTGACTTGATGAGTTGTCTTTGGATAGAAATCTATTTGTTAATGATGTAAATCTGATGTATATACAGAGCAGTTCAGAAGTAACAAAGAAAGAAATTCCGGTAAGTGCCAGAGTAATGATGAATAAGATATTTCATAATGTATACGCGATTTTGTAAAGGCCAAGTCGCATATGCATGCGGATAAGTACGTCCCAAGTCACGTATACCCTTTTGCGCTCCAAATTTATAATACCAAGGGGCATTACCATGGTGTTGGGAAAAATACTGAGAGGGGGGGGTGAATCAGTATTTAGGACTTTATCAAACTTTTTACTTTTTCACTCTCTAAAACCCATACGCTACTTTTCTGAACCAAACTAGCATATACACGTGGATATCCTTCATAAAACTCGCGTATACACATAGATCTAATTATGCCATTTATTCTTCAATTATATCATTCCAGCATTCATTCATTAGATGTTCAATAACCAGTAAACATGTGCAGTAAGAACAGAATAAACCATCACACATAAGCATCACACATGAACACCAGGATTTTAGGTGGAAACCCAAGTTGGGAGAAAACCACCGCTGCAGTTGCTCAGCCTTCAATATTTTATTATAGAGAAAACATATTACAACATATGTGCTGGCGCAGACTTGACCAGCACGCAGGCACCCACCCGCGCTCGTTTACCAGCCTCTCCTGGAAGGGAGCTCCAACCCCCTGACTCGTTTACCAGCCTCTCCTGGAAGGGAGCTACGACCCCCTGATCTCGTTTACCAGCCTCACCTGGAAGGGAGCTACAACCCCCTGACTGAAGGCTACAACCCTCAGCTCCACCATGGACCACGTTTCATCATATTTTCAGACTGGACCCACTCCATCCATTAAAGCTCAATAATACATTAAAACCGACACTTATCCAATTCAGATAACCCAGACAGATAGTATTAACACAGCAGAACAGATCAGACATTTCATACTCATACTTCAGCAAACCCTAGTTTTGCATACGCGCTTTCCTTTCACTGATGCCGCGTATACACACGCTTCCGCTCACATCAACCAGCGTATACATCTGTTTATACTTCAGGGCAGATACGCGCTTTCTCTTTACCAAACCCGTGTATATACGCGCTTCCGATGTTCCGAACTAGCGTATACATTTTCAGTCATTATAGAGCAGCATACTTCTTCAGATCAAATATTCAGTTCAGATTTAACCCTTTTACTTCAGACAGATGTTCGCCTCATCTCAGATCTAAGCATTCCATAAACAGATCTAGCAGATACAAATACATTCCAGATCTAGATTCCCTGCTTCATCATTTCTTCATTGGAGCATCATGCATTCAGATCTATCATCAAACTGTTACCCTTTCCATTCAGATATACTTTAGAGAGAAGTATTCATTCAAGCTCAGACATCTTACTCACACTCATACTTTGCACAATGAATTTCTTCTCCTTATATAGGTTTACCCTTTTTCAATACCATGAGCCAAAACCACATTACTTCCGATGGTATTCCTGGACGGGGTCACATAGACGAATCATTACTCAATACAATGGGTCAATACCATGGTGGTTACCCCTGGTTTTACATATTTAATGCGCTTTTTACCATACGCGCCTTGTAACGTTATTTCCCGCGTGCATACACGACTTCTACTAGACAAATCTGTGTATGCCTTGAGACATACTCTTTTCATCATAGATCTAGCACATATTGAATTCCTTTCTTCATTACCTTCTATACTCTCTGTAGATACATCATATTTACATCATTTAATAGGTTCATCAAGACATATTCCATCAAGCACAACTTCATCAAGTAGGCTGCCATCATCTTCATCAAGTGAGTTGCCATTCAAGGACAACACTCTATCAAGTGGGTTGTCATCAAGGACGACACTCAGCATCATATTGCCAACAAACATCATATCACATCAGATTTACATTATTTACCAAGTCCATCAAGTCAAGAATAACTTCATCAAGTGGATTTCCATCAAGGACAACACATGTCAACAATCTCATGTCTTCATCTTCATTCAGTGGGTTGCCATCAAGGACAACACTCTGCATCATATTACCAACAATCTCCCCCTTTAGACTTGATGGCAACCACGATGGTGTTTGATCACCACAACAGATAGGTATATTAAGAATACAATGACACCATGTCACTCTCACTCTCCCCATTCTTTGACACCATTCTTTCTCTTCATTCAAACACCATGTCACTCTCCCCCTTTGACAGCAAGGGCAAAGCGCGGATCAAAACCAACACACTCTCCCCCTTTTCTCCTCATGTAGAAGAAGCGTTCTGCAGATCTGATGTATACTAAAGTGACCAAGCTCCCCCTGAGTTCATGCTGAATCTTCAAACATATTTTTCAATGAAGTACATGACTCTATGAACTTCCTAACACCAAAGACTCATACTTACATCAAATATCCAACCAAGTGGATTTACATATGAGACTCAAGTTCTCAACCAAGTGGGTTTACACATTTCAACTCAGCTACCCAACCAAGTGGGTTTACAAAATTTGACTCAGCTACCCAACCAAGTGGGTTTACAAATTTGACAAGTCCTTACATGACTGAATATTACAATTTTACATCATGGGTCTCAACAAGACCTTTTCATCAAATTACAAATATGACCATTTATGACCAACACCAGAAAGTTCTCAAGAAAGAGAACATGTTTCAGAATAATGCCAACAATGCATTATACTCAGCAAAGCTAATGCTCCCCCTGAATCTGTGCATCCAAGCATCCTTTCCATATGACTAAGGCTCCCCCTTAGTTTGTGCATCCTGAACACTTTCATCAACAAATCATCAAGGCATCTTTATCAAAACATTAGAAATAGAATTATGAGAACTGAAACACCACCAGAGATACCAAACAGTATCAGAGATACCAAACAGCACTGCAGCTGTGCTGAAGAGAGCTGACCCCAAACAGAAATTTGTCAGCAATCAGACATACGCGGTTTTATGTGCATGAACTCGCGTATATACGCGACTGTGTTTCAGGAAATCCGCATATCCAATACCATCTTCTATATTTTAACCAGATCTGATCCTCTGTGAGGAAAAGACAGTGTTCAGCTTCTTTCTGAGATATTTGAATGCTTCCCTGGAATACAGATAGATATAACAGTGTAGTTGTGTCTTCAAGCATCATCCATCGGTTGTAGCATAAGCTCATTAGTAACCACGCCTTCAGATTCTTTGTAGCATCAATACATTCAGAACAACATCTTCAAATATGTGTCAATCAATCATCCATGTGGTCCAATATCATCAAGATCTTCAAGATTTAACATGATGTAACATATGTAGGAAAAAGGTCTCAACCATAGTAACAAACTCTGCATGATCTATTCTTATCTCTGAATCATAAGACTTCCAATCTCATCCAACAGATAAACTTCAGCAAACAGTAAACAGGGCTCATTCAAAGTCTCATCATAATAAACCATGTATCAAGCCATCATCATTTGAGCATGAGTATCACAATAACCAAAGAATAAGCAATCATAGTGCCAACAATGCAATCATTAGTATTCAACCTGCTGCTCCCCCTGAACCAGTGCTCTTCCTTAACTTGTGCAACCTGAACACCTTCATCAACAAGTCATCAACAAAAATCTCTGTATGATCTGTCCTTATCTCTGAATTATAAGACTTTCATCTCAGCAACGAATGTTCTTCATCAAAAAGCAAACAGGACTCATCCATAATCTTCAACATAAGAAACCATGTATCATTTCATTAGCATGAGTATAACCAGAATAATGCTAACAGTACAATCATTAGCAGTCAGACTGATGCTCCCCCTGAACCTCCGCTCCTGATCTTCAGCTGTCATCCCAATTCTCTTATCATTAATGCATACGTGATTGTGTCTGCTGTAACTCGCGTGTATACACGACTTTTGTTCATCGAACCCGCGTATGGAAAGTGAAGCATAGAAATTTTCACATTCCTTCATCTCCCCCTGAATTTGTCCTTCCTGTACCTGTCTTCTTCATATCAGATGCTCTTTCAGAAATACATATAACCAGAAATAATCAAATCAACCATGAGAATCATCATACATCGCTCCCCCTGTGACAATACATTACTAACCCCTATAATGTATCTCACATCACTTCTACAGTCATTAAGAGAAGTAAGCTTCAGAAGCGGATGACTGCAGTAGGGTCAACATTCCCTACGTTTCTGACCGGTCCTCCTTCTTTTTCAAATTTGCGTTAACTTTCTAATTGTGTGCTGGAAACTGTCCACTTTCCCAGATCTGTTCATCCTGCATTCCTTTTCTACATGTCCATACTTGTTACAAGCATAACATTTCATGTGGCCAGAGAAATAAGCATAAGAATCATAATGAGCTTTTCTATTCTTCCTTCTATTGCAATTAGCTGCTTTATGCCCATACTTGTTGCATGAGAAACAATATCCCTTGAAGAAACTAGAGTACCTTTCTATGTAGAATCTGTTTGTTTGTGGCTGAAACAATCCACTTCTACAATTGGCTGCAACATGTCCATGATTATGAAATTTAAAGCATTCAACATCATTAAATGATTTCCTTTGAGAATTCATGATTTTTGGTTGACCTTTTGTTTCTTTCAACACTTCAGGTTTTGCTTTGATATCCCTTGAATCTTTAGCACCTCCTTGTGAACTAGATCTCCTTTAACCATTTCATGAAAACCCAGCCCAAGTTTAATAGAAGGAGACCTTTGAATGCTAAGAATATTGTCCAGAATCTTAGTACTATCTTGAAACCTCAAGAGCTTGTCCTTTTCTTCTAATTTACCTTTGAGAATATTTACCTCAACCTCTAGGCTTTGGCATTGCTTCTTCATACTTTCTTCACCACTTTTTCCTTCTTCAACTTGATCATTCAATTTTAAAATTTCTTCCTTCAAGAAATTTTCTTGTTCTTCACATGTTTGCAGCAGTTTTTCATTCTTCTTATTTGATTTTTCCAGATCTTCTTTGAGGGAGATTATTTCTGCTTCAAGAGCTTCATTTTCAAATGATTGTAGAGGTTCCTCATTCTTCTTATTTGATGCTTCAAGATCTGCTTGCAGAGAGATGATTCCAGCTTCAAGTCCTTCATTCTTCTTGTTTGTTCTTTCGAGATCTGCATTTAGATCGTCGATTTCTACTTCTAGTCTTTTAATTCGATTGGATGCATAAGCATTGAACATTTGGTACTTGTCTATCTGTCCATTCAGTATTTCTATCTTTCCTTTCATTTGAGAGATTATTTCTTTGTAGATAGAGTCTTTCTCTTTAAGTGATATTTGTTGATCTTCAACTTTGATCTTGATAGCTTCCTCTAGATCCAAGGAATTACTTTCACTATCTTCACTATTGCATACACCAAAAAGTGAATCACAAGAACAACTATCAATACCTGATTTATCTTCTTCATTTTCTGCTGCACATGTTTTCTGAGATATCTCCATTTGAGTAGCCTTCTTCTTTTGCTTTCTTCCCATTGTGACGGATCTCCTTCAAGCGATCAAGCTTCTGCAGAAGGACCTGCTCCGATACCAATTGTTGGGAAAAATACTGAGAGGGGGGGGGGATGAATCAGTATTTAGGACTTTGTCAAAATTTTTACTTTTTCACTCTCTAAAACCCATACGCTACTTTGCTGAACCAAACTAGCGTATACACATGGATATCCTTCATAAAACTCGCGTATACACAAAGATCTAATTATGCCATTTATTCTTCACTTATATCATCCCAGCATTCATTCATTAGATGTTCAATAACCAGTAAACATGTGCAGTAAGAACAGAATAAACCATCACACATAACCATCACACATGAACACCAGGATTTTAGGTGGAAACCCAAGTCGGGAGAAAACCACCGCTGCAGTTGCTCAGCCTTCAATATTTTATTATAGAGAAAACATCTTACAACATATGTGCTGGTGCAGACTCCTACCAGCACGCAGGCACCCACCTGCGCTCGTTTACCAGCCTCTCCTGGAAGGGAGCTCCAACCCCCCGACTCGTTTACCAGCCTCTCCTGGAAGGGAGCTACGACCCCCCGATCTCGTTTACCAGCCTCACCTGGAAGGGAGCTACAACCCCCTGACTGAAGGCTACAACCTTCAGCACCACCTTGGACCACGTTTCATCATTTTTCAGATCGGACCCACTCCATCCATTAAAGCCTAACACATTAAAACCGACACTTATCCAATAGCTCAATAACCTGCATGTGCATAGGTAGTAACACACAGATCAGAAATCTCATACCACAAACTTCAGCAAACCCTAGTTTTGCATACGCGCTTTCCTTTCACTGCTACCGCGTATATACTTGTTTCTCCATAACAACCAACACATTTTCATTCATTATAGAGCAAAGATACTTCTTCGCATCAGATATTCGGGCCTAAATTTTACCCTTTACCTCAGACAGATGTTCGCCTCATCATAGATCTAATCATTCCACAAACAGATCTAGCAAATACAAGTACATTTCAAATCTAGATCCCCTTCTTCATCATTGGTGCATCATACATTCAGATCTATCATTCAACTGTAACCCTTTCCATTCAGATATCCTTCAGAGAGAAGTATTCATTCAAGCTCAGACATCTTGCACCCACACTCATGATTTGCACAATGAATTTCTTTTCCTTATATAGGTTTACCCTTTCTCAATACCATGAGCCAAAACCACATTACTTCCGATGGTATTCCTGGACGGGGTCACATAGACGAATCATTACTCAATACAATGGGTCAATACCATGGTGGTTACCCCTGGTTTTACATATTTAATGCACTTTTGACCATACGCCCCTTGTAACGTTATTTACCACGTGCATACACGACTTCTACTAGACAAATCCGTGTATGCCTTGAGACATACTCTTTTCATCATAGATCTAGCACATATTGAATTCCTTTCTTCATTACCTTCTGTACTCTCTGTAGATACATCATATTTACATCATTTAGTAGGTTCATCAAGACATATTCCATCAAGCACAACTTCATCAAGTAGGCTGCCATCATCTTCATCAAGTGGGTTGCATTCAAGGACAACACTCTATCAAGTGGGTTGTCATCAAGGACAACACTCAGCATCATATTGCCAACAAACATCATATCATATCATATTTACATTATTTACCAAGTCCATCAAGTCAAGAATAACTTCATCAGGTGGATTGCCATCAAGGACAACACATGTCAACAATCTCATGTCTTCATCTTCATTCAGTGGGTTGCCATCAAGGACAACACTCTGCATCATATTGCCAACACATGGTTTTGGAACACATTATTGAGTGTTGTATGGTTTATTTGATTTTGTCCAAGAATACCATCGAAGGTTGAGTGGTTTTGACTCATGGTATTGACAAAGGCTAAATCTATATAAGGAGAAGAAGATCATAGTGCAATATGGAGTGGAGGTATGGGTTTTAATGAATAATTCACTCTAAAGTATATCTGCATGGAATGGGTAACAGTTTATTGATTGATCTGAATCAATAATCCACCTATGAAGAAAATGATGAAGAGGGATCTCTAGATCTGATATGACTATGTATTTTCTAGATCTATTTATGGAATGTTTAGATCTGTGATCTAGCAAATATTTACTGAAGTAAAAGGTAAGATCTGAGCTATTTATCTATTCTGAAGAATTGCATAGCCCTACAATGTTTGCAAATGTATACACAGGTTAGTGGTAGAGAAAGCGCGTATATACGCGGGTTGGTTTCAGCAAAAGCGCATATGGAATATGAGGTCATTTCTAAAAAATGTGCAGATGTATACGCAGGTTTGTCTCTGTGAAAGCACGTATATATGCAAGTTTAGTGAATTAAAAGCGCGTATGGAATCTATGGTTTTTCTGAAGTGTGTGGAATGTAATGTCTGATATGTTTTGTTGTTTTACTGCTATCTGTCAATGATATAGATATGGGTTGATTGAATGTTGATTTAACTGCTGAATATGTTGATTAAAGATCAAGTTGTTGGTTGATTGATTGATGATTTAATGAATGAATTGATAGGCTTATAAGTTTCAGTTTGATGAATGTTGTGCTTAAATGTGCGGAGTGGGTCTGGTCTGAAAATATGATGAAAATTGATGAAACATGGTCCATGGTGGTGCTAAGGGTCGAAGCCTTTAGTGAGGGGGTTTTAGCTCCCTTCCAGTGGTAGTTGGTAAATGAGAACAGGGGGTAGTAGCTCCCTTCCAGGAGAGGCTGGTAAACGAGAGCAGGGGGTAGTAGCTCCCTTCCAGGAAAGGCTGGTAAACGAGATTAGGGGGTTGGAGCTCCCTTCCAGTAGTGGCTGGAAAATGAGAGAAGGTTGCAGCCTTCTGCAGGTGGGTGCCTGCGTGCTGGTATGAGTCTGCGGCAGTACAAAATTGTAAGAAATTTTCTTTATAATAAATATTGAAGACAGAGACGACAACAGCGATGGTTTTCTCTCGAATTGGGTTTCCACCTTAAATACTGGTGTTCATGTGTGTTGCTTATGTGTGATGGTTTATTATTTTATTACTACACATGCTTACTACTTACTAAACATCTGATGAATGAATGATGCAATGATCTAAGTAAAGAATTAAATGCATAAGAAGATCTCTAAACATATGCAAGTTTTCTTAAGGATATCCGCATGTATACGCGATTTGGGTTTAGTAAATTAGTGTATGGGTTTAAGAGAAAGAAAAAGTAAAAAGATTGTTGTCTGCGCTAAATAATGATTCACCCCCCCCTCTCAGTATTTTTCCAACAATTGGTTTCAAAGAAGGTCCTTCTGCAAAAGCTTGATCACTTGAAGGAGATCCGTTGCAATGGGAATTTATGAAGGAGTATTTTCTCTAAGGACACCTCTATTCAATGGAAGTAATCTGTTATTCTGGAAGATACGAACAAAAGCAAATTTGCAAATTCTTGGTGCAGAAGTATGGGCAATCGTGGAAGAAGGTTATCAGTATCCGGCAATTATTCCTACTGATGCAGCAGAAAGGAAGAAATATGAAATCAATGCCAAAGCAGTCAATGTTTTATTAGGAAGCATGTCTGAATCAGAATTTGTTAAAGTGATGCAACTAAATTAAACAAAAGAAATATGGGACAAAATCATTCTAAGCTATGAAGGATATACAAAGGTAAAAAGTGCAAAACTCTAAACTCTCAGAATTGAATATGAAAATTTAAGGATGCATAGTGATGAGAGTATTGCCAGTTTATTTTTACATCTATATGATATTGTAAATCGTATGAGAAATTTGGGTGAAACCATAACTGATACTACTCTGGTGGAAAAAGTCTTAAGATCTTTGACTTCAAAATTTGAGTCAAAAGTATCAGCTATTGAAGAAAGGCAAGATCTGCAAACTCTTACTATTGTTCAACTACATGGTATCCTGGCTGCTTTTGAAATGAGAAAATGAGGTCCCTCTCAAATCATAGAAGTTGCCTTTAAGGCATGTGCAAAAGGAAAAGAAAAGGAAGTTGTCAAGGAATCAAGTTATATATCAAAAGAAGAAGAAGAAAATTTTGTGAGAAGACTCCAACCAGGTACAGGAAGATTTAGAGGTAATATTCCCTTCAAGTGTTTTGCTTGTGGAAGAGTTGGTCATTATGCTGCTAAATGTCCTTATGAAGAAAATCATGATAAAGGGAAACAATTTGAAAAGGGAAAGAGTCATTATACAAATTAAGATAATGATGAAGTGTCAAATGAGGATGAAGAAGATTCTGACCAAGATCTGCAAGTGCTCATGGAAAGAAAGAAAAAGAAGAGGGCTACTAAAGGGAAGAAGATATCTCAGAAAACATGTACAGCAGAAAATGAAGAAGATGAAACAGGTATTGATTGTTGTTCTTGTGATTCACTTTCTTGTGCATGCAATGGTGAAGATAGTGAAAGTAATGTTATGGATCTAGAAGAAGTTCTCAAGATTAAAATTGAAAATCACCAAAGATTATTTAATGAGAGAGAATCTATCTAAAAAGATATGATCTCTAGAATGAATGGACAGATAAACAAGTATCAAAGGTTGTACGATGAAGTAACCAATCACAGTGAAGGACTTGAAGCAAAAATCATCTCTCTGAAAGAAGATCTGGAAAAATCAAATAAGAAGAATGAAGAACTTCTACAAACATTTGAAGAACAAGAAAATGGGTTGAAAGAAGAGATTTTGAAATTTAATGATCAAGTAGAGGAAGGAAGAAGGGTCGAAGAAAGTATGAAGAAGAAATGCCAAAGATTGGAGGTTGAGGTAAACATTTTAAAAGGTAAATTAGAATAAAAATATAAACTCTTGAGGTTTCAAGATAGTACTAAGATTCTGGACAATATTCTTAGTAGTCAAAGGTCTCCTTCTGTTAAATTTGGTCTTGGTTTTCATGAAACTATTAAAAGAGAATCTAGTTCACAAGAAAATGCTAAAGATTCAAAGGATATCAATGCAAAACTTGAAGTGTTGAAAGAAACAAGAGGTCAACCGACAATCATGAACTCTCAAAAGAAATCATTCCCTCCTTTGATCAATAATGTTGAATGCTTTAAATGTCATAATTATGGGCATGTTGTAGCCAATTTCCGAACCAGATTGTTTCAGTCACAAACAAACAGATTCTACACAGAAAGGTACTCAGGTTTCTTTAAGGGATATTGTTTTTCATGCAGCAAGTATGGTCATAAAGCAGTTGATTGCAATAGAAGAAAGAATAGAAAAACAAAATATGATCCCTATGCTTACTTATCTGGTCACGCAAGATGTTATTCTTGTAACAAGTATGGACATGTAGAAAAAGAAGGCAGGATGAATAGATTTGAGAAATTGGATCATTTCCAGCACACAATAAGAAATTTCAAGAAAAGCTGGAAAAAGAAGGAGGACCAGTAAAAAACATAGGGGATAATAATTCTACTGCAGTCTTCCACTTCTAAAGCTTACTTCTCATAATGACTGCAGGAGTGATGTGAGATACATTATAGGGATTAGTAATATATCATCACAAGGGGAGTAATAGATGGTGATTCCCATGGTTGGTTTGGTAATTCTGGTTGTGTTTATTTCTAACAATGCATCTGATGTGAAGACGATAGGTACAAGTGGTATAAGTTCAGGGGGAGATGGAATTGTGAAAATTTTCTATATTTTACTTTCCATACGCGGGTTTCGTGAGCTATTTATCTATTCTGAAGAATTGCATAGCCCTACAATGTTTGCAAATGTATACGCAGGTTATGGGAAGAGAAAGCGCGTATATACACGGGTTGGTTTCAGCAAAAGCGCGTATGGAATATGAGGCCAGTTCTAAGAAATGTGCAGATGTATATGCAGGTTTGTCTCTGTGAAAGCACGTATATACGCAGGTTCAGTGAAGTAAAAGCGCGTATGGAATATAGGGTTTTGCTGAAGTGTGTGGAATGTAATGTCTGATATGTTTTGTTGTTTTACTGCTATTTGTCAACGATATAGATTTGGGTTGATTGAATGTTCATTTAACTGCTGAATATGTTGATTAAAGATCAAGTTGTTGGTTGATTGATTGATGATTTAATGAATGAATTGATAGGGTTATAAGTTTCAGTTTGATGAATGTTGAGCTTAAATGTGTGGAGTGGGTCCAGTCTGAAAATCTGATGAAAATTGGCCTACAAGGTATGTTGTGTGGAAGCTATTAGATCCAGTATGAAAATTGATGAAACATGGTCCATGGTGGTGTTGAGGGTCGAAGCCTTCAGTGAGGGGGTTTTAGCTCCCTTCAAGTGGTAGCTGGTAAATGAGAGTAGGGGGTAGTAGCTCCCTTCCAAGAGAGGCTGGTAAACGAGAGCAGGGGGTAGTAGCTCCCTTCCAGGAAAGGCTAGTAAATGAGATCAGGGGGTTGGAGCTCCCTTCCAGTAGTGGCTGAAAAATGAGAGAAGGTTGTAGCTTTCTGTAGGTGGGTGCCTGCGTGCTAGTATGAGTCTGCGCCATTACAAAATTGTAAGAAGTTTTCTTTATAATAAATATTGAAGACAAAGATGACATCAGCGGTGGTTTTCTCCCGAATTGGGTTTCCACCTTAAATACTGGTGTGCATGTGTGTTTCTTATGTGTGATGGTTTATTCTTCTATTACTGCACATGCTTACTACTTACTAAACATCTGATGAATGAATGATGCAATGATCTAAGTAATGAATTAAATGCATAAGAAGATCTGTTAATATATGCAAGTTTTCTTAAGGATATCCACGTGTATACACGAATTGGGTTCAGTAAAGTAGCGTATGGGTTTAAGAGAAAGAAAAAATAAAAAAAATTTAGTCAGCTTTAAATACTAATTCACCCCCCCCCCCTTCTCAGTATTTTTCCAACATTTGGATTTGTCAAGGCAAAGTTATGTCCAATCTCCCACAATGACCCAATTTTGGACTGCTTCAGTAGAGCAAACTTGTACGACTTGCCACGTGTCACTGTTTCCTCCTTTGGCTCTGAAATTGATAGAACAAAAACTGCAGTCTGTGTGCTTGCGGCCACAGTTTACAGCATTCCAATCCGATGCTCAGAGAGAGAGCTATGAATATTTTCCCACGATCCCCTCTTTGAGATGAAATTCAAAAGCCTCAAAAAGCCCTAAATTTCACAGATCATATCTCCAAAAATATTGCGAACCAATATCTAATTTTTTTTGACGATGTTCCTCTGGATTGTTTCTTTGCACTTTAAAAGTTTCAGCTTCTGAACCTTCGTAGAAAAAAATTTAATATGATAATACCACGATGACCTGTTTAGGTTAAGTTAGGAGCCTGCAAAATGACCTAACTTGCACAGATCATATCTCCTAAAATATTGCGAAAAAAGATCTGAAA
The DNA here is from genome assembly GCA_034641835.2 of Pinus albicaulis. Classification (NCBI taxonomy): domain Eukaryota; kingdom Viridiplantae; phylum Streptophyta; class Pinopsida; order Pinales; family Pinaceae; genus Pinus; species Pinus albicaulis. Next base: position 418,362,765 of record CM076580.1, read on the forward strand.
TTTTGCAACGATGTTCCTCAGGATTTTGGCTTCACACTGTATAAATTTTAGATTCTAAATCTTCATAAAAAAAAATTATAGAGAAAATTCCACGCTGAGCTGTTTGGATCAGTGAAACCCTAGAATCTCAAAGCTCTAATACCAAATGTTGTGAAACCAGCTTCAAAATGAGAATAAAAGAGGTATCAACGCCTTAGAAATAAGCCACTTCGAGGGGGAAACCTCCAATACATTACATGAATGAACAATTCTTGGATGATTCAAATTACAAAACCTCCTTTCTATATATAGGAGTCCATGGGACCACAATGTAATCCTAGTGGGGCTACAATGTAATCCTAGCCGACCTAACAATAATAATTTAAGGGCACAATAATAACAATATGGGGGTTACAAGGGTACAATAATAACAATAATGGGGGTTACAAGGGTAAAATAATAACAATAATGGGGGTTACAAGGGTACAATAATAACAATAATGGGGTTACACTAACAACAATAAGGGACTATACTAGTAATATAGGGACCTAACATGGACATGCATAAACAAACTGGTGAAATGATATACTCTACTCTAACCAATACCGCCATGAAAACATCTAAATTGCAGACCTGAGTTAGCAACATACAATCATAGTTAAAGCTTGAAAATACCTCATCACTAGCTAAGGACACCAAGATCAAATCATTGGAGGACTTGGTGATCAAGTTGGGGTATTGATGAGCTCCATCATTAGACATATTTGGATGGGTTAATAGTCACCTTTTTTCCTTCTTAGATCTCTTTTTCCTGCATTTTTATTATTATTTGGATTTATGATGCTAGTATAGGTGGTGATTAAGGCTAACATACTCTGAGGGCCTAATATAAGGTTGAGTGTAGAAAATCATGATTTATTAAGCATTTTTATAAATATTTTTATCACAAAGGCATGGAGGAGACAACAAGGAGGAATCATAAGAGGATTTTCCACCCTCAAAGGTAGCCAAAGGATCCCAAGGATTCTCTCCAGCAATTCAAATTCTAGAGGCACCTGAGAAACTCAAAGAGGAGAGAACTCAATATTGGTTTACTTGGACTGCAGTGGACTCAATCACCATTTTCTAGGGAGATGGTGGTAGCTTCCTTGTAGAATAAATAGAGTAGAGCTAGAGCTAGGAAGATTTAGTCTATCCTAGTCTTGATTCCATTCATAATTATTGTTGTGAACTATTGAATATTTTTGTTTAATTCAGGGATCTAAACTTTCAAAGATGTATGCAATTATGATTTTATGAAATGAGAAGACCGATTTCATTTGATTGATTTAAGTTCAAAGAGCTAGGCTCGTGGGTTAGGGTCCAATCCATGTGCCTCAGCTCCTCTATTATTATTATCTTTTCCTTTCTGTCATTTAGCTAGTTTTTCTTCTGTCATTTATGTTAGATATTATTCCGATAAGTTTCATTGCTATTTAGTTTTTGTACTGCTATAGTTTTAATTTTTTATGCATAGTGAAATAGACAAAAAACTCCAAAAATATGCTTAATTCTCCCCCCTCTCATCTCTGTCAATAGAGTTCGAGTAGGGGCAGACCTTCTTACAGGCCAAAATTGCTTTCTGTTTGAGTTCGGGGAAAATTTTGTATTACCAAGTCCAAGTCTTTCCTTAATGATTTCACCCCGCATTTTTGTTTGTTTCCTGTGAATGAATATGTAGGTGTGCTTCACTTCTGAGCACTGATCTTATGCTTCCATTTCCCTCCTTTACTTCTCACCTTAGCACTGCACTTATCGTATTTTGAACACCCTTAAGCCCTTAAACCTTATTTCTCTGTTTTTATCAAAAACACATGAAAAACCATACAGAACCACCGAAAACCAAACCTACGCCTTTGCTTCTCGACACTCTTGCCACCATACATTGCACTTAGCAATAGAAACATTTAATGTTTACCTTAACACTTATCACCCATTCCTTTTGATTGCGATTTTGCGAAATTGCAAATCACACTGCACACCGATTACCTTCTACCATCAACACTCACTACTCATTCTTTGAAATCACAAATTACAGGTCTTAGCTTTTTCCACCACCATGTCATCCCCATCGCACATCACATGCCATGGAGCCTACCACATCACAAATCGAATCCCATGGAACTTACCACATCGCAAATTGCCACCCACAACCTTTACCATAGCGCGAATCTCACTTCGTACATTTTAGCTTATTCCCGTTGATCCTTACCGCTATCCTTGTAAACTTGTGATATTGCGATTCGCAACCAGCCACATTACTCTTTGCACTTCACACTACACACCATTTAGTTCATTCCCATTAATCCTTACTAATATCCTTGTAAACTTATGATATTGCGATTTGTGACCCGCCATGTCACTCTTCGTACTTCGCACTGCGCACCATTTAGTTTATTCCCATTAATCCTTACCGCTATCCTTGTAAACTTGCGATATTCTGATTCGCGACCTGCTACGTCACTCTTTTCACTTTTCACTGCCAACCATTTAGTTCATTCCGTTAATTCCTTACTGTTATCCATTTGAACTTTCTAAGTTACGATTGCGACATCGCACATCCCAACTTTTTCTATCCATCGCATTTCTGAGTTCTTCTCACTCTAAAGTCATTTCTTGTGTTATAATAAATTTTTCTAAGGGTTTAACCCCTTCTTTCCTCTTCCAAACCTCATTTCATGTGTTAAACCCCCCATTAGCCCTCTTAGCCCTTTTTATTCCCTCTAAGCTGCAAATTATTTCTTTTTAATTAAAATTAAGGGATGGATAGTTTAGTTGCATGGATTGTAGTATGGTAGATAGATCATAGGATAGGTAGAGTGAATTTAGCTATTTGGAAAAGTTAAGTGTGGTTTATAATTAATTTCCTTTCTGCTATTTATTTTTTGCACATTAAATTAGTTTCATTCTTAGCATTCCTTTCCAACAATTTAGGTCAGTTTCCTTTCTTTCATTTCCTTCCAGCAATTTACTTTCCAGTTGCTCTCATAATTTAAGAAATAACATCCTTTCATGAAGAAAAATATGATGACATGAATAGAATTCATCTACTGTGTATATAGCATTGTCACCTCAAATTTTGTATGAACTTCAGGTTGATAAAGTAAAGTAGGGTAGCCCCTAGGAGTTGCAGCACTCTTGGTGAAATACCAGGGCTCACCATGTATGAACCCAAAGATTTAAAGGTAGTTGAAGAGATTTAAAAGAGAAAGGATGCAGACATAGGAGAACTAAGGAAGCAACTCAATATTCCCTCCACTAAATATCCCCAAGCAAAAGAAGTTGGACAATTGGAAAAGGAAAAGGAGGACAGGGTCGTAATTATAATTTAACAAAATAACCAAATTAAAGACATGGAAATTGAGATGGAAAACCCGTTGAAAGAAAAAGAGAAGTCTTCACAAGTAGCAATATTTTTGTTGACAATAGTCCTTATTTCAGTTGCAACCATAGTAGAGGCTTCTACTTTAGTGATAATCACAATAGGGACACAATCAAAGGATGCATTAGAATATTTGATCAAAGCCATGGATTACTTGTCCATCAAAAGACATGAAATTGAGAAATTGAAATCCCAACTAAAAACTTTTCAAGAGCAGAAATTACAAGTAGATAACACATATACAATAGAGTTGTAGACAACTCGTAGGTTGACACAAAAAATTGATCATTTATAGAATGCGTCAACAATAAATCAAACACTAGCACAGGGAAATTAAAATATATGGGTTGAGATCAATGAAGCTATCACAAAAAACTGGCATTCAATAGAAATATTTTTTTAGCAGGAGAACCTAGTACAAAGATCAAAGGAACTAATTGAACAAGTAAAAGGTAGTTTAAGACAGATTCCAAGAGAGGCCAATACATTAATAAAGGTCATAAATTCAAAAACTAAGGATAAGTTATAAGAGCTAGAGGCTACATACAGGACCAAGACTATTCCTGAGGTTAGAAGAGTAACCACAAAGAAGAAACTCAATGTTTTAGGTGGAGAATAAATGCCATAATCTAGAAGCCATCATTCATAAATTTCACAGGAAATTTAATGTTTTACATTTAAATGTACCGGAAAGGTTGAAAGCAATTTGGGACAAATTGATAAATTTGAAAGGCTATCAGTCAAATTTGTACACAATAGATCGAGATAAATCAAATTTAACTGCTATCAAAGGTGCAATTACATGAAAATATTTCCTAGAAGCTCTGGATTTTGACTTATACATCAAACCTGAAATAAAAAATTTATTTATGGTTAAGACAACATTTTAGAAATATATTGAGGTAGATGAAACCTATAGAAAATTGGTTAAACTTCCCGTCCTATGTGAGGATGGATGGGATAAATTGTGTTATATTTTGGAGTAAAAGGGATTTTTGGTTTTCATCAGTAGAATATATGTTTTCTCGGCTGATTCATTAACAACAACCCTCAAAATAGTGCTAGAAAATTCAACATTTTTTTATTTCCTATCTTTCTGTTCTATTTTTGTAAAAGGAGTTTTGAGATATTTTTAATAAATATTGGTATTTTAAATCAAGATTTTTTGCTTAGAATTTGTATAAATACTTCACAATTCGAAGTAATATGGTTGGGAATTGTATGAACAAAGTATATCTCTTATGTAAAGTTGTTCATTTAGCTAAAGATGATCCATTTTAGTAATACATAAACTTGTTCCAAGGTTCACGTGTGAGACAATTTGGTGTTGTTTTTCCTCTTATGAAATTGTTATTTCTATGTTTTTCCGCTTATTAAATTTTTTTAATTACACTCAGAATGGGCTTATAAACAATATTCATGTTTTCACTATCATATTAAGTGTATAATTCATCTCAGTATGCTCTATATTTAATTGATTCCTAACATTTTAATCTTAGTCACCCTAAAAAGCTTAAAATATCCGACAGTCCACCTACCTTTCCCTACTACACTTAATTTTTTATTTCTATACTTGATCTACTAAAGGTTTTTGACTCCATTTCCTAATGAAATTTCTTTCAGTTTCAACCAAATCCTTAAAAAAACAAAATCAAAACTTCATAACTAGCCTAATACTTTGACGAACAAATCTAAATCATAAAGAGAGATCCTTCTCTGAAGCTTGAAGGGCTAGATTCTAGTTTCCAAATTGGTTTTGTCATTACCTGTGGGTTTCTTTTATAACAGCCTTAATATATTACAAAGTGACAACATAGTGGTAGCCATAATAGGGACCAAAAAAATTCATTTATATTTTATTCTTCCCTTGGAGAAATTCTTTGTACTTAAAGCTATTTCTAGGTTTGTCGCTTAGAAATATATCTGATTTAACATTTTTTCCCACTTATCAATTGTATATAGTCCATACATATAAATATATTATAGTATATTTGGCTCCTAAAAGAATATATACTAGAGCACATCCAACTCCAAACCCTCCATAAATACGAGGTAATCTAGAAAAATAACCAGAAAGAATAGTATAACTAGGAGTGAATCAAGTGAATGTCCTCTGCATAGGGCTAATTCCCTTCATCAGAATTTTTTCACTGTAGAAGATATATAGTTTGATTTGGCTTTTCAAAATAATATCTTTAGAAGAAAATATGACAACTTTGTGCCCAAAACAATTATTCATGAAATACTTCTAAAACCTTATAATTAGGATCAAAATGTACCTAAAAATATTATCCATCAATAAGCTAAAATATCACTTTCTTCTTTTATTTCTTCATCTCCAACCACACTAACACTCTAACCTAGTTTCTCTAATCCATTAGAGATTTCGTTTTCTCCTATCTCCCCTGTAGAGTTTCCTACTATTTCCATTCCTGTAGGAAATTCTTTTATTTTTACTGCTCCTTTAATAACTCTCCCTTTTTGCACTGCACCCATTTCATCTTCTATCCCTATCGCCTTTGTTTCAACACATCAAAGTTGAATCATACCACCTTTGATACCTACAACTATTGTAGTTTCATCCTCAACTCATATACTAGTAATGGTGGGAAGTTATTCTCCCTTTAGATTACAAGAACCATTACATGATATGCCACAAAATTATTCTAAGAGATAGCCAAAATTTGATGGCACGGGTCCTATAATAGCACAACAATGCATTGATAGGGTAAATGACATATGTGATTTAGAAGAAGTATATTTTAATGATGTAAGGATGATGTTGTTTGCAAGAACTTTAATGAGAGAAATAAAAAGTGGTATAGGACACTTCCAGCTGAAGGTATTGTATATTTACAATAGTTCCATCAGATTTTTCTTACTAGATCGGATGTTAAGAAGAAATCCCTTCAAATTCTTGCAGAATATGAAGGATTATAAAGGGCCCCAAATGAAAATGTCTGGGATTACTACGTTATGTTTAACAATGTTTACTAATCTACCCTAGTTGCAATAAAACCCTCACCTAGATTGGCCATAATCCATTTTCTAGAAGGATTTTATTTTGATATGGCCTACCAATTAAGAGAACAAAACCCAATGACACTTTAAATGATGAAAATTAGCATGGTTAGTGTAGAGGCTAATTTATTATCCAAAATATCCAAGATTAGAATTGCAAGAAGGGTCAATATCAAATAATAACCTTCTTCATTCGGCTTAAAACTAGACAATCTAGTTAAAACTATGCAAAAAATGATGGAGAGAATGATTGTGGCAGATATAACACCTCCTAGGGAACCACAAGGGGGACCTCAAATTCGAAATCAAAATTTTAGAAGTATAGAACCTCATATTAAACAAAGAGAACAAAGAGGTCAATCTCATCAGCATATCAAACCCCCTTTCCAAGAAAATTTTCCTAAAGAAGAATAAGAAAATATGCAAGAACTAGAATAAGATCAAAAAAATATTTTTGGGGAAGGTGAAACAGACCTTGTTTTTCTAAGATAAGGGGAACTTTATTTGTTCAAATATTCATTACCTTAGGGTATTCTTGAAAAGTCACTAGATTATCAACAATGATCCCAAAATTATTTTATGCGAGTACATAAGAAATACAATCTAAGAAGCGAAAAGACAAAAACACACCATCCCAAAATGTCATCTACTGATACACCTTATACTATTTAAACAAATTAACTCACTTAGAAAGAAACACCTTAGAAAGACACCCCTCAAAAACAAACTCATAAAAATAAAGAGGTAAGTATTAAGGCAGTAGAAAGGTCTCAAACCTCTTTTAACATTTAAAATGAGCTTTCAAAGGTCAAAATCTCAATTCCGTTGCTTGAATTAGTGAAAAAATGGTTCCTATAGAAGTCAACTTGTAAAGGCACTAGACATTGAGGAAAGAACTGACAGTGTTAACATAATTGATGATCAACCCAAGTTACTATTTAGCCCTAAAGTAGATGGTATTCCACAAGATGGTCGTGTTCCTCCATTTTATGTCAGTCTAAACATCCATGATTTTATTATACATAATGAAATGTGAGATTTAGGTTCTTCACACCATATTATGTGTAAGGAAATTATGGAAAATATGGGTTTAGACATAAAAATACCTTATAAATAACTTTACTCCTTTGATTCAAATAGAGTAAAATGCTTGGTATTAATAAAATATTTGTGTGTTACTCTAGCTAAAATCCCAGCCAAAAGTTTAGTGATGGATATTTTTGTGGTTTACATTCCTCCTAAGTATGGCATGATTTTTTGAAGATCACGGGGAGAAAAATTATATGACACATTACAACTGAACATGACATATTCAAAAATACTTGTTTTCAGTCAAAAAATAAGGATCTATAGGCAAACCTTAATGAAATACATGGTGAGTAGCCAGGACAAACTTAACAATTATCATGCTTACTCTATGCATTCATATATGGACTCTTTCATTTTAGAAAATGGCATTTTTTTGGAAACACAATATCAGGTTATAAACACCCAACCACAAGACAAATATATTAAAGAAGAACAAATGGAAAATCATCAACAAATAAAACTAGATGGCTTATGGAACATGGATTTTGATGGGGTAGTGAGTAAATAAGGAGTTGGTATTGGAGTATGGATCTCTAATGCACAATCAGGTACAAAAAATAAATATTCCTACAAACTGATTTTTGAATGCACACATAATATAGCTGAGTATGAAGCTTTGATATTGGGACTAAAAAAATTAAAACAATTAGGAGAAAAGACAATTTCAATTCATAGAGATTCTAAATTAATCATAAAATATATAAAAGGTGAATACTCAGCTAAACATCCTAGAATGAGAGCCTATGGAAATGTTGTTTTATATTTTTTGTAGTTCTTTTCAGAATATCAACTATCATTAATTCCTAGAGAGAAAAATTCTTTTGTTGATGCACTAGCTACTTCTGAAAGTACTTCCAAAATTCCCTTTAGAGCAAGCAAAAAATTACAAATTGGTGTTAAACATAGACCTACTATCCCTTAGAATATCATACATTGGCAAGTTTTTGACAATCACAAACATCTAGATAATTTTCTATAACTAAAATGGGAATTTGAAAATATGAATATTGACACAGGTCAAGATAATGAAGAAAATGAAGAATTTTTTTTTTTAATCAAACTGATCAAATCTATGAAGAATATGAAATATTACAGCTGAAGAACTATTCGATCCCAAGATTTCTTGTACCACTTAACAAATTGTTTTATTTAAACAACGTAGAAAAATATCCTTCAACTCAGCCAACTAGATTTGAAGTGGAATATTGGAACATAGGTACTGAAGGAATTCCTAAAATTGTCAAAATCTCGAAATCATTACCTCCTAAAGAAAAAGAAAAATATATATATTTTTCCAAATAATATAGATATGTCTTTGCATGGGGATATCAATATTTAAAATTGTATGACAAATCCATAATTGAACACACTATACCCATCAAGGAAGATCAAAAAACTTTAAAATAGAAATTTAGGAGAGTTAATCCCATTCTAATTCCTTTAATAGAAAGAGAGTTAAAAATTTGTTTGATGCAAAGATCATAGTACCTCTTAGATTCTCTAAATGGGTCTCAAACTCGGTACCAGTAAGGAAAAAGAATGGAGAACTAAGGCTATGTGTTGATTATAAAAACCTAAACAACGTTTCTCTAATAGACAACTACCTTTTACATAAAATGGACCATAAAATTCAAATCGTAGTTGGATCAAGTAGGATTTATTTGGTGGATGGTTTTTCTAGTTAAAATCAAATTTCGGTACATCCTAATGATCAAGATAAAAATAACTTTTACAACACTTTCAGGAACTTTTATGTATGTTAAAATTGCTTTTGTATTGATGAACGTAGGAGACACATTTTAAAGAGAAATGGATATATATTTTTCATATGAAAATGAAATATTCATTGTGATATATTTATATGACATAATTATTTTCACCAATGTAGATGAGGATCATTTACAACATTTGAAATTTTTTTTTGAAATATTTAAAAAATTTGGCATATCCTTAAATCCAGTGAAATCGTTGTTTGCTTTAGAAGAAGGTAAATTTCGAGGTCATATCATTACAAAATATGGTATTAAAATATAACCCTGTAGAATTGTACCAATTCTTAAAATTTAACCTCCAACATACAAAAAATAAGTACAATCTTTCATTTTTAAGATAATTTTTCTAAGAAGTTTTATACCTAAGTTGGATGAACTTCTAAGAGCTATAACTAATATGATAAAAAGATACACTAAAGTAATATGGAACTTTGAATCAAAATAGTCATTTGATCAAGTAAAAGAAGCGTTATCACGAGCTCCTATGCTCATTAGTCCTCATTTTACATAGGATTTCATGATTTTCTCTTTTACAAATGAACATACTATTGTAGCAGTTTTGTTGCAGAAAAAAATGAAGTTTATGAACATCCTATTGCTTTCTTTAGCAAAGCTATGATAGATGCCTCATTAAAATAAAATATCATCGAAAAAAAAAGCCTTTTCTTTAGTGAAAGAAATCAAATATTTTAAAGTTTACATTATACATTCCCATGTAATTTATTTTGTCCCAAATATTATTTTAAAATATATCCTTACACAAATTGATCCAAATGGAAAAAGAGTGAAAAAGATTGCAATAATTCTCAAATATGTCATTGAGCTAATACCGAATAAGCTTGTTAAGAGCCAAGGATTCGAAAAACTAGTGGCTGAGTCCAATTTCCATGGACTAGACATAACTTTATAACTGCACTTGATGAACAGGAAGAGCAGGATATTCCACATGTATTAGAATAATTTTATACCTCTCCTTGGTATGCATACATTATTTTTGTATTACCGGATTTACAAGCTCGTCTTGGTTTAACTAAAACAAACGCTATATTTCTCAATTTGAGAGTTATGAAATTTTTCATTCTAGTTCAGAATGTGTATTGGAAATATGTTGGAGGTGTTTTGCTAAATTTTGTTTTCAAGGATGAAGCAGACAAATTCGTTCAATAATTTGATCAAGATGACCATGGTGTACATTTATAATGGAAAACGAAAATGAACAAAAGCCTAAGGGGTAGTTTTTACTGACCTATCATGTTTTCAGATGTTCATAAGAAATATAACACCTGCCATCAGTGCCTAATCTTTGAAGGAAAAAGAAAATTTTCTCCCTTTCCATTGAAACCAATTTCAGTAGAGGCTCCTTTCAAATAATAGGTTCTAAATTTTATTGGATAAATCGATCCAAGCTCTTCCACTCAACATAAGTGGATTTTGACAGCCACTGACTACTTCACCATGTTGATTGAGGCTATTCCAACTAAACAAGCTACAAACAAAGTAATCATTCAATTTTTATAATGTAATATTCTTTCAAGGTTTTGTGATGCTGGAGCATCCAGAATTATCTAACAATGTGATTGTATGTTCACATGTTTTGGCTAACATGAGGTGGATACACATTGGCCATTAATATTTTACTTAGTTTTAAATGAGAGAAGTTATTTTGTTTGGGTTTGCTAATTTAATTAGGAAATAAAATATAAATTGGTTTCTCCCTATGAGGAGATTGAGCCAAGTAGAATAAGAACTTAGAAATAGGGTGGCATTTGTTTTGTGGAGTGGTTCAACAGAAATATATTTTAGGTGAGAAGTAACGGTTCATATTGTTATATAAACATATAATATAGGTGAGAGAGGAGAGTAGAGTGTGAGAAAAAGTGAGATAGTGTGAAATAGGTGTGCGAGAGGCAAGAGCGTAGAGAGCATAAACAATTGTAATAAACAACCAATCAAGGGCCTGGCTCTGTAAATTCCTTTATTATTAATTTTCAAGTGTTTTTTATTAATCGAGCTCTCTGTTCAAAATATATGATTAAACATTGTTGAATCACATATACATTAAGTTATACAACAAAAAGACAGTCAGATTGCAGGCACGACGGGGCGTAGATCTAAACCTGATCAATGGGAAAGATCTTCGCATAGTGTAAACCTACCGCACATTGCACAAAATCAGGTTTAACGTTAAAGAGTCGCGAGTTAAATTGTTTTACCTGGGGACGAAGTGAGAAGTTGGAGGGACAACGTGGATCGTTGGATCCAGGACTGGATCAACGGTGGAGATCGTAGTGTCGGGGATCAACTTCTAAATTCAAACGGTTTAGAATATGGGCTTTAAGACATTACAATGTAAATAAATTTGTTTGCGATGCGAAAGGGGAGGACAAATTTTGGCTCAGCGCGATTTCACATTTCGCAAGGATTAAAGTTTAAGGGTTAAAGTTAATTGCAAAATGTGCAATTTGTGATCGCCAGTGATTGGTCAAGCTCTTCATGGGACCCTCCAATAAGGAGTTCCATGGATATGAATTATTTTGGGTTATATGCATTGTTTAAGTTTTTTTGTTGATTGCGCCATATGTATGTATGTTTAATGAGCCCGAATTTTAAAACAAATCCGTTGCGGGTAATATAGTTGTGTAGAGTGTAAACTCTAGAATTTCCACGCATACTCGGATATTTCTACAACTAGTCTTCATCATTTTGTTGTCCAAATAATATCATTACTAAAAATGTTGTTGCTTTCAAATAAAAAAAGAATGGTTGAATTTTTTCAAAAATACAACATTAGATTAGGACACTCTACTGCTTTATCCACAAGGTAATGGGTTAGCTAAGTTTTCTAACAAAAAATTTTTCAACATCATAAAGAATATTTTGCTAGAAAATAAAAATTCCTTGCATAAGAAGTTCATTAATGCCCTTTTGGGATGACAAAATTAGTACAAAGAAATCTATTGGAATGTCTCCTTTCCAATTGGTATATGGATTGGATATATTTTTTCTTACTTCCTAGGGAATACTTGTGCTAAAAATATTGTTGGAATCACAAGTAGAGTAAAATTACTTACAAAGAAGGATAAATCAAACCATAAATTCAAAACAATCTGGGGAGGAGTTCTACAAAAAAACTCAAGTAATTTAGGGAAAGATCAAGAAGGCCTATGAAAAAAGGACCAAAATATATGATTTTAAATCAAATGATCATATTTGGAAGTGGGACACGAGGAATTAAGAAAAAGGAAAGCATGGTAAATTTGATAGTATCTAGAAAGGGCCCTTCCAAATTGAAGCCTACCAAGGGAACAATGCATTCTTTTCGAAGGACTTGATCGGAGAAGAACTAACGAGTGGACCTAGCAAACGAAGACTCCTCAAAAATTATTTTTTTGAAAATAGATGAGGTTTCATTCATATCATTATAAATATCATATATTTTTATACCACAAGTATGGGTGGCTGAAATAGAAAAATTAAAGCCCAAAGATAAGTCCCTAAGGTTCTAATGAATTTGCTTCCATATTTACAATAATTATAGAAAACCAATTCAGTTGTAGAAAATGACAAAATACCCAATGGAAATATTCTATTGATCTGCTTCATTCTGGACAACTCACAAGGAGGATGATATCCCCATTGGAGCCTATGCTAGGGCCCTATGATACATCGGATTATCTGTAAATTTTATTGTATAGGTTCTTGTAAGTAATATTCCATCGTGTAAATTAATTCCAAACAAAAGTAAAAGAAAAATAAGAAAAGAAAAAGGAAACAGAGAAGGTGATATAAAATGGAAGAAAATGTGGAAAATAAAATATGAAAAAAATAAAAAATAAAAATATAAGAAAACAAATGAAAATAGCCCAAAAAATCAGGGAGCAAGTCTAAATGGCACTAAAAAAAATGAAAAAATCTATTAGTAATACCTTCAGAAAATTTGAATAATGTGCTGCTAGTTAAAATGCGACATTGGAATTTGATAAATAGGATTTAGTAGTTTAATCACACTACTTAAGCATGGTTAGTCTTGATTAAAAATATAATTAGTTTAGAATAAGTTAATTTTTTATCATACAATGTTATCATGGTTAAATTAGTTAAGGTAGATTAATTTGATTAACAACCTTCTTTAATCGTTGTTTAATTAGGAAATATATTCAAAATTATGTTGTAAAGAGTTTTTTATATAGTCTAAGCATGAATTTTTATGTGAAGTGGAATAAAGCTCACCGACATGACCTTTGGTCTGCTAGCAATAAAAATCTAACATCAACGGAGCCAAGATATGGTCCTCTTAGATCAAGAGTGGGCCATCCACTTCGGGACCCCCCAACCACTTCCTCCTTTAACTGCAAGAGAGGGGGGGGGGGGATCCTTAAAGTGGTTTACCACTTTGTGACATGAAAACCACCTAGGTACTGCAGAACCCCCCCAAAAACCCACTAATCCACCTCCACTCCATTTCTTCTCGCGACGTCTCCCTATCCAATCCACTCCCTAACTTCCATGAACAATCTCCACTCACACCTAGCGTCACTTCTCCTCCACTATTATGCCAACCCCGTCCTACCGCATGTCCTATTCATTACACCTACCCATTGAACTAACCATTGACAATGTAAACATTCACACTCTTGAACAGACACATGCCCTAACAACCTTAGCTCAACGATAATAAAAAAAAATTCTTATAAAAAACCAAAAACCCAATCGATGTCTCCCCTTCTGCATTATGTTCCCCGATTTTCTATAGTGACTCATTAGCTAAACTTTGTCTATGAAAACACCTAGTCATCTGCAGTAGATTCATTGGCATGCAGCCAATTGTATTACCAAAATAGTACATCAGCTAAATTTTCCCATGTAACTCAGTAACTATGTTATATTATGTTCAATCATGGCCCCTAAAGGAAAATCAAAGAAAATTTAGGAGAACCCTATGCTACCACCAGTTGACAACCTAGACCACTTACCCCTGGTAGATGAGAAATATAAAATCCTTGAGACTACATGTGAATTTTATTTATATCAGCTACATCACTAGCTAAAAGAAAACCACATTGATCAGAGTGATGAATTGGGGCTTTAGGACTTCTTCCTACACCAATTTATTTTCCCCCAAACCCACCACTTTCCAGACTTTTTAATTTGGTGCCACTCTAGGTAAATTCCCAGCCAAAAAGCCATTGCAGCCCAGAGTGGTGATATCCTTTTCACCATTACTCTGAAATCAATTAATCAAATTCTACAAATACTAAATAATGGATCTCTCAAACCATTTTCAGAATAAGCCCTTATGGACTTGTATAAAAATATCACTTTCCCAAATACAAATAAGGGTGTATGGATATGAATTTACACCGTATCAACTGCCAAGAATTGTTCCTATGAGAATCTTGTCACTGGAATATATAAGACACGTAATAAATATAGATGACCTCCATTTTGTTGCAGTAAGGTAGAAATCACAATTCAAGATCAAAACACAGGTTGGACCATTCATATTTAATGCCAAGACAGAAGGTAAGGAGGAAGATTTTCTTCTTAAGAAAATGAATTTGAAGTTAAATTTCATGTGGTCATTTGATCCCTTTGGTATCATTTCCAAATTCAGGGCAGAGCTAAAAACCACTCCTTATCTTCACGGTTCTAGAAAAGATATAGAAAAGTTCATGAACCAAAGTTAGTGGGAGGAGAATACTCTAGAGGAAGTAGAAGAGTAGGTGATATCCACAACTACCTCACACACTCCAACACCTCAAGAGAAACATGAAAATAGATCAAGGGAATATGTTTCCCCTTCAATTAGAGAGAATGGAGAAAAAGAGTTTGAGATATATAGGAATAAACATAAAACTAATCCTATACCAATTTTTCTGCGAGAGGATGATCTTCCATCCACCATAGTACTAGCATGCCCTCATGCCTCTACAAGGAAAGAATATATCCTCACAAGATCTCTAGCTTCCTCATCTTCCTAAGATCCTCTACACACATCTCAAAAAATATAGTTGACTCAAGACCGGGAAGAACCAAATATTTTTTCTAAACTCAATGAAATCAAGAAGAAGAATGAGCTACTCAAAGCCACCACATACTCCCACTGTAGGAAGAAAATAACGTCTTTAGATCACATGCTTCTTTCATCCTTTGACACAGAAAAGGGGCAAATGAAAATTGCATTCCTTCAAGCACATGTCCCATTTCAAAAAACTCAAGCTGGTTATAAGAAATCTATATTTTCTTTTGATGCTGAGCAACTTCACCTCATTGACCAAATAGAACTGCATAAAATAGCGAGTGAAATTCTATACTCTTCTCTGACCAATACTTCCATGAAAACATCCAAATTGCATGCCTCAGCCAGCAACGTATTATCATAGTTAAAGATTAAAAATATCTCATCATTGTCTAAGGACACTAAGATAAAATAATTGGAGGATTTGGTGATAAAGTTGGGTATTACCCAAAATAGGTAATGGTAGTTGAAGAGATTGTCAAGAGAAATAATGGTGACATAGGGGCACTGAGGAAGCAACTCAACCTTCCCTCCACTGAAGATCACCAAGAAAAATAAGTTGGACAATTAGAAAAGGAAAATAAGGACATGTTCATAATTATAATTGAACAAAATATATAAATTAAAGACATGGAAATTGGGATGGAAAAATTGTTGAAATAAAAAGAGCAATCTTCACTACTGGCAATAGTTACATTAACAACAGACCCTATTTCAATTCTAGCCACAATAAAGGCATATACTTCAACAAAAATCGTAGTAGGGACTTACCCAAAGGATGCATCAGAATATTTGATCAAAGCCATGAATTACTTGTCCATCAGATGACAAGAAATGGAGAAATTAAAAGCCCAACTAAAAACGTTGCAGGAGCATAAATTAAGAGAAATTAATACATATAGCAGAGCTACAAAAATCTCACAGGTTGACATAAAGAATTGATCAGTTAATGAATGAGTCTGCAATAACTCAAACATGAGCATAGGGCAAGGAAAATATATGGGTTGAGATCAATGAAGCTATAGTACAAAAATCTAGGCTTCAATAGAAATCATTTTTGAGCAAGAGACATAGTACAATGATCAAAGGAACTCATTGAACAAGTAAAAGGAAGTTTAAGAAATATGCGAGGAGAGGAAAACACATTAATAAAGGTCCTAAATTCAAAAATGAAGGATGAGTTAGAAGAGTTTGAGATTACAAACAAGGTCGAGACTATTCTTGAGGTTAGAAGAGTAACCAAAAAGAAGAATTTGATGTTTCAGCTACAGAATAAATGACATAATTTGGAAGCCAACATTTAGAAATTTCACGGGAAATTTAATGTCTTAAATTTAAAGGAACTGCCAGGGTATAAATGGATTGGGAACAAATTAATGAATTTGACATATTATTAGTAGAATTCGTACACAATAGCCCGAGATAAATCCAAATTTATTACTATCAAAGGCAAAATTACATGAAAATGTAATATTTCAAAATTTTCACATGTTATTTGGAATATTAGAGTTCTTAATAAACTTAATAATTTAATTAAATAAAAGGGTGGAGGGACCCACAAACCTCAAATATGAATAAAATCCACTTTTTATGTGTCTATGTGGATATTTTAGATCTAGGTATAAAATCATGGAGTAGTGGAGCAGCACAATTAACGGAGATCATGTCTCATTTATGAGATAGATTATGGAGGATGAAACAATCAAATAATATCATGGATATGAAATGTAAAAGCATGAGGATCTTTGATAAGGTCAACTGAGATCATAATGCATTCAAAGCAAGATGATAAATCAATTATGATTGGTTAGTGGAGGAAGTGATGCATTTAATGTACACATGATGGAGAGGGTGATCAGCCAATGTGAACATGATGGAGGACATGGAAAAACAACACAGTCAACCATGGAGACTTATGTCCACATGTACAATGCAGTTTTGGAGTCAGCCTAGGCTATGGAAGGGTCATGATCTATATAATGAAGGGGAAGGCATAATAGAAGATTTGATTTGGATTATTCATTTCTTTATTTGTTTAGATCTAGATATATCTTAGGAAATTTCTACACATTCTTGAGATGTTTAGATATGTTTTTAGTGTTGTTTACAACAAGGTGTTCCCGAGCGGGAATCCCACTTCTTCCCTTGAGTGATCTCTAAGGAAGAGTGTTGTACTACATTCCTTATCAGCCATTGGTGCCATCTTCAGGAGGTTTTTTCTAACATTCTTCGAGGAAACCAATGGAGGATTCATCCTACCATTTTGTTCTTCACATTCATTCTTCCAGGAGCATCAGATGTATATCTTACATTTAGTCCATTGGGTTTTACTTCCATACAACAACATTCCATTCAAGGATTGCGCAGTAAAGTCATGTAGATATATTGGAGGAAGGAAGTTTTCAGTATTTCACCTAGAAATATTGTGAGGGATCAGCTCCTCACATTGGATCTATTGTTTCCATCATTCAGGAGTTGTATTGACACATCTAGCAGTAGGATATTGATCCTCCCTCTCCTACTGCATAGTTTTCTGAAGCTGTTATTCATCCAACAGTTATTCTAAGTGCAGGATATTGGAGGAGCTAGATCTTGAGCTTTTAGCCCAAGGATCTAGTGAAGGGATCAACCCTTCTTGCATAGATTTTTTGGATGGATAAGTTGTTCTTGTAGACAAGACAGACCTCCCAAGTGTCCTACAGACACCTAGAAACAAACAGACAATTAAATCTATATTTCTCTAGATATATTGTGATTTTTAATTAAATGATATAAAGGCTCAATGATCCTAGCTTTGATCCAATGCTTTTTCGTAGTAGTAATGCTTCAGTCGCCCGAAAGATTTGCCTTCGGAGATCTGAAATCAAAAAAAATCAAACATCAAATAGCACCTGCATAGCATATATTCATAAATCATATCTATTATGGTGATCAAGGAATCAATAAAATAAACCAATCAATTGACAGCTTACTGAGAAAAACGAATTTATTTGTATTAACTTAAATAATAAGAGCCTTACAACCGTGTCTGCCTTGATGTTGTATAGGTCTTCCTAGGGTCTGGAACAGGAATTTCCTTTATTTCGAAAATCCTTTCACTCTTTCAAACAATATACATACAGGTATGTAATCTTTCCCACATAAAATCTCAACTAAAAAGGGTCTAAGTTTCAACAGCACTTCGACTCCAATAATACTAAGAACTTCAACTCATCAATTGTAACCCTATGAGGCTTCCCTATGCCTCTTTTTATAGTGAAAGAGAGGAAGTTACAACACCATACAAGAAGGGATAGAATCCTCCTTCAAAGGGATTAGCTCCTTACATCAAGGGGTTAGTTCCTTATTGGATGGGATGCATGAACATGAAAGGAGCGGACTTTCCATTGCAGAAATGTGTCTAGAAGCTTCCAAAAATGACTTTAACTGAGCTTCTAGATTTTACTTGTGCATTTTCAATATTTTACAGGGGTAAGTACTCTTAATAAATAGAAAGTGTGTTTGGATACGCATGATTTATAGCCAAAAAGTGTGGTACCATAGGTAATACTAATAGAAAGTGTGGAACCAGAGTTTTAAGGATTTTATGAGATTTTCTCTTAGTTTCAAGGCTTGAATTTTAGGAACTTGGATATTATAGACTTCCAAGGGAGTACTAAAATGTCATGGTGACAAATTTTAGTATAAAAAATTTCCCCCTAAAGTGTGAAGTATGAGAATATTCGAGGAGTGATGTGCTTTATCATTTCAAGGATCAGCCTGTGGACACCCCAGTCGGAACCTCGTAAAAACATTCAACGCAACACATATATGTATATACATCATTGCTGAGGTAGGAATTCCGATACTCAGATAAAAAAATAACTAAACTTGTTCTGATACAGAAATGATTTTAATATTACATTAATAGTGTAGACACAGCATGGTCGCAGCAATCTATAATGAATAGTCTACTGCATAATGAATAATAAAACTCCTCGCAGCCTGGATGGTGGAAACTAGATCCAGGGTCTTGATTTCTGCTTCCTGAACTAGTACGATTCTAACCATGCAATTAAATGTGTTGAAGTCAAACATGGTAGAAACCACTTGATTACCAGTCAATGATGTGAACTTCTAACAAGTGTGAGAGAAACCACCAATAATGACAATGGCTCTCAAAGTACTCAGTACAATCCAAGAAATGTGAATAAGTGATCTGAAGTCAAAAATTTCACGGAATCATTCGATCGAAGGCCAACGATGCAACCTGTCATCAAAGGCAAGAAACCTGCTATTAAGGCATGCAGATTTCAAGGTACTGACGGATTCTAGATCAACTTCCTAGATTATGAGTTGTCGTCGATAGAAAGTGATCCATCATAAGGAAGCTCACGACATGAAACCATAGATCAAGTTTTGAAGAATTTTTTTTGCAAGGACTAAATCAGGGATGGTCAATGCGAATGAAGACAAGTGTTGCAGATGAATGGTTTGTTTGACTATCCTCTTGAACACATAACGAAACTGTGGATGGTTTGGTGACAGTTTCCCTAAGCTAATACCCAGAAATTGGCTGAAGACTTTCAATGTGGTTTGATTAACTAATAGGCAAAGGATTTCCCAACC
The DNA here is from genome assembly GCA_034641835.2 of Pinus albicaulis. Lineage (NCBI taxonomy): Eukaryota > Viridiplantae > Streptophyta > Pinopsida > Pinales > Pinaceae > Pinus > Pinus albicaulis. Next base: position 418,382,675 of record CM076580.1, read on the forward strand.
CAGGTAGAAGTGCGATAGAAAGTGTCGTGTTCAAGAGTGGTATAATGATTTTTAAAAATCAAAGTGTAACAAATGAATTTGTTTTTCTCTCTTTTCCCCCACCATTTCTGGCAGGTACCTCTTTATTTTTGAAAAGCTTCAGGAGGATAACATTTGCTTGTTTATAAGCTCATCCTTCAGATGAGTCCAACTTAGTTTAGAATCAAACCCTAAGAAGGAGTGGTCTCTTCCTATTTGTAATTGAAAGGTCCTCTACTGTTAAATTTTAATGAGTTGAGAATAGAAGAAACTCGGTATTTTTCATTTTGAAGGAGTCAGAAGAAAAAACTTAAGAAAACTCCATGGGTGTTATTTTTTGTATGTTTAGTTTCTCAGGCCTGGAGAAGGATAAAATAATGCAAGAGAGAACTCTATTGACCATGATTACTCAACGTATACCTTTTTCGTAAATAGGCCATTTTAGTCTAGAAAAGGGGTAAACTTATAATGAAGGGACGATCATTGATTTACTTTAATGAGTTCGAATAGTCAAGTACTTGACAATCTTTTCATTTTTACCGAGTCTGAAAGGGGCTTAAAAGAGGACTCCATGGTTTTTCTTTTTCGTAAAATTTAAAGAGCCTAAAAAAATTGATAAAAATTTACTCTTCATCAAAAATGACCATTTTCATGAAAAATCCATTACTTTTCACAATAACTCGAAAAATTAAACATACCTATTTCAATAATAAAAAATATTTTGAAAACCCAAATTTTTAAAGTGAAAAATAAACAAATTTAAAATTCTTCTATTCAAAAAAACTTATAAAAATGAGTTTTTCAAATTCATTTTTATCGTTTGAGTTTGGAGTGAAGCTTTTAGAGCTCTGGGAAAAAAATGCTTCAGAGAAGATTCTGGGAAAACCGACTGTCGGAATCAAAAATCGTCTGTTTTAGGTAATCCAAAACCTCCTTATCTTCCTTTTCATCCATTAAATTTTTTAATTTAGGGTCAGAATTCCATTTTTGGCAGGAAAATAGGTTGAAAAATCTGCCCTCGGGGGTCCGCACCTAATACATTGGGAACCTGTGGACCCCAACATTTTCCTACGAAGAAAAATGTCGGGGCCCCATACTTTTAACACAAGGTCCGTGTGTATCTATGCACTGTCCCTGAGCATAAAGTGCAGAGGCGCCGTAACAAATTTAAAAACATATTTTCTTCCTAAATTACCCAGATTTTTTGCTTCAAAATTATTCTAATGCTTCATTTTACTGATTGTAGGATATCTACAATTCTCATTTGGTGAGAACGGGAGCACGAAGAGGTAGATGAAGCAGCGATAATTCATCAACCTACTTTGCAAGCTTTAAGAGCATGTGGAATTTAAAAATTTTGGGCTATCAGTGGCATGAGAGCTCAAGTGGATCTTCTTACTTGGCTGGTAAGAAAATGGGACGTTCAAGACCAATGCTTCGTGATCAGAGGACACCGGCTCGAGATTGAGCTGGAGGATATTTATTTTTTTACCAGTTTGTCTAGGAGAGGTGAACCACTATCTCTATTTGGGGCTAGGCTAGGTGGCCAGTCTGTCGCCAGCCTACAATTAGAGTTCTATAATGATGAATCCAACCCTAGGGCAAACGAATTGACATTAAAACTATCATATGTCCCGAGCTAAAATTCATTTCTTTTACCGTTGTCAAGTTGTGCGGAAGTGCATCTTTTCATGTAGCCACCGGATCTCATATGCGCATAGCAGTAGACTGCTTTCGAGGCACCATATTCAACTGGTGCAAGGTAGTGTTGGAAAATAAGAAAGGCCAAATTACCAGAGAAAAGAATGGGAAGCTAAACAACTTTGGATATGTGTCCATTGTAGTCACCTTTTCTCTAGAGAGGATCCCCATATTAGCCCTGCAGCATATTCATGTTGATTTTGGTTGACCTCGAGAGCCTAGGATGGTTCGTTGGGTTGCTTTGATGGCCCGCCACAGTGAGGGTGGGGAGATTCTGAGATTTTCCTCTACATATTTTCATTGGCTGGAACACCAAATTATTGTTATAGAGGATTTTTGTTATGCTAGCACGGACTCTCGTGGTGACTGGAAGATACCCCTTCCTCCAGGAGCTTAGTGGGATGAGTCGGTAAAAAATATCTTTTGATATATTCTAATTTCTAATTTTCATTTTGTTTTTTACATCATGAAAAACTGATAACAAAAATTTCAAATGTAGATGTGGGTCCGACTCGACCAACCATTCTCCACCCCTTTGATCGGAGGCAAAGGGATGCAGCACCACCACCACCACCCCCATAGGATCAGACTGCAGAGATCCTGGCTTATTTAGAGCACCATTTGGAGCGACTCACTGTAGATATTCTTGAGACTACTATAGATGATATCCCGCTCCATCTACAGAGATATGTCATAGGTGTTCTTGGACCATTCAGGAGGTTTTTGACTAGGGTGGCACGAGCAGTGGTATATTATCATGATCATCAACATGGATAGTGGATGAATGACTTGTAGACTCATTTTTTGTATCACTTTTTCCGATCATAAGACGTTTTGAGCCTATGATCGAAGACGATGTACTATTTTTTGAACACTACATTTATACTATGATATACTATTATATCTAGTTACTTGTCCAATCATGTTTATCGAATGTCGATTTATTACTTTGTTATTGCAAATGTCTGTTTATAATACTAGAAGCAATTGCATCTGCTAATGTATTTAAAATTCTTGGAATGTGTTGATACTCAATATAATCGAATTCTCATTCCAAGAGATGAACCCTTAAAAATAATCTTAATAATACTGGATTTCTAATGGCATATACTCAATTTAACTGTAATACAACGAGTTCAGAATCTAACTTAATGATCGAACTCTAAATTCCAAATGAAATGGATTCTGATAATAGTTCAATAACTACACTATATTCGGCAATATTGTTCGTCGTTTGACCGAGACTTACCCCATGCATCGATACTAACTTGTCGGTGGGTGAGTAAATAACCCAAGCTATGGAAGAGATGTTTTGTGTACTATGACAAGTGCCATCAGCAAAACCAATATATGTTTGAAAGTATGTCGACATCTGCGATAAAAGTATCCAGATAAGTAGGAAAAATAGTAAGAGCACACTTAAGCTAGGCACACGTTTCTAATCTATAGCACACCAGCTAGAAAGTAACTAATATACAGAGAATATCTCCACACAAAAATAAAGCGTAATATCTCTTCAAATAAAGTTCATTTATGGGTTTACCTAAAGAGACCCCGTCAAAATAAATCAATTCATAGGCCCCTTTTGCAAGCTATCACTTGACAATATAAGGACCATGCCACATGGGTTCAAATTTCCCAGCCCCTAGTTTATCATTGGCTTGATCATAAATCAAAACTAGGTCTCCTTCTAAAAAATTATGAGCGGTAACACTTTTATCATACTGAGCTTTCATTCTTTTCGCATGAGACTCGGTAGCTAATGCATAGGTGCACCGATTCTCATCTAATTGAGCCAAGTATAAAAATATTTTCTCCTCTTCAGAAGTGTCTGGTCATAACTCTATGGCTATTTTGAGTGACGTTATCTTGCATTCAATGGGCAATACTACTTCTAAACCATAAGCCAATTGAAAAGGAGTAAGACCTATCGATGTTTCTACTGAATTTCGATATGCCAAAAGTGCTGAAAAGAGCATGGTATGCCAATTCGACTTATGAATTCCAATGATTCGTTTGATCATGGTGACTAAAAATTTATTAATCACTTCAAATAAACCATTGGCCTATGGATAATATGGAGTAGAACTGTCATGGCACAGGCCAAGTTGTTCTGTTAACTTGGTCATCATGATTTTCTAAAAATGGCTCCCGTGATTAAGTTGATTAACAACCTTCTTTAATCATTTTTTAATTAGGAAATATATTCAAAATTATGTTGTAAAGAGTTTTTTATATAGTCTAAGCATGAATTTTTATGTGAAGTGGAATAAAGCTCACCGACATGACCTTTGGTCTGCTAGCAATAAAAATCTAACATCAACCGAGCCAAGATATGGTCCTCTTAGATCAAGAGTGGGCCATCCACTTCGGGACCCCCCAACCACTTCCTCCTTTAACTGCAAGAGGTGGGGGGGGGATCCTTAAAGTGGTTTACCACTTTGTGACATGAAAACCACCTAGGTACTGCAGACCCGCCCCAAAAACCCACTAATCCACCTCCACTCCATTTCTTCTCGCGACGTCTCCCTATCCAATCCACTCCCTAACTTCCATGAACACTTTCTACTCACACCTAGCGTCACTTCTCCTCCACTATTATGCCAACCCCGTCCTACCGCATGTCCTATTTATTACACCTACCCATTGAACTAACCATTCACAATGTAAAAATTCACCCTCCTGAACAGACACATGCCCTAACAACCTTAGCTCAACGATAATAAAAAAAAAATCTTATAAAAAACCAAAAACCCAATCGATGTCTCCCCTTATGCATTATGTTACCCGATTTTCTATAGTGACTCATCAGCTAAACTTTGTCTATGAAAACAACTAGTCATCTGCAGTAGATTCAATGGCATGCAGCCAGCTGTATTACCAAAACATTACATCAGCTAAATTTTCCCATGTAACTCAGTAACTATGTTATCTTATGTTCAATCATGGCCCCTAAAGGAAAATCAAAGAAAATTTAGGAGAACGCTATGCTACCACCAGTTGACGACCGAGACCACTTACCCCTGGTAGATGAGAAATATAAAATCCTTGAGACTACATGTGAATTTGATTTATATCAGCTACATCATTAGCTAAAAGAAAACCACATTGATCAGAGTGATGAATTGGGGCTTTAGGACTTCTTCCTACACCAATTTATTTTCCCCCAAACCCACCACTTTCCAGACTTTTTAATTTGGTGCCACTCTAGGTAAATTCCCAGCCAAAAAGCCATTGCAGCCTAGAGTGGTGATATCCTTTTCACCATTACTCTGAAATCAATTAATCAAATTCTACAAATACTAAATAATGGATCTCTCAAACCATTTTCAGAATAAGCCCTTATGGACTTGTATAAAAATATCACTTTCCCAAATACAAATAAGGGTGTATGGATATGAATTTACACCGTATAAACTGCCAAAAATTGTTCCTATGAGAATCTTGTCACTGGAATATATAAGACACGTAATAAATATAGATGACCTCCATTTTTTTGCAGTAAGGTAGAAATCACAATTCAAGATCAAAACACAGGTTGGACCATTCATATTTAATGCCAAGACAGAAGGTAAGGAGGAAGATTTTCTTCTTAAGAAAATGAATTTGAAGTTAAATTTCATGTGGTCATTTGATCCCTTTGGTATCATTTCCAAATTCAGGGCAGAGCCAAAAACCACTCCTTATCTTTGCGTTTCTAGAAAAGATATAGAAAAGTTCATGAACCAAAGTTAGTGGGAGGAGAATACTCTAGAGGAAGTAGAAGAGTAGGTGATATCCACAACTACCTCACACACTCCAACACCTCAAGAGAAACATGAAAATAGATCAAGGGAATATGTTTCCCCTTCAATTAGAGAGAATGGAGAAAAAGAGTTTGAGATATATAAGAATAAACATAAAACTAATCCTATACCAATTTTTTTGCGAGAGGATGATCTTCCATCCACCATAGTACTAGCATGCCCTCATGCCTCTACAAGGAAAGAATATATCCTCACAGGATCTCTAGCTTCCTCATCATCCTAAGATCCTCTACACACATCTCAAAAAATATAGTTGACTCAAGACCGGGAAGAACCAAATATTTTTTCTAAACTCAATGAAATCAAGAAGAAGAATGAGCTACTCAAAGCCACCACATACTCCCAATGTAGGAAGAAAATAACGTCTTTAGATCACATGCTTTTTTCATCCTTTGACACAGAAAAGGGGCAACTGAAAATTGCATTCCTTCAAGCACATGTCCCATTTCCAAAAACTCAAGCTGGTTATAAGAAATCTATATTTTCTTTTGATGCTAAGCAACTTCACCTCATTGACCAAATAGAACTGCATAAAATAGCCAGTGAAATTCTATACTCTTCTCTGACCAATACTTCCATGAAAACATCCAAATTGCATGCCTCAGTCAGCAACATATTATCATAGTTAAAGCTTGAAAATATCTCATCATTGTCTAAGGACACTAAGATAAAATAATTGGAGGATTTGGTGATAAAGTTGGGTATTACCCCAAATACGTAATGGTAGTTGAAGAGATTGTCAAGAGAAATAATGGTGATATAGGGGCACTGAGGAAGTAACTCAACCTTCCCTCCACTGAAGATCGCCAAGAAAAATAAGTTGGACAATTGGAAAAGGAAAATAAAGACATGTTCAGAATTATAATTGAACAAAATATCTAAATTAAAGACATGGAAATTGGGATGGAAAAATTGTTGAAAGAAGAAGAGCAATCTTCACTACTGGCAATAGTTACATTAACAATAGACCCTATTCAAGTTCTAGCCACAATAAAGGCATATCCTTCAACAAAAATCATAGTAGGGACTCAGCCAAAGGATGCATCAGAATATTTGATCAAAGCCATGAATTACTTGTCCATCATATGACAAGAAATGGAGAAATTTAAAGCCCAACTAAAAACGTTGCAGGAGCAGAAATTAAGAGAAATTAATACATATAGCAGAGCTACAAAAATCTCACAGGTTGACATAAAGAATTGATCAGTTAATGAATGAGTCTGCAATAACTCAAACATGAGCATAGGGCAAGGAAAATATATGGGTTGAGATCAATGAAGCTATAGTACAAAAATCTAGGCTTCAATAGAAATCATTTTTGAGCAAGAGACATAGTACAATGATCAAAGGAACTCATTGAACAAGTAAAAGGAAGTTTAAGAAATATGTGAGGAGAGGAAAACACATTAATAAAGGTCCTAAATTCAAAAATGAAGGATGAGTTAGAAGAGTTTGAGATTACAAACAAGGTCGAGACTATTCTTGAGGTTAGAAGAGTAACCACAAAGAAGAATTTGATGTTTCAGCTACAAAATAAATGACATAATTTGGAAGCCAACATTTAGAAATTTCATGGGAAATTTAATGTCTTAAATTTAAAGGAACTGCCAGGGTAGAAATGGATTGGAGACAAATTAATGAATTTGACATATTATTAGTAGAATTCGTACACAATAGCCCGAGATAAATCCAAATTTATTACTATCAAAGGCACAATTATATGAAAATGTAATATTTCAAAATTTTCACATGTTATTTGGAATATTAGAGTTCCTAATAAACTTAATAATTTAATTAAATAAAAGGGTGGAGGGACCCACAAACCTCAAATATGAATAAAATCCACTTTTTATGTGTCTATGTGGATATTTTAGATCTAGGTATAAAATCATGGAGTAGTGGAGCAGCACAATTAACGGAGATCGTGTCTCATTTATGAGATAGATTATGGAGGATGAAACAATGAAATAATATCATGGATATTAAATGTAAAAGCATGAGGATATTTGATAAGGTCAAATGAGATCATGATGCATTCAAAGCAAGATGATAAATCAATTATGATTGGTTAGTGGAGGAAGTGATGCATTTAATGTACACATGATGGAGAGGGTGATCAGCCAATGTGAACATGATGGAGGACATGGACAAACAACATAGTGAACCATGGAGACTTATGTCCACATGTACAATGCATTTTTGGAGTCAGCCTAGGCTATGGAAGGGTCATGATCTATATAATGAAGGGGAAGGCATAATAGAAGATATGATTTGGATTATTCATTTCTTGATTTGTTTAGATCTAGATATATCTTAGGAAATTTCTACACATTCTTGAGATGTTTAGATATGTTTTTAGTGTTGTTTACAACAAGGTGTTCCCGAGCGGGAATCCCACTTCTTCCCTTGAGTGATCTCTAAGGAAGAGTGTTGTATTACATTCCTTATCAGGCATTGGTGCCATCTTCAGGAGGTTTTTTCTAACAGTCATCGAGGAAACCAGTGGAGGATTCATCCTACCATTTTGTTCTTCACATTCATTCTTTTGGGAGCATCATATGTCTATCTTACATTTATTCCATTGGGTTTTACTTCCATACAACAACATTCCATTCAAGGATTGTGCAGTAAATTCATGTAGATATATTGGAGAAAGGAAGTTTTTAGTATTTCACCTAGAAATACTGTGAGGGATCAGCTCCTCACATTGGATCTATTGTTTCCATCATTCAGGAGTTGTATTGACACATCTAGCAGTAAGATATTGATCCTTCCTCTCTTACTGCATAGTTTTCTGAAGCTATTATTCATCCAGCAGCTATTCTAATTGCAGGATATTGGAGGAGCTAGATCTTGAGCTTTTAGCCCAACGATCTAGTGAAGGGATCAACCCTTATTGCATAGATTTCTTGGATGAATAAGTTGTTCTTGTAGACAAGACAGACCTCCCAGGTGTCCTACAGACACCTAGAAACAAACAGACAATTAAATCTATATTTCTCTAGATATATTGTGATTTGTAATTAAATGATATAAAGGCTCAACGATCCTAGCTTTGATCCAATGCTTGTTCGTAGTAGTAATGCTTCAGTCACTCGAAAGAGTTGCCTTCGGAGATCTGAAATCACAAACAAGAAAATATCAAATAGCACCTGCATAGCATATATTCATAAATCATATCTATTATGGTGATCAAGGAATCAATAAAATAAACCAATCAATTGACAGCTTATTGAGAAAAACGAATTTATTTGTATTAACTTAAATAATAAGAGCCTTACAACCATGTCTGCCTTGATGTTGTATAGGTCTTCCTAGGGTCTGGAACAGGTGTTTCCTTTATTTTGACAAGCCTTGCACTCTTCCAACCAAGATACATACAAGTATGTAATCTTTCCCACATAAAATCTCAACTAAAAAGGGTCTAAGTTTCAACAGCACTTTGACTCCAATAATACTAAAAACTTCAACTCATCAATTGTAACCCTATGAGGCTACCATATGCCTCTTTTTATAGTGAAAGAGAGGAAGTTACAACACCATACAAGAAGGGATAGAGTCCTCCTTCAAAGGGATTAGCTCCTTACATCAAGGGGTTAGTTCCTTATTGGATGGGATGCATGAACATGAAAGGAGCGGACTTTCCATTGCAGAAATGTTTCTAGAAGCTTCCAAAAATGACTTTAACTGAGCTTCTAGATTTTACTTGTGCATTTTCAATCTTTTACAGGGGTCCGCACTCTTAATAAATAGAAAGTGTGTTTGGATATGCATGATTTATAGCCAAAAAGTGTGGTACCATAGGTAATACTAATAGAAAGTGTGGAACCAGAGTTTTAAGGCTTTTATGAGATTTTCTCTTAGTTTCAAGGCTTGAATTTTAGGAACTTGGATATTATAGACTTCCAAGGGAGTACTAAAATGTCATGGTGACAAATTTCACTATAACAAATTTCCCCCTAAAGTGTGAAGTATGAGAATATTTGAGGAGTGATGTGCTTTATCATTTCAAGGATCAGCCTGTGGACACCCTATTCGGAACCTCGTAAAAAAATTCAACGCAACACATATATGTATATACATCATTGCTGAGGTAGGCATTCCGATACTCAGATCAAAAAATAACTAAACTTGTTCTGATACAGAAATGATTTTAATATTACATTAATAGTGTAGACATAGCATGGTCGCAGCCATCTATAATGAATAGTCTACTGCATAATGAATAATAAAACTCCTCGCAGCCTGGATGGTGGAAACTAGATCCAAGGTCTTGATTTCTGCTTCCTGAACTAGTACGATTCTAACCATGCAATTAAATGTGTTGAAGTCAAACATGGTAGAAACCACTTGATTACCAGTCAATGATGTGAACTTCTAACAAGTGTGAGAGAAACCACCAATAATGACAATGGCTCTCAAAGTACTCAGTACAATCCATGAAATGTGAATAAGTGATCCGAAGTAAAAAATTTCACGGAATCATTCGATCGAAGTTAAACGATGCAACCTGTCATCAAAGGCAAGAAACCTGCTATTAAGGCATGCAGATTTCAAGGTATTGACAGATTCTAGATCAACTTCCTATATTAAGAGTTGTCGTCGATAGAAAGTGATCCATCATAAGCAAGCTCACGACATGAAACCATAGATCAAGTTTTGAAGAATTTTTTTTGCAAGGACTGAATCAGGGATGGTCAATGCAAATGAAGACAAGTGTTGCAGATGAATGGTTTGTTTGACTATCCTCTTGAACACATAACAAAACTGCAGATGGTTTGGTGATAGTTGCCCTAAGCTAATACCCAAAAATTGGCTGAAGATTTTCAATGTGGTTTGATTAAGTGATAGGCAAAGGATTTCCCAACCCAGGTAGAAGTGCGACAGAAAGTGTCGTGTTCAAGATTGGTATAATGATTTTTAAAAATCAAAGTGTAACAAATGAATTTATTTTTCTCTCTTTTCCCCCACCATTTCTGGCAAGTACCTCTTTATTTTTGAAAAGCTTCAGGAGGATAACATTTTCTTGTTTATAAGCTCATCCTTCGGATGAGTCCAACTTAGTTTAGAATCAAACCCTAAGAAGGAGTGGTATGTTCCTGTTTGTAATCAAAAGGTCCTCTACTGTTAAATTTTAATGAGTTGAGTAAAGAAGAAGCTCGGTATTTTTCATTTTGAAGGAGTCAGAAGAAAAAACTTAAGAAAACTCCATGGGTGTTATTTTTCTTAAATTTAGTTTCTCAGGCCCGGAGAAGGATAAAATAATGCAAGAGAGAACTCTATTGACCATGATTAGTCAACGTATACCTTTTTCGTAAATAGGCCATTTCAGTCTAGAAAAGGGGTAAACTTATAATGAAGGGACGATCATTCATTTACTTTAATGAGTTCGAATAGTCAAGTACTTGACAATCTGTTCATTTTTACCGAGTCTGAAAGGGGCTTAAAAGAGGACTCCATGGTTTTGCTTTTTCGTAAAATTTAAAGAGCCTAAAAAAAGTGATAAAAATTTTCTCTTCATCAAAAATGACCATTTTCCTGAAAAATCCATTATTTTTCACAAAAACTCAAAAAATTAAACATACCTATTTCAATAATAAAAAATATTTTGAAAAACCGACTTTTTAAAGTGAAAAATAAACAAATTTAAAATTCTTCTATTCAAAAAAACTTATAAAAAGGAGTTTTTCAAGTTCATTTTTACTGTTTGAGTTTGGAGTGAAGCTTTTAGAGCTCTGGGAAAAAAATTCTTCAGAGAAGATTCTGGGAAAACCGACTGTCAGAATAAAAAATTGTCTGTTTCAGGTAATCCAAAACCTCCTTATCTTGCTTTTCATCCATTAAATTTTTTAATTTATGATAGAATTCCATTTTTGGCAGGAAAATAGGTTCAAAAATCTACCCTCGGGGGTCCGCACCTAAGACATTGGGAACCTGTGGACCCCGACATTTTCCTACGAAGAAAAATGTCAGGGCCCCGCACTTTTAACACAAGGCCCGTGTGTATCTATGCACTGTCCCTGAGCATAAAGTGCAGAGGCGCCGTTACAAATTTAAAAACATATTTTCTTCCTAAATTACCCAAATTTTTTGCTTCAAAATAATTCTAATGCTTCATTTTACTGATTGTAGGATATTTACAATTCTCATTTGGTGAGAACGGGAGCACGAAGAGGTAGATGAAGCAACGATAATTCATCAACCTAGTTTGCAAGCTTTAAGAGCATGTAGACTTTACAAATTTTGGGCTATCAGTGGCATGAGAGCTCAAGTGGATCTTCTTACTTGGCTGGTAAGAAAATGGGACGTTCAAGACCAATGCTTCGTGATCAGAGGACAACGGCTCGAGATTGAGCTAGAGGATATTTATTTTTTTACCAATTTGTCTAGGAGAGGTGAACCACTATCTCTATTTGGGGCTAGGCTAGGTGTCCAGTCTGTCGCCAGCCTACAATTAGAGTTCTATAATGATGAAGCCAACCCTAGGGAAAACGAATTGACATTAAAACTATCATATGTCCCGAGCTAAAATTCATTTCTTTTACCGTTGTCAAGTTGTGCGGAAGTGCATCTTTGCATGTAGCCACCGGATCTCATATGCGCATAGCAGTAGACTGCTTTTGAGGCACCATATTCAACTGGTGTGAGGTAGTGTTGGAAAATGAGAAAGGCCGAATTACCAGCGCAAAGAATGGGAAGCTAAACAACTTTGGATATGTGTCCATTGCAGTCACCTTTTCTCTAGAGAGGATACCCATATTAGCCCTGCAGCATATTCATGTTGATGTTGGTTGACCTCGAGAGCCTAGGATGGTTCATTGGGTTGCTTTGATGGCCCGCCACAGTGAGGGTGGGGAGATTCTGAGATTTTCCTCTACATATTTTCATTGGCTGGAACACCAAATTATTGTTATAGAGGATTTTCGTTATGCTAGCACGGACTCTCGTGGCGACTGGAAGATACGCCTTCCTCCAGGAGCTTAGTGGGATGAGTCAGGTAAAAAATATCTTTTGACATATTCTAATTTCTAATTTTTATTTTGTTTTTTAAATCGTGAAAAACTGATAACAAAAATTTCAAATGTAGATGTTGGTCCGACTCGACCAACCATTCTCCACCCCTTTGACCAGAGGCAAAGGGATGCAGCAGCACCACCACCACCCCCATAGGATCAGACTGCAGAGATCCTGACTTAATTAGAGCATCATTTGGAGTGAATCACTGTAGATATTCTTGAGACTACTATAGATGATATCCCGCTCCATCTACAGAGATATGTCATAGGTGTTCTTGGACCATTCAGGAGGTTTTTGACTAGGGTGGCACGAGCAGTGGTGTATTATCGTGATCATCACCATGGATAGTGGATGAATGACTTGTACACTCATTTTTTGTATCACTTTTTCCGATCATAAGACGTTTTGAGCCTATGATCGAAGACGATGTACTATTTTTTGAACACTACATTTATACTATGATACACTATTATATCCAGTTACCTGTCCAATCATGTTTATCAAATGTCGATTTATTACTTTGTTATTGCAATTTCTGTTTATAATACTAGAAGCAATTGCATCTGCTAATGTATTTAAAATTCTTGGAATGTGTTGATACTCAATATAATCGAACTCTCATTCCAAGAGATGAACCCTTAAAAATAATCTTAATAATACTGGATTTCTAATGGCATATACTCGATTTAACTGTAATACAATGAGTTCAGAATCTAACTTAATGATCGAAATTTGAATTCCAAATGAAATGGATTCCGATAATAGTTCAATAACTACACTATATTCGGCAATATTGTTCGTCGTTTGACCGAGACTTACCCCATGCATCGATACTAACTCGTCGGTGGGTGAGTAAATAACCCAAGCTGTGGAAGAGATGTTTTGTGTACTATGACAAGTGCCATCACCAAAACCAATATATGTTTGAAAGGATGTCGACATCTGCGACAAAAGTATCCAGATAAGTAGGAAAAATAGTAAGAGCACACTTAAGCTAGGCACACGTTTCTAATATATAACACACCAGCTAGAAAGTAACTAATATACAGAGAAGATCTCCACACAAAAATAAAGCGTAATATCTCTTCAAATAAAGTCCATTTATGGGTTTACCTAAAGAGACCCCGTCAAAATCAATCACTTCATAGGCCCCTTTTGCAAGCTATCACTTGACAATATAAGGACCATGCCACATGGGTTCAAATTTTCCAGCCCCTAGTTTATCGTTGGCTTGATCATAAATCAAAACTAGGTCTCCTTCTAAAAAATTATGAGCGGTAACACTTCTATCATACTGAGCTTTCATTCTTTTCGCATGAGACTCGGTAGCTAATGCATAGGTGCACCGATTCTCATCTAATTGAGCCAAGTATAAAAAAATTTCTCCTCTTCAGAAGTGTCTAGTCATAACTCTATGGCTATTTGGAGTGATGTTATCTTGGATTCAATGGGCAACACTGCTTCTAAACCATAAGCCAATTGAAAATGAGTAAGACCTATCGATGTTTCTACTGAAGTTCGATATGCCCAAAGTGCTGAAAAGAGCATGGTATGCCAATTCGACTTATGAATTCCAATGATTCGTTTGATCATGGTGACTAAAAATTTATTAATCGCTTCAAATAAACCATTGGCCTATGGATAATATGGAGTAGAACTGTCATGGCACAGGCCAAGTTGTTCTGTTAACTTGGTCATCATGATTTTCTAAAAATGGCTCCTGTGATCAGTAATTATCGCTTGGGGTACACCGAAATGAGAAATCACATGATTGAATATGAAAGTAGCTGCAGTTTTTCCATCTACCGCAAATGTAGGCATCGCCTTGGCCCATTTGGTAAAATAATCTACTGCTAGAATAATATACCCATGCTCCCCGGCCAAGTGAGGGTTACATGTAATGAAGTCAATGCCCCATTTTGCAAAAGGACTGATAGCAATTATAGGGTGAAGAGGAGCAAGTGGTGCATGAATTTTTCGATCGAATATTTGACAATTATGACATTTTCGAACTGTGTAAATACAATCTTTAAACATTGACGGCTAGAAATAACCTGCGCGCAATATCTTTTGGGCTGTGGTGTACCCAGACATATGACTTACACATGCTCTAGAGTGACAATCATTTAAAACCTTTTTGGCTTCCTCGTGGGTTAGACAACGTTGAAAAATTGAGTCTGCACCACGATGATATAGTCTGTCACCAACAATATGATATGTTGAGACTGGAAATGTATTTTTCGTCGTTGCGACTATGAAAGCTCAGGCCGAAAATATTGGGTTTGAAGATAAACAATAATATATCCATACCAAGGATAAATGATACTAATAAGAAACAAGGATTCATCCACGATTGGTTTTTACACCACAGTTTTTGTATCAGTACATGGGAAATCACACATAAGTTTAGCAAATATTAATGATTTCTTTGATTTGGATTTTTCAAACTCCAAATCAAAATCCTGCAGGATAACTATACATTTGGAGTATTTGCACCCTAGCAATTTTTTGGTAAATATGTACATCATGGGGTTACAATCATAGATCATTGTCGTTTTTCATAAAAGTATGTAGTGACAAAAATGTTGGATAGCTTGAACAGCTGCTAAGGCAAATTTATCCACATGTGAGTATTTATTTTCAATCGGATGCAAGTTTCGACTAAGATAGTAAATCACATGTTCACTATGGAATTCATCTTCCTGAACTAAAAACATCCCAGTCATGGAATTGGAAGCGGTGAGGTACAAAAAGTAATCTTGGTTTTAGTTGGGAGGATGCAATAATGGCACATGGGTAAAATCATTTTTCAAAGCATCAAAATATCTATCAGCGACCTCATTCCAAAAGAAAGGAATGTTCTGTTTCAACAACCTAGTGAAACCTTTTGTTAACTCGGCGTAGTTAGGAATGAATTGATGTAAAAAAATTTCTTTCCCTTGCAAACTTTGGAGTTGGCAAAGAGTGGAAGGAGGAGTTAAATTGATGATTGCCTCAACCTTCGATGGATCAACACGAATGCCTACCTTTGAGACAATAAATTCCAGTAATCGTCTGGATTGTATGTAGAAAACACATTTGTGAGGATTCAAACGATCTTATAATGCCTACATCGTATAAAGATGACTTGTAAATGAGTAATATGATCTGCTATGCGTGAAGAATGAGCAGAAAAATCATCGAGGTAGGGCTGCACAATGTGCTTGATGTTGTGAAATGCATAAGACACGGCCCTTTGAAAAGTGGCGCCAGCATTCTTAAGGCCAAAAGGTAGTTTACGATAAGAAAAAGTCCCCCATGGACTAATAAAAGTTGTTTTAGGCTGATCTACATGGAGTATGTTTATTTTATTGTAGCTAAAAAATCCATCCATAAATGAAAACATTTCACTTCCAGCACAATTGTCGATAATTTGATCGATGTAGGGGGTTGGATAACTGTCTTTTCGACAAGCTCGATTTATATCCCTATATTCTATACACACTCTTATTGTTCCTTTATTTTTGATTAACCAAAACAATATTAGATACCCATTCCATTAACGGGACTGGATAAATAAAACCTGCACGAAGTAATTTTTCAACTTCGGCTTTAATAGCTGTAGCTTTTCTTGGATGTATTTGACGTAATCTCTGTCTAACGGGTTTAGCATCCGGGTATGTCTTAATTTCGTGAACAACAATGGACATATTGATTCCTGGCATTTCTTCATATGACTAGGAAAAAATGTCGCGGAATTCCTGAAATAGGGCTTTATATGCTTGGATTTCATCTGGCATACACGAAGCACCTATATGATTGTTTTCAACAATTCCGGGTTTTACTAAAATTTCAAGAGGAATCGTTGTAGAAATATTTTCTAAATTCAATTCAGAATCAACATGTGAGACAAGATTCTGAGGTTCTTTGACGTAATCAGTGGTAAAAATGGAGGAAAAATCATTCTCAAAATGAGCGAGATCAGGTAAAAATGAAGACCTATGATGAAGATCTTCCCATGGTAACTCATCTACAGACAAAATTTCATGAATATGTTCATCATTATTGAATACTTGTTGAGCAGGATCCAGAATTGGTGTCGAAGCTAAGCTTGATATTGAAAATGATTCGTGATTGATCACATTCACTGGATCAGACTCGGTTGAAGGAGTATCAAAACATGACTGTACATGCTGATATGCTAACTCAAAAGGACTTAGAGGCATTGGGCCATCGAATGAATCCAATTCTGATTTTGAATGTACTATCCAAGGTTCATCAAAGGACATGGTACTTGATGTAATCATATTGATATTAGCAATAGGAGTTTGTACATTGGGAGGAGGCAAGGAAAAAGTTCCCAGTAAACCAGAATCTTTAACTAAACCTACTCCGACATATTTATATGGCATAGTCATTTTTCCGATATGTTGGATGCTATCAGTAGAGGCTAGGTCAGACGAATAATATGAGCGCTGATCTATCTTAAAGATCTTTCCTTTATGAGGAAACATGATGAGACAAAAGATCGATGATACAACAACAGTGATAGCGTAAGACCAACTGCGACCTAGGAGAATGTTGTAATCCAGAGGGGCATCAACCACTTCCACATCTAGATTAACCATTTTGCCTTCGACCTCTATTGGTAGATCTTGTAAAATACCATATGGCTGAAAAGCTCTTCCGTCGAAAGCTTTGAGAATAGTTGGTGATTGGTTAATTTTTGGAGAACCAAGTGATTTCCAACATTTAATTGACATAATACATGTGGAAGCCCCTTCATCAACAAAAATATGAAAAATTTGCTTGTTTTTTACTATTACCAGAATCTAAAAAGCCATTTGATGAGGTAGGCAGGGTGTAAAATTCTCTAAATCAAAGATCATGAGGTTAGAATCCTGGAGATCTACAGCTCCTAAGGATGAAAAAAGTAATTTTCTTTGGGCTAGGCATGATTGCAATACTTCCAAATCCAAAATTGTTGAACGGGAAATTGCCAAACCTTCAACAATATTGTAATTATGAGCAGCTCTTGCATGTGGATTGAAAGCTAATTTATGAAGTACACCTTTTGCAGGCGGTTTAATCACTAATTCAGGATTTTTTTTCTCGATCTGTAACGGATCAGAAACTGAAGGAGATGTAGTCGATACAGAATTGGATGTTTCTGCTTCTTTTCTATTATTTTTACTACCATAATCTTGCGATCACGTCGCAACCATGAAAATATCCTTAACTAGAGTGGAGGAAGATCCAACCATGTTACTATATTGAGTGGGAAAGGGATCCTTCAAGATAGCAGGTATAAGTGAACCCTTAATGAATTTTGATACCTAGGCCCTATGCGGGCACTCTTTCATAAAATGATTCTAGTCACAGATGAGACAAGGATATCGAGGTTTGCGTTTTTCGTCAGTAGGTTCAGTTGTATAATTTTTCTCTTTTGAAGATTTTTTCTTTTTATTCTTACCTTTCTTCTTACCACCAGTTTTAGATTTGGTTGTAGATGACTCTACAATGTGAATATCGGTGGAAGCTTCTTGGGAAGAATCTCCTTTGGGTGAATCGAGTAAAGTGATAATAGGAGAAGTAATCTTGGAAGACTTCTTCTTACTTTTACTAGTGCTAACAAAACCAATTATACCATCAGCGGCATGAGAGTCAGAAGGAGTTGCAATTAATTGACCTGGTCTTGGTAAATCGGGGATTTTATCATACAGAGTACCTGACTGAGTATATACAAGGTCAAGGTACTGAGCTTTAGAAATGACTTGCTCTTTCGTAACCATGCCTCCTTTGGCCACATCTTCAGTAATTTTGGGCAATAATGATTTTATAAACCATTCAGCCAAAATTTGATCAGGAATAAAGACTTTCACTAAACGCCTTCTACGTCTCCATTCATGAATATGAAAATATATGTATGTAGACGTACATTGTTTCAATGAAGTCAGCAATTCTGTGCCATTTTCGTATCTGATAGGAAACTTAAAATGGGTTAAGAAAGCAGTAGCTAGTGTGTTAAAATTATTAAAAGAGCCACGTGGTAACTCAATGTACCATTTGGCAGCTAGATCAATGAGAGTTCTTTTAAAAAGACGTAATGGAATCGAATCATCGACTAATGAATTGGATGAGCACCAGAGGTGATAATTCATAATGTGATTAAATGGGTCCTCTCCTGACTTACCTTCGAATTTCAAAATATCACTGGGCAACTTGTTAGGCATCGACGACCAATATGGAGGATAAAAAATGTGATCGTTCGTAAGGCGCGATAGATCCGGTAAATCTAAAGTTGCTATGAATGGTAACCGGTGACTAGGGTCTTGATAACCTTGTGTGATGAAACCAGTGCCAGGAGGAGGATATCCAGGATAGCCTGGAATTGGATGTACATTTTGAATCTTGTAACCTCCTAGATAACCAAGATTAACCGGACCATACTGGGGTTCTTGAGGTATTTGATAAGTATACCCAAGGTACGGCTAATACTGATACGCTGGATTTTGTGTAGTTTGACCAGTTTGATACTATCCCTAGTACAATTGATAAGTAAACTGTGGTTGACTAGAAACAATCATACTGGTACTAGCTTGTCACGTAGGAATCTAGACCAAAGTCTGAACTATAGGTCCTGACTGTGGCATAGAGACTTAAGGAATTTGAACTGATGTAGGGATAGAAGAAACCAGAGCTACATATACTCTAGAAACAGGTGTTGTATGTTGAACAGAAGTTGCAGTAGTTGCAAAATTTTGAGGTGGAGTCTGAGGTGTACTAGGCCCAGGCTGCTGAATAGAACTAAGTGTAGGGACTTGAATAGTAGGCTGGACAAGTTGCTAGGTTGGACCAGAAACCAAAGGCTGTCCAGGTTTATTAGGTCACTTCACATTAGGTTGCATAGTCTATTGAATTTGAGATGGACTCCACACCATGTTCATTCTGGGGTATTGACCCATAGAAGGTTGTGCATATGAAGGACCATAGCCTGGTTTAACATAGGGTTGATAATTAAGTGGTAAATTTCTAGCTCCTTGTAAAAATTATTGACCAGAAGGTGGTTGGAAACCTTGATTTGGGTACTGACCTTGAGGTTGATAACCTTGAGGCACGTACTAGATCTGGGGTTGATAAGGACCCTGAGGAATATACTGAATCTTGGGTTGACCTTGGGGTATGTAATGTCCTTGAGGTTGATAACCTTGAGGTATGTACTATCCTTGAGGTTGTTCTCGAGGTAAATAATATTGTCCTGTAGTTTTTCTTGGTAAAAAATTACCTTGAGGTTGCCCCCGAGTGGTAACTGACTAGCTTGAGGTTGCCCCCCAAGCGGTAACTAACTACCTTGAGGTTGCCCCCCAGGCAGTAAATGACTACCTTGAGGTTTCTCCCCAGGCAGTAACTAACTACCTTGAGGTTGAGGATTTGGAATATTACTAGACATCATAAAAATGTTCTCTGCGTTCAACATTTCAGTTTCATCTCCATTAATACCAAATGATAACACTTGTTCAATTGGTCGAGGAGTTTCTCCTGAGAAAGTACCAGAGAGTGACTGGTACCTCGAAGGAACAAAAGTACCACCATATAAAAATGTTTCTGGTGATTGGGAAAACATAGATGACTCACCTGACATAATTGATAAAGGATAATAACCTCTTGGTGTAGGATGAAAAGGAATTCGCGGTGGTGAAAAACTACGACCCGGGTTTTCTAAAGAAATCTGTCAATGATAAATACCAAGCGTCACTTCTAAAAGGACTTTAGAATATCGATTCGCACTCCCTAAGATTCAAATTTTGTTGGGTTTCAGGAAGAGTTACATCTTCGTCTGGACCGACAAGTTCTTCAATAGATATGAGGTGAGAAGGAAGATTTTCAGTAATGATATGTCTTACCCTAGGTGAACCAAGATCACCAGAAGTTGGAGTAACAAATCCTGAATATGGTTCCAAAACAACAGGTTCACTGTCAGGCTCAGAAATTTCAGGTTCTTTAGCTAATTCACTGGAAGGAGAAATACTACCAGTAAGTTCGGAAACTGAAATTGGCTCTTGAATGTGCTTTATTGTTTGTAATTGATAATCAGGATGAACAACTATAAATAAATATTCAGTTTCTGTTGATATAATTCTATTGTCACTAGGTGATACTAGAGCTCGCTTTCCTTCAAGTTGGCTTGGTGTATACTCAGGGGGCTTCCCCTAAAGTCTGCGCGATTGTATTGGTAATTCAGCCACGATTAAAAATTATTAATCACACGCAATCAAATAAAATTTTAATAAAAACTCCTAGAGTCACTAAGGAAACAAACAAATGATTCACACGCCTAAAAATCTAAGAGATCAATCCACACACAAACAGTGACTTCCCACACTAAAACCACTAGTTCGTAATGAAATTCAACATCATCGTATCTAATGTAGAAAGAGTGGTTGGAACAGTTACCCTGACAACCTGCTTAATGAAACAAACCGATGCAAGTTTCTCCACTTAAACCATCTCGAGTCAAGATAACCCTCCGGAGAGTCCAAGTGAGTCTAGTCGATGTTTTCTCCAGGTACAGTGGGATCATTCCACCACTATCACCTTAGGAAAAAACCGTAAGATTATGGTCACTATGGTTACCAACAGGAACTAATATACTTGGGGGAACAGTCTACAGTCCGACATATGTGCAAGTGCAGAGTAACAAAGCTCAATCCCCTTGAAGGCTCCTTGACATAATCCAAGGTATACCTACAAGTGACCCCAGGCTCCTCGACAATGGTCTATCTGAGGTTTACCATTGTTAATACGCTCATATCTTCTATCGTTCCCAATGAGATAGAATTGATTATCCCATTGGTTCAGACATAACCTCGTGCTTGACTCCTTTAAGAGGAGCTTCCTAGAGCATACAAGCAACTATTGTATTTTTTCTTACCATAATATTAACTACTTGTTTGTTTTAATTGTCTTGGAGAGAAAATTACTCCCTACTCCAAGACACTAGCCTAAGCTATATTGGTGAGAAGAGCCCTAGAAATATAAAAATTACTAGATTGATTTTAATTTAAGAGTTGATTTTAAAAATCTATTTCTTAGGACAATAGGTGCAAAACTGAAACTGATGATATATAGTGACCCGACTCAAATCATACTAAAACATGCATCCATTATGAGAAACAATCTGTTTTCTTTCAATGAATTCCATCTAAAGGAAGAGTTCAGAAATGCAATGTTTTAAAAACAAATCTTTCCTTCAAATGAGTATAAATGAAAAGGAATATAATTTCAAAGAGAACTCAAAATGATCTATTGCTCAACAATAAATCCCTTTTATTCAAGATCGTAACTACAAACGAAGTTTCTCCTCAAAAGACACTATAATTCCTAGAAAGAATAGTCAAAACTAAAAACACTATTTTTGAGATCTAAAAACTCTAAGACTAAATCTGAATTAAAACTTCAAATATTTTGAGGATGTCTTACTCAACTTGTTATCTAATTAAGAAAGTCTTTGATTGAATCAGAAAGAATCGAAAAAAAATCCAACTTTTGTTTTTAAGTGAAATTCCAAACTTATTAACAAAAGTTTTATAAAGATTTGCAAATGAGTAAAATGGGATCTAAATATCATAAAACAATTTCTTCTAAGATGTTAGACTCAATAAGAAAACAAGGGAATACCAATGATCTAAAGGTACACCAAGGTTTCTGATCTTTGAGTGGGATAAAGACAAAGCAAAAAACCTTATAACATGCAGATCTTTCAGAAAATCATTCAAAACAAAATGATGAAATAAACTCTTAACCAAGGCTTTCTGATAGAAGAAACAGGTCTGAGTAATCACTGAGAATCAAGCAAACTAATCCAGAAAAGAAGATTTTTAAGATTTTCAAAAATTTTGACAGGGTCCGTAGGATTTAATGCAAAATAGTGTTGTCCCGCACTGTGGGTACAAGAGAAGTGCAGACTTGCCCGCACTATCTCTAAAGGAAAAGAGCGGACACAAGAAAACTACAGGAAAAACAAAAAATTCTCAATCACTTTCAAAAGGATTCTATAGGGATAAACTGCCCAAGCCAGTTTCAATCAATCAAACTCAAAAAAAATAAACTCACATGTCAAAAATAAAAGAAATCAAAGTTCAAGAACATTATCCCCGGTGGAGTCGCCATTTTGTTGGATAGATAAGTCATTCTTGCAGACAAGACAGACCTCCCAAGTGTCCTATGGAAAGCTAGCAACAAACAAAAAACTAAGTCTATCTTTCTCTAGATATATTGCAATTTATAATTAAATGCTATAAAGGCTCGACGATCCTACCTTTGATCCAATGATTTTTCGTAGTATTAATCCTCCAGTCACCCGAAAGAGTTACCTTCAGAGATCTGAAATCACAAACAAGAAAACATCAAATAGCACCTGCATAGCATATATTCATAAATCATATCTATTATGGTGATCAAGGAATCCATAAAATAAACCAATCAATTGACAACTTATTGAGAAAAACAAATTTATTTGTATTAACTTAAATAAGAAGAGCCTTACAACCGTGTCTGCCTTGATGTTGTACAGGTCTTCCTGGGGTCCAGAACATGTGTTTCCTTTATTCTGACAAGCCTTGCACTCTTCCAGCCGAGATAAATATAGTTATGTAATCTTTCCCACATAAAATCTCAGCTAAAAAGGGTATGAGTTTCAATAGCACTTCGACTCCAATAATACTAAAACTTCAACTCATCAATTGTAACCCTCTGAGGCTTCCCTAAGCCTCTTTTTTTAGTGAAAGAGAGGAAGTTACAGCACCATAAAAGAAGGTATATAATCCTCCTTCAAAGGGATTAGCTCCTTACATCAAGGGGTTAGCTCCTTATTAGATGGGATGCATGAACATGAAAGGAGCGGACTTTCCATCGCAGGAATGTTTCTAGAAGCTTCGAAAAATGACTTTAACTGAGCTTCTAGATTTTACTTGCGCATTTTAAATATTTTACAGGGGTCTGCACTCTTAATAAACAAAAAGTGTGTTTGGATATGCATGATTTATAGCCAAAAAGTGCAGGACCACAGGCAATATTAATAAAAAGTGCGGAACCAGAGTTTTAAGGCTTTTATGAGCTTTTCTCTTAGTTTCAAGGCTTGAATTTTAGGAACTTGGATATTATAGACTTCCAAGGGATTACTAAAATGTCATGGTGACAAATCTCAGTATAACAAGAGATAATTATACATCATTGTAGCCATCATGTCATCAGTTCATGCAGATCTGCACACCCAACAGCTACATAGTGCAAGCCCTAAGAGGGCGATATTATTAGATTAATATATATGATAAATTATTTCTGGGTTATCTTGGGGATCCATCATAGAGCCCGAATATAAAGTTTCAACATCATCAGAGCTCCCATACTACCTAGATTTGACTTTCTATCTTTTTTGCAGTTGTAGTCCCAATAGTTATAACATGGATAACACAATTTACCTTCCAGAAGTTCATCAGTTACGCAGTCCCTCTTGTGGGATCATTTCGTGGCCATTCTACGCCATCTCTTTGGCTTGAGTGTCTCATATTTTGAGGAATATTTTACTTGCTATTCACCTCCTATATAATAAAGTGGCTCAGTTATTTCTGTGAATTCTGATGTGTATATAAATTTATTATTTACTTTGCTGCAGTTCTTATATTGTGTTTAAGTATTACGACATTCTCCCTTTTGGGATATTACAGTGGTATCAGAGCATGATCTTTGGCTCAACTTGTGGACACTTCATCTTTTGCATCAAAAAAAGAAGCAGATAGATGATATCTATCATGAAGGAGGATTGTAGTTTACCACCCCTCTCTTTAAATCCATGCAAGATCTCTCTAAAAAGGTCAATCAAATGAAGAGGGAAAGGAAAAAGGAGGATCCAAGAAGAATATTTGATGAGGAAGGTCCAATCACTTCCAATCAACAAAAAAGGAAACTCGACAATCATATATCTCCTCATAGATCTACTATGTTAACTTTATTTGAAGAAGGTGAATGGTATAGTCATGAAGAAAGGAAATAATATAAGACTCATGAGACTCTTAGTCTATATCTTGAAGAGTAAAAAGCATCGTCTAGAGCTTTTAAGGAGAAGCTAACTCTCCAACAATTCTTCACAATCGAAGAAGAAAGAGGATCGTGTAGCAGCAATAGAAGAAAGAGGCACAATAGATTCTATTTTCCTACATTTGATGGATCTTCCTCAAGCATTGTTAAGGCTTGGAGGAAAGAGTTAGATGCATTCTTCAGTCTACATCCTGTAGCTGAAAGAGAGGTTGTTCAGATTGTAGCACTTCATCTTTATGGTGAAGCCAATGATTGGTGGTTTGATCAAATGGAGCATGAAAAGGTGACCAAATATTCAAATTTCCTTCACAATTTGAGGAAGAAGTTTCATGTGAGAAAACCAGAGATTTGTTACAAAGAGATGTTTCCTAAGAGAACAAAGGAGGATGTCTATCTTGTTGCTATGGACAAAGAGACACTACATTCACCACCAGCTACAGGAGTACTTGCATCCAGAGAAGAGACACTTGCATCTTTGCAAGATAGCCTTGAGTTCTTCACATATAGAGTCCCATGAATGATTTAGGAGATGCATGAGGAAGAGGAGGAAGATTCTAGCACTGGTACATTGATAGAAGAGTAGCCATCACTCTTACCAGCAGCTAGATACACCATTGTCCCAGTTAGAGGAACTCCTGTGTTCTTGCAAGAGGTTCTGACACATCAGTTGATCCAAGGTATGCATGCACTTTCATCAAATATTTTTTTCAGTATACCTTATTGAAACTTACGGGTACATACAATCAGGGCCAATGCATAACCAAGGGCTAGAACAAAATGTAGATTTGAAGCAGCAACATATCATAGTGTAGAGGACCCTTCTCTAATCAAGGAGGAGATGAAGAGCTATTCCAATTCATTATTGTTGAGCTAATTTCAACCCTTTGAGTTGAAGTGTAGTTTTTTGGAATATGGGATGAGAATAATCCTATGTACAATTGATGGCTATGCGTTCAAATTTTTTTCTTATCATGAGACAACATATGTATCACCACGCAGATCTATAGTGGTGTCACTTAGTAGTAGTGATAATGAAGCGGCACCATTATTCATGGAGAATTATGGAGGTAGCTTCAGTCATGAAGAATGGAGGTAAATATGATAAATGGTACACATCTTGAGATGAGGAATCTTTTCTCCTTTCTAGATGATACTTTCTTAATGAGCATCTCACAACTCCAATAGAAAATTCCACCTACAACAGATCCAAAACCCTATTGGATTTGGAGGGCCATTGATGAGAAAAATGTCTCATTGAGAGATCTCATTAGAGGTGCACCTCAACATCTCATGGAGTGCAAATTCATTCATCAATTTGAGGAGAATGGTATTCTGCAAAGGGAGGATACCATGTTTATTCAGAACATCATTCATCATCTACGTGGGGATGGGTGGGTGAGGATGATAAGCAAGGGGTCACATGACCACTTGCAGATATATATCATGGGCTAGAAAGAAGCTTCGTTACACTAGTTTCCCTTGGGTGAGTTTGTTTACTATGCAAAGGCTCCTATTTCTTTGATCCATGCCTTGAAAAACACTCATGAAATGAAGAAGGAGGCATGGTTGTGCTGGTTTCTCTTAGGTGAGTATGGTTACCACCCAATAGCTCATATTTTCTTAACTCAATCCTTGTGCATCAATGATAGTATGCAGCAAATAAAGGCTTGTTAATTTTGGTTGTCCTTAAGAAAGTTTGGCCATCACATGACATCTCCTTGTCTATGTGTTTTGTATTCTGTAAAACTTGGCATGGTACTCTCATGATGTGTATTAATGGTGCTTACTTGTATTGAGCTAAATAGACATTCCACATGTCTATTAGTATGTTTTTACTCCATGATGCACATGAGGAGGTGAAAGGCAACGAGATCTCTTGTTTCTTTGGATTCTTTTGGGGGATTTTGGCTTGTCCGTCTTACATGGAGGATATGGAGGATGGCACCAAAGGGCCTTACTCTAGTGCTTACTATTGGGAGAATATGGTTTGACCTCTTTTTCTACCCATATGTTTCTATTTCTTATTTTTCATAAAGCTGGAATGATGCTTGGATCCAACAAGGACAACAGGGCTAAGGATGAGGGTATGTCAATGCTCAATTTTCTTCATAAAGCATGCGATGAAGAGATGTATTGTGAGAGGCAGATTTTCATTTGTGGAAAGAACCACTTTATTTTAGGTATCTCATGTATTGATGATGATGTTGGACGTCATATGGTTGTCTATTGGTACTTCCCGGAGAAATGAGGACACCTAACTACATAGTTGGAGGTCAATATATGCATTTTAAAAGACAACTTTGAAAACCTAACATGCATAAAACATTGCAGCAAATGGACAATGCATTCCTTATGTGGATGCCATTTGGATGGGATAGATGTATTTTGCATCTGTTTTTGCAGTTGCTTGAGGACAAGCAATATTCCAAAATTTTCACATGTTATTTGGAATATTAGAGTTCTAAACAAACTTAATAAGTTAAGTAAATAAAAGGGTGGAGGGACCCACAAACCTCAAATATTAATAAAATCCACTTTTTATGTGTGCATGTGGATATTCTAGATCTAGATCTAAAGTCATGGAGTAGTGGAGTAGCTCCATTAATGGAGATCATATCTCATTTATGGGATAGATTATGGAGGATGAAACATTAAAATAAAATCATGGATATTAAATGTAAAATCATGAGGATCTTTGATGAGTTCAACTGATATCATAATGCATTCAAAGTAAGATCATAAAGCAATTATGATTGGTTAGTGGAGGAACTGATGCATTTAATGCACACATGATGGAGAGGGTGATCACCCCATGTGAATATGATGTAGAAAATGGAGAAATAGTGCAATCAACCATGGAGACTTATGTCCACATGTACAATGTAGTTTTGGAGTGGGTCTACACTATGGAAGGCTCATGATCTATATAATGAAGGGGAAGGCACAATATAAGATATGATTTGGATTATTCATTTCTTGATCTGTTTAGATCTAGATTTGTCTTAGGAAATTTCTATGCATTACTGAGTTGTTTAGCTAAGTTTGTAGTGCTCTTTAGCAGGGGGCATTCCTAAGTGATCTCTAAGGAAATGTGTTGTACTACATTCCTTATCAGGCATTGGTGCCATCTTCAGGAGGTTGTTTCTAGCATTCAACTAGGAAACCAGTGGAGGATTCATCCTACCACTTTTTTCTTCACATTCAGTCTTCTAGGAGAAGAAAATATATATCTAGCATTCAGGCCATTGGGTTTTACCTCCATGCTGCAACAGTCCAATCAAGGATTGCGCAATCCAGTCCTGTAGATCTATTTAAGGAAGGAAGTTTCCAATATTTCAATTGGAAATCTAGTGCGGGATCATCTCCTCACATTTGATATATTTTTTCCATCATTCAGGAGCTGTATTGACACATATATCAGTAGGCTACTTAGCCTCCCTCTCTTATAGCACAATTTCCGAAGCTGTTGTTCATCCAACATTTATTCTCAGTGGAGGAGATTGGAGGAGTTATATCTTGAGCTTTTAGCCCAAGAATCTAGTGAAGGGATCAACCCTTCTTGCATAGAGTTGATTGTACAGCATTGTAGCCATCATATCATCAATTCATGCAGTAGGTCTGCACACCCAGTAGCTACATAGTGTAATCCCTAAGAGAGTGATTTTATTAGATTGATAGATCTGAGAAATACTTTCTCGATTATCTTGGGGATCCATCATAGAGTCTGGATCTCAAGTTTCAGCATCAACAGAGCTCCCATACCTCCTATATCTGACTTTTTATCTTTCTGGTAGTTGCAGTCCCAACAGTTGTAGTAGTGACAATGCAGTTTACCTTCCATCAGTTCAACAGTTATGTAGTCCCTCTTATGGGATCATTTCAGGGTCATTCTAGTCCATCTCTTTGGCTTGAGTGTCTCATATCTTGAGCACTATTGTACTTTCTATTCACCTCTTATATAATAAAATGGATCAGCTATTTATGTGCATTCTGATGTGCATATAGATTTATTGTTTACTTTGTTTCATTTCTTATATTCTATTTAGGTATTACTGCATTCTCCCTTTTGGGATATTACAGAAAAGGGCTCCCATAAGCTCTAGATTTTGACTTATACATCAGTTCTGAAATCAAACATTTATTTCTGGTAAAGCCAAATCTTTATAAATATATCGAGGTAGATGAAACCTATAGAAATGTTGTTAAACTTCCCATCCCAGGTGAGGATCATTGGGATAAATTGTGTCAGATTTTGGAATAAAAGGCAGTTTTGGTTTTCAGTAGAATGATAACATGTTTCCAGGTGGAGTCATCAGCAACAACCCTCAAAATAGTGCCAACAACTTCAAGAGTTTTGGATATCCTCTCTTTATGTTCTATTTTTGTAAAAAAAAAATTGAGATATTTGTAATAAATCTTGATATTTTTAATCAAGATATTTTCTTAGAATTTGTATAAATACTTCTCAATTCGAAGTAATATTGTTTAGACTTGTATCAACAAAGTAGAACTCTGATGTAAATCTTTTCACTGAGCTAGAGGTCATCATTTTCAGTAATACAAAAACTTGTTCGAGGTTTTATATGTTAGACAATTTGGTGATGTTTTTCCTCTTGTGAATTTTTTATTTCTTTGTTCTTCCATATGTTATTATTATTTTTGTTGTTTAAAGAAAATTAAGGGTTAAATTTTCTTAATTACAGTCTTCTCTAGCTTATAAACAATATTCATGTTTTCACTCTGATATTAGGAATATAATTCTTCTCAATATTCTCTATATTTAATTGATTCCTATAATGTTCTTCTTATTCACCCCGCAAAGCTTCAAAGATCCACTATTTTTCCTACTTTTCCTAACTACACTTCATTTCTTATTCTTTCATTTGATATACTTATGGTTTTTGACTCCATTTCCCAATGGCCTTTCTTGTAATTTCAACCAAATCCTTCAAAAAACCCAAATCAGAACTTAGAACTACCCTAATACCTTGACGAGAAAATCTAAATCATAAAGATAGACCCCTCTATGAATATGGAAGAGCTAGATTCCAATTTTGAAAGTGGTTTTGCGGTATCCTCTATGTTTCTCTTACATCCTAAAGAAATTACTGAGTATAACAGTTATTATATCCCTCCACTATTATTGGCATGCCCATGTAGCCCCCATATTGTTCTTGTTATGCCTCATAGAAGGCCACTATTGTTTATGTTTAGTCCTTACATTATTCTTCTTATGTCGGTTCCAATTATATTGTGATCCCTTAGACTCGTATATATAGCAAGGAGGTATAGTTATTTGTATCATTCAATAATTGTTCATTTATGTGATCTAAAGGATGTTTCCCCCTTGAACAGGCTAATTTTGAAGTCGTTGATCTATATTTTTTCTGATTTGGTTACACAACAAAATTAAATTTGCATATTGTGAATCAAAGTTCATGACACATACCTATTTTACAATTTCTTAATCATATAAGACAGTTTTTCTAAAATGATTCTTTAAAAGTAGTAACAAGTTTACACAAACCTTGTCCCCACACAATATTAGTAGGCTTTATTTCAAAATCATACTCTTGGAGGGAAATGACCCAATGTAATATTTCTCACCAAGGACTATTTGAATTACTAAATTCCTTACAACTGAATAGAGTACAATTACCTTTGTGTGATATTTCAAAAGAAAGGGCCTAAAATATTTTTGTGACTTACAAACTATATAGTCCTACTTCTTGACTTCAGGATACTTAAGCTCCACTCCTTGAAATCCTAAATTGTTAAAAGCTATCAATTATTATTTTCCTTTATCATTATTTTGTGTTAACACTATTGCATAAGACCTTATAGAAGAAAAAGTATATAAAACGAATTATTTATTATAATAAGTAGAAGACAAACATGGAGCTTGTGTGATTTCTTGTTTTATTAAATGAAAGATATTTTTCTCAATTTTCCCCCATTTGAATATTCCATCCCTTTTTATCATATTTTTTGAAGGTAAAATTATTTGTGAAAAATATGGAACAAAGAAATTGTTGGAAACGTGATCAAGAGGTGGGGGTGAATCAATAGTGATGATATTTATATTAATTTTAAATCATTTAGTTGGATTATGAATTTGCAACAAACATCCACAATATTAACTTATAAAAATATGCGAGAAACCAAAATCTAAAATAATAATAGTTGTGAGAAATATAATCATAGTCATGCACACATAGGAACACACACATTTATGATGGAATCCCTTTCTGGAGAAAAACACCCTCTTGCTCAGTTCTTCTATTAATATGGCGAACATATTTATATGGATTATATTACAACCATAAGATGGAATACTTATCTTCTTTCATAGTATTGTGGAACCTATCACACAAGAATATGCTTCTCCCACATATCTATAGAAATTTATCCGCTAGAAGTAGCTATGACCAACAATAATCCCCCAGCACCGAGTGGACTATCCAACATAGATATGATGGAGAAATTTGTTCCTTCTACTAAATATACTGAATCACTATCTACTTTGAAGCCTCCATGCCTTCACTTCATCTATGCGAACCACATTTCATAAATATTTCATACTGGACTCTCAGTCTTCTCAACATGAGCAACCCAACAACCCCATCATTCTGTAGTATAACATTTGAATAAAATATATGACTTAGAGGGGGGATATATCAAATTTATGTTTTGTGCACTAATATACCACAATTTTCCAATCGTTCTCCACTCTAACTACAGCCATCAATGACACAGAAAATATGAAATTCTCCTCAAATCATTTTTGGAATTTTTCATACACAATTATGATAAAACACTGCAAAAATATGTGAGCATCTATTCCAAAATCTACTCACTCTCAATGCCCTCACAATGGCATACTCTAACACTCTCAAGAATACCAACCAACTAACAAAAAATTTATTATTATTTTTTTAACATAAGTAAACGCCAAATTATCCTAAACCATTTTCCAAGTGAATACCACATGGAAATATGATGTTTATGTCAATAACCTGGACACTTGTGCCATGGTATTTTTCAAAATGATTACCACAGGAAAATACCTTGGTTATGTCAATACCAAGGCCACCTGTACAAGGTTAATCTCATTTTATGTGCCATACTAAATACCATAGGAAACATCCTTGGTAACACGATATAACGATAACATCACATGCATAACCAATGCATAGCTAAACACATGTAATCAATCGATCACCATCCATGACATCCATTTAAATAACCATAAAATATCCACGTAAGAAACTAATCAATGAAAAACATCTGGTCATAATCCAAGCTACTCCATAACCATATTTCATAGATCATCGCCATAAAATACATAGATCATAGCTCATCGGAGAGATACCAAAAACTATATACACACAAGTCACCTACAACACAAACATTTTCCATCCACACATATTCGTGCTAGTAGACATGCCAAAATTAATGCAACACATCAACCAAGTACAATCCACCTATAGCTAAACAGACAAGTGCTAACCACCTCTCTTACAACCCATGCTACCAGGTTGACATCAGTGCCAACCAATAGTACATATGCAACACTGCAACACACTCAATGTCATAAATCTCCCCCTTTGGCATTTGTTATGAAAGTAGTTCACAAAATAGAAGAAAAAATACATTAACGCCTTAGAAATCGGCCTCTTCAGGGGGGAAACCTCCTTTACATTACGTAAATGAACAATTTTTGGATGATTCAAATGCTAAAAGCTCTTTTCCATATATAAGAGTCCATGGGGTCATAATATAATCCTATATGACCTAACAATAATAATGTAACGACACAACAATAACAATATTGGGATATTGTTTAGCACAATAATAACAATATGGGGACTACAGGGGTACAACAATAGCAATAAGGGGGCTACACTAACATCAATAAGGGATTTTTCTAGTAATATATGGACCTAACATGCCCCTCTCCTTCAGAAATGTCTTGTCCTCAACGCTAGAGTAGTTCTAGATGATTATGTGTAAAATTATCATCCTCCCACGTGGAATCTTTAGTGGGTAAGTTCTTCCACTTGATAATATACTCTGAAATGTCTGAATTTCATAGTTTTCGAGTTCTTATTTCCCTGGCTGCTTCGGGTTCAAATATGATTTTTCCTTCTTCATCAAGTATTTGAAATATTGTTGAACCGGAAGTTTGTCACCTATAACCTTCTTTAAGCATGGAACATGGAAAACTCGGTGCACTTGAGAAGATGAAGGAAGCTCCAATTTCTATGCCATAGTACCAATATTTATAAACACCTTGTAAGGACCATAGTAATTTGGTGATAATTTATTATCCTTCTTAGATTTCTTGTGGGAAGTTTTTTTGTATGGTTGTAATCGTAAAATTAACCAGTTACCTACATCAAAAAATCTCTCGATGCAATGTTGATCTGCCTGTTGTTTCATTCGGTTCTATGCCAAATTTAGGTTATCCTTCAAGAGTTGGAGAACTTATTGTTGATGCTAAATGTGATCTTCCACTGCTTGAACCTTAGAATTTTCTCTTAAAGATGATGCGATGGATGAAAGCTGATATACATAAAGTTCCATAAATAGGGTCGTTTTTGCTGCAATGTAGAAGGAAGTGTTATACCACCATTCATCCAGAGGTAAATGATTGACCCATTATTTTTTTTATCAAATACAAAGAAACGAAGGTATCCTTCCAAATATTTGTTCACTATATCTGTTTTCCCATTGGATTGAGGATGATAAGATGAGCTATGAGCTAGTTGAGTACCCAAACAAGAAAATAATTCGGTCAAAAAATTTCTATTGAAAATTGAATCTCTAATGCTTAAAATAATCTTTGGGTTTCCATGTGGCTTTTGAATTGTTTCCATAAACGCAATAGAAATTTTACTCACTTTAAGTGGATGAGAAAATGCACAAAATTGTGCATACTTGGTAAGTCTATCAACAACCACCATTATGACACTCTTTCCTTCAGAGTTAGGTAATCTTGTGAAAAATCCATTGAAACCTGCTCCCAACGTTGATTTGGAATGGATTAAGGTTGTAGCAGACCCAGGGTCTTAATTATCTCAACTTTATTTTGCTATCAAGCCAAACATTCCACCAAAAACTTTTCAATATCAGATTTAAGGTCATTCCAAAATAATTCTTTCTTGACCCTGTGGCAAGTTTTTAAAAGTCACAAGTGTCCTCATAAGGGATGTTGAACCCTTAGTTAAATTGAGAGGGGGGGTGAATCAGTTTAACACATATATGGAATTTTTAAAACTTTTCCCTTAAAACTTATTTACACCTTCATTTCATGATTAACTTAATATGTGAGCAATCTTAATTTGTGAGCAGCAAGTATCAAGCAAATTTGTTAATGTAATAGTAGTCTTAATATGTGAGCAACAAGTATTAACCAGATTAGATAAACCACATCAACAGATAGACATCATGCACAAAGACACCAGATATAAGTGGAAACCCATAAAGGGAGAAAACCACATCCTATTATTGTTGTGATGCAAAGGCAAGCTCAAACTCCCTCTCACCACTGATTTTTTGTAGGAACCAACCTATAGGAGGCTCCAACCTCAATTCTGCAAGATAGAACTTGCAAGGAAGCTCCAACTCCCATCAATTTTCTGCAGGCACCAACCTCAGTCAGCTACAACTGACATTTTATCAAGCTACAACTTGATGTGGAAGCACCAACTCCCATCTATTTTCTGCAGGCACCAACCTACAGGAGGCTCCTACCTTAGTCAGCTACAACTGAAATATATCAAGCTACAACTTGATAGGGAAGCTTCAACTTCCTTACTCTTTCAAAAGAAAAACACTTGTTGATTTACCTTCGATATCATCTCTGTTCTGTACCTTCTCTTCTGTTGTTCAACAGTCCTCATATCTATCCTTATATCATTTCTGCATCTTCTCAGATTCATTATCAGCTTCTCCTTCTTCTTTTCTTAGCTCCTCCTTCTTCTCTACCTCACTGCTTCATTTCTGCATTCTCTAACTTTTCACAGCATCTCGTTCTGCTCCTCCTTCTTCTTATCTTCTCTGCCTCAATTCCGAATTCTACAATCTCTCTCTCTCTCTAACCTCTTGCAGCTTTCTTATTTTCTTCAACTCTCTTCAATTCTACTGCACACTCTCTTCTTCTCTTACTCTATTTTCATAACCTTCTCCCCTTGGATATTACCCTGTTTTATACAAAATAGCTTCATGGCTATTTGTATTCTACTGGGAATTCGAAATGGACAGCCATGTCTGTTTTCCTTCTGCCTTCTCATCTCTTTTATTTGCTCATTCATAAAAAATAACTGTAGGTACCAATTTAAAATTACAGTGGGATATTTGTTCTCTTTCAGAGACTTGCCAATGCATCACAACAATATAAACTAAAATCATTTACATTCAATTACAATGAAAACTGCAGCTCACTCATTCAACCTCTTGGCTTGCTGCGCATTTGTCTTTTCTTTGACTGTGTCTGTCTTTTTCAGCTCTGCTTGCTCTTTTTTCCTTTGCCATGGTGTAACTACTTCATACAAGTAACTATTCAATTCCAATCTCGGCATTAAACAAATAATAACACGTTTTAATACTTAGAATGCCCTTACGGGCCCACTCGCTGAACTTGTTCTATCTTCTGATGTGATGCATTACTGTCCACATATTAGAAATGTGCATGTATCATTTTTTATACATATATGTGCCGCAGTGCTCTCCTTTCCTCTTAAACTTTGGATTAATTAACTTGGAGAAAACCTTTCCTTAGTCTAATCTTTTGGATGGACCCCACATGCCAGCTATACTCTGCTCGTTTATTTCAATCGCAATCGCAACATTCACAATACTCCTGTGATTTTGTCTTTTAATTTCCACCGATGCGATTAGCAAAGGCCTAGCATATAGTCAGTCAAATCATCTCCATCATCCATCCCTTAGTGAATCTAATGGCTCTCATCCAATTGCTAAGTCGAAATCGAAACTTTAAGTTTGTCGATACTTTTTTACCTTTGATGCGATCAATTACTGCACATTTCTCTGTGCCAGTGCGATGAATCACTTTTCGAGTTCTTCCGATTGCGATTAATCGCAATCGAAACTTGCATTTGCATGTTCTGATG
Source organism: Pinus albicaulis (assembly GCA_034641835.2). Taxonomy (NCBI): domain Eukaryota; kingdom Viridiplantae; phylum Streptophyta; class Pinopsida; order Pinales; family Pinaceae; genus Pinus; species Pinus albicaulis. The sequence continues at coordinate 418,418,427 of CM076580.1, forward strand.
TTCTTATTCTCCAATGCTCCGATGCGATTGGATGAGGGTCCCACTAGCTATCAAATCTCTGGAACTCAAACATATATGAGTCGTTGTTTAAACCATATCGGGTCCGGAACTTCAATTGCAATCGAAAATTCTATTGTCATGCTTCGTTGCCACACTTTTCTCTGATACGATGTAACACTGTTTACCGGAACTCAAACATATATCAATTGTGGTTTATAAACCCATTGGGTCTAGAACTCAATCGCAATTACAACCTGTTGTTAGCCTATTCTGCTGTCAATTTTCCGATGCGAATGGAAAAGGGTCCCACCATATAAGGCTTTGCTACCTTTGGTTATTTTGATCTCGAGCTTAATAATATGAAACATATGCCTTGTATTATACCTTTGGTCCCTTTTCCATAAAGCGCTCCATATAAATTTATATATATATGCTTTAGACCTTTGTCTATAAGGCGCAATATATGTAATGCACTGCATATATATAAGCTTCCGCTTCCACCTTTATTGTATCGTCTAGCTGGGGTAATGATTCTCGAAATTTATGTTTATGTATCCTCCAACTTGGGTAACGATTCTCGGAATTTTATGTATGGGGGGGTCCCACCCTACACACGCATGTCTTCAGTCATCATAGTATTAAGTCTTTCGCTCAGACTAAAACCCAACATTAATGTATATATACATTTATATAACCTCTCGGGCTCTAGAGTAATTTTAACTCACCTTCACTGTTGCTTCATAAGGTTTTGCTCCTTTTTGGCTCAGGGTTCCATTCAACGCTTCAACATTTTATTGTAATTAACTTTGCCTACGACTGTGCACTGAACCACTCCAATTCACAACTCTTCTCTTGAATTACTTCTGGTCCACACCATTCATGAGGCTGCCTTTCTGTTTTGTTTTATTCTTGGCTCACCTTATCACTCCACCATTCGATTTCCCATCGAGTCCATTCATCAGTCCTCCATACAATATCTGAAATGATATCTCAAGGAGCTATCCCCAAACCTCACATCTCTTACGAATTCCTCAATGTTAGATTCCCGCCTTTACATACTGAAGGCAATTCAAACCCACATTGTGTTCAACCTATTTGATTCAAAAAAATTTGGCGCTTCTGTGGAATGTTGTCCCTTTGGATCGACCTTCCTTTCACACATATTAAGTCTTACCATAGGGTTGTAGTCTTCAATCAAATTCTATGCCATACAAACTCAATTAATGAATAATTGCTCAATAATTCATGTACAAACTATATTAAACCTCTGTATTAAGCTCATTCAGGCCCTTCCAATCTTCACTGCTCTGTCTCTCCAGTTCCACTATTAAATGCCCCCCTTCTACTGTCCTCACTTCTCTGTAGCACCACCTCATCTATCTCTTGCTACCTTTTTTCTTTCTATGCTACCTCTGTTGCCTCTCTTTTTACTTCCTCTTCTCCTTGGCTGATGTTTCGGGTGCTTCTCCTTTGTCATCTCCTTTTCCATCAATGACAACATTTCCAACAGTCTCCCCCTTTGGCATTGAAGGCAACACACCCACCGATAATATAATGCTTCCTCCAAGTCTTCCTTTGCCTAGCTTCTTTTAGAAGACCCTTTCTTTTATTACCTGTTTTCCCTCCCCCTTTGACATCAATGGAAAAGGGTTGCAAATTTCTCAGTGCAGATTCTATTTTTTCATTTCCTCTCTCTGATTTGTCTTTAGACCACCTTCTTCTGACTTTGTACCCTGCTGCTCCAGACTGGTGTGCAAGACTTGTTGAGAGAACACTTTGAGGATTATTGAACTTGAATATACACCGTAGATTGATACAATTCAAACGCATAGACTTCTTTCACTTGTATAGAGCTAAAGGTGATGATAATGACACTTCATAGAACATATTGTACCAGCTTTATCTAATCAGAGATGTATGATTGGATCAAAAACTAAAATACTGAGAAGGCTTCAAATATACTTCTGTCTCTGTCTGATGTAGTGAGCCAATATATTTCTGTTGAGGAAGATTGTAGATGGAGTATGTCCTCTTTTTCAATACTCATCTACAGTACCACACCTGTTCAATTATGATAATGATGCCAATATATCTTTTATAACTGTGAATCATCTATACTTCCTGTTGTTTGTAATCTGTGCTAGACTGCTGACAGGGATAATATAGTTAAAGACTGAAAGGTCCTTGTTGTTGTTGTAAACAATGAATCAAACCAGAGCTTAGAGATTATTGTAAGAATAGGAAATATTTTTCAATATTAGAGGCCAAATGACTTTGCTTCTTGTACAATGTATTTCCAAAATAAACCCTTCAATGTATTGGTCAGTTTCACTTATCAACCATGCATTTTTATTTATGACATAATGGGGTATGTATGTCAATAATCAATCTCTCTTTAAAGGTGGATTACTAGCAATTCCTTTCTGTTGAAGTATGCTTGTGATGAATCAGTACCTTCTCACAGTTTTACGAAAGATCTTAAGAAAAGAGGTCTTGAATTTATATATGTACTGACTTCAGAAGGGCATGCAATCGTATATATATAAATATATTGTTTCAAAGTTCAATATAATGCTTCAAGTGTAAACAAAATAATGATCCTTTAGCTCTGCTACTGATCTTTTCATGCTGAATGCAGAATCCAGATAATGCTAGGAATACTAGCTTGATGTACTTTTGCCGTAGTCCTTTGATCCTGTGGACCTGTATCATACTGCTGCTTCCCTGATAATGCTTGGTAATATGTTGATAAGCATGCTTCTTGTACCTAAACACCAATTGATATTACTTCGATAAATCATGCAGAGATTTCACTTCAGCTTGCACATTAACCCATAATTGATACATCCTTCATAAATTCTATTATTGAGCTTTACTGACGCAACAAAACTGAAAGTCATCCCCAAGGAGAGATGGTCTACCGTAGACGTGGTCCTGTCAGCATTTTCCTTGTCAAACCCTGTTCTTTGACTCCACGTGGCCTACCTTTCTTTCTCGAATTTTATTTAACTTTTTTGTCGAAATGAATAACCAACATAATCTTCCAACTTGGAGTGATATACCCAAAAAAATTTTATATTAACCCCCTTTTCTTTTTGAATAATTAACTTTATGTAGACCTCCGCTCCAGGCCCCACCTCTACGAAAAATATACCAATCAAATGCACGCGCCGTACTTTGGTTATCTTCCACACATCTTCATCAAGCGATCACCGTCCGATGGCCCCTTCCCAAATCAACGGCACACGGCAATATCGCTCGACTCCCCAGGTCGAATGATAATGTGCGATGGTGTGCTTTGAACAGTGGCTTTCCGGGGGTCCACCTCGCCACATGTCGAACACTCTATGGAATCACTCCCCAACCAAGAAATACTGCTTACTTAGCAAAAGCGGTGCGATATGGGCAATCCGCCTTTGTAAATCCACTCATGGGTTTTGAATAGTGACTAACCAAGTTTCACGTCAGGTTTGCGTTCTCCTTCGCATATTCTCCGTTTGTTAACTAAGGTTCTGACCCCGGTTAGGAAATTCAATTAATCAACGAACAAATGTAATTTTCTTTATTAAATGAGATTCGCCATTATTAACAGACCTTGCCTACTCACAGGATTTCTTCACTCACTCAGACAATTCGAGAGAAAGAAATGGAAAAAGAATTATAGAGGTTTCGTGGTGACTTGATTCACCAAGATTCTGCACACAATATCAGTTCAACAGTTATACACAAGACAATGTCCAATCACCTCACAATCAAATGAATTTCCTCACAAATAATGACTCAAGACAATTAGATAATCAACGCGAACTGAAATTCATTTAACTGGAAGAAATTGTTAATACACAGATTTTATTGCAGAAATCCCTCTCTTCCTCCTCTTCTTTTTTTCAATGCATCCGAGGAATACAACTTATATACATGAACATTTTTCTGTTCGGTTCCTCTGTGAGGACCATTTAGGAAAACCAAAATCCTAATTACAATTATTCAATTAACTGAAACAATACAAATAGATAGAATCCAAACCTATTCAACTCCTATGGACTCTAACTAATGTAAATAAAAATATTCAGCTGAGGTATTGACACCTAGCTATTACAATTCAATGGATTTCGAACCCTCCTAGCCACAACATGTGGACAAAACCTCCTACATTGCTGGCTAGTGTCTAGTTCCCCTGCATCAGACTCCCGAGGGCAATTTTCTTCATGGGATCCTGTCCATGAGCTCTTCCATTGATCTGCCTATCTTCTGCAACATTCCTTCAGTCATTCAAGTGGCATCCTCCTCTGGCTTGTCCTTCAATTTGATTAAGTACTGAAAGTACTCTTGTCCTCTGGTCCTTTTGAACACTCTTTTGTCCAGTATCTTCTCTGGTTGCAATGATTGTGCTGGAGGTAGCTGCTCTTTCCACTCAATCTGTCCCTTGTCTGCTGATCTTTCTTCTACACCATCATCTTCATACTTGTACAAATATGCAACATTAAAAATGGGAGATATTCCAACATCAAGAGGTAATTCAATCTCATAAGTATTTGCAGAAAACTTTCTAAGTATCTTGCATGGCACAATCTTTTTGAACTTCAACTTGTTATACTACTTCTTCGGGAACCTCTCCTTTCTTAGATGTGCCAAAACCAAATCTCCTACTTCAAAATGAACTTCTTTTCTGTGTAAGTTTGCTCTGATTTTGTATTTGATGCTGCTGCCTTGTAGTTGTTGTTTCACTTGTTCATGTATGGCCTGGATCTCTGAAGCAAATTCCTCACCATCAGCTCTTCCTTTCCCAGATTTCTCAACTCTGATATTCCTCTGGGGTGCATTCCATAAACAATATGAAATGGAATCTGCCCTGTGCTCCTGTTTGGTGAGTCATTATATGCATATTCTGCCTGGGGAAAAATATGATCCCACTGCTTGGGATGCTCTCCTGCAAGACTTCTCAACAAATTTCCCAGACTCTTATTCACTACCTCAGTTTGTCCATCAGTTTGGGGATGATAAGCTGAGTTGAAACTCAGTTTCGTACCAATTTTCTTCCACACTGTCCTCCAAAAGTGACCCACAAATTTGGTGTCTCTATCCGAAACAATACTCTTGGGCAACCCATGCAATCTAACAACTTCCTTGAAAAACAAGTTGGCAACATGGGTGGCATCACTAGTTTTATAGCATGGGATAAAATGTGCCATTTTGGATAATCTGTCCACCACAAAAAAGACTGCATCATTCCATCTCTGAGTCTTGGGCAATCCTAGAACAAAATCCATACTCACCATGTCCCAAAGCCTATCTGGAATAGGCAAGGGAGTGTACAATCCTGCATTCTGGCTCCTTCCTTTGGTATATTGACAAATTTTACAATTCTTCACAAAATTATCCACGTCTGTTCTCATCTTAGGCTAGTAATAGAAGTGACTTAGCTGCTCATAAGTCTTATTAGTACCAAAGTGTCCAGAAAGTCCACCACTATGCTTCTCTTTGATCAAATTTTCTCCAATGGAACATTTTGGTACACACAGTTGGCTTCTTCTGAATAACAATTCCTCCTACAGGAAATAATCCAACCACTGGCTTCTATCTATTAGAACAGGGTTACAACATGCTTCAAATGCTTCCTTAAAATTTGGATCTGTTTTATACAATTCTTTGAGAAAATCAAATCCTACAACTTCAAAATTTGTTTCTTGAACAAGCATGTGCCTTCTACTCAAAACATCAACTAATTTATTGGCTTGGCCAGTTATATGTTTCAAAACAAAATTAAAACCTTGGAGATATTCGACCCATTTAACAAACCTTATGCTTCAACTGAAACATTTGTACAATATAACTGCAAGCATGATTATTAGAATATAATACAAATTCCCTGGACATCAAATAATGTCTCCACTTCTTCAGTGCCTGAACAATTGCATAGAATTCCTTCTCATAAGAGGAATACTTTCTTCTGGTGTCATTCAGCTTTTCACTGAAATATGCCATAGGCCTATCATCCTAACTCAACACAGCTCCAATGGCCTCTCCACCAGCATCACATTTTACTTGAAATGGTTTAACAAAATCAGGCAGAATCAAAATAGGCTTCTCTGTTATCTTTTTCTTCAAAACTTTAAAGTTTCTCTCTGCTTTAGCAGTCCACTTAAATGGTTGTTTGCTCTTCTTTATTGTCTCAATTATGGGTGCATTGATCTTACCGAAGTTCCTTATAAACTTTTTGTAAAAACTAGCAAGTCCATGGAAACTTCTTACCTCAAAAACATTCCTGGGTGAAGGCCACTCCACAATTGCCTTAACCTTTTCTGGGTCCATCTTCAATCCTTCAGAAGAAACAACAAAACCCAAATATACCAACTCTTCCTTCATTAATGAGCATTTCTTAAAATTTATCAGTAGTTTCTCTTGGTGTAGCTTCTTCAAGACATGATTAAGATGCCTTAAATTTTCTTCTTTAGTTCTGCTGAAAACTAATATATCATCCAAATATGCTATCACAAATTTACCAATGAATTTTTTCAATACTTCATTCATAAGTCTCATAAAAGTGCTAGGTGCATTTGACAACCCAAAAGGCATTACCATCCATTCATATAGTCCTTCATTTGTTTTAAAGGCAGTTTTCCACTCATCACCCTCTCTTATTCTAATCTGATGGTATCCACTTTTTAAATCTATCTTTGAGAAATATTTAGCACCACTCAAACAATCCATTAAATCCTCAATTCTAGGGAAAGGGAATCTGTACCTTATTATGATCTTATTAATTGCTCTAGAATCAGTACACATTCTCCAGCCTCCATCTTTCTTTGGGCTTAATACTACTGGTACTGCACATGGACTCAAACTTTCTTTGATCAGCCCCTTATCCATCAACTCCTGTTCTTGTCTCCTGATTTCCTCATTTTCCTTGGGAGTCATTCTATAGGCTACCTTATTTGGCAGATTTGAACTAGGGAGAAAATCTATCTGATGGTTGATATTTCTCACAGGTGACAGCTCATCAGGTAAATCATCCACAACAATGTCATAGTAATCATCTAACATCTCTTGGATTTCTACTAGAAAATCAGAAATATTTGTAGAAGTAAGAACTACTTTAGGTTTGCAAACTAAAGCAAAACTTACCTCTTCTTCTTCTATCTGCTGCAGATATTCCTTCCCACTCAGCAACAAGGTCTTTCGATCAATCACTCTGCTGGATGGCTCTCCTCCTTCCATGGGTATCAATGTATGATGTACCCCATCCTTGAAGAACTTGTAAGTGTTCTTCTTGCCATCATGCACCGCTGCTCTGTCAAACTGCCAAGGTCTACCCAGCAGTATATGACACACATCCATGGGCATTACATCACACAGGACCTTATCTTTGTATTTTCCCATTTGCAGCTCTATCTCACACTGTTCTTTCATAACCAGCTGGTTCCCTTTATGCAGCTAGGACACCCTGTACGGAGTTGGATGCTCCCTTGTCTTCAACTTCAAATTTTCTATTACCTTAGTGGAAACTAGATAGTTTGTGCTGCCACTATCAATGACTACCTGGCAGCACTTCCCTTGGACTTTGCATATGCTCCTTAACAAAGTCTTCCTTTGTGCAGGCTCAGTGACCTCTTTGGCTTGCTTCAACAGGACCTTATTTACCACCAAGGACTCTCCCCTCTCTGGAAGAATTTCTTCTTCAATTTATACCTCTTCTCCAGCCTAGGAAACAACAGCATTTCTTGGACAAGCACCCACATTCTCTGGACACTCATAGCGCTTATGTCCCACTTGTTGACATCTATAGCACCTCAATTCTCTACCTTTGCCTCTTTCTCTGCCTCCTCTTCCTTTTCCTCTGTAAGAACCCCTTCCTCCCCTTGCATCATCCTCTGTAGATGCATTATGAGGTGAGCTACTGTTAGCTCCATTAGTGGGTGTATTAGGCTTTCCTCTACCACCCTGACTTCCCTTTCCCCAGAAAGTACCTCTCTTCTTGGCAGATTGTTTCCTTAGGAGTTTCTCCTCTGCTTTCAAGGCCATCTGGTGGCCTCTTCCACTGTCTTAGGAGACAGAAAACCAATCTCATCTTGGATCTCCAGCTTCAGACCATTCACATATCTGGCAGTCTTCTCTAGTGTGTCTTGGAATTGCCCAGCCCTTATGCTCACTCTGTAGAATTCCTCTATGTATTTTTTTACTGTCAGCAACCTCTGTCTCAAGTTCTGCATTTGCTTGTACAATATCAATTGATAATCATTAGGAAAAAATTTACCTTTTATTTTAGCCATCATTCTGGTCCAGCTCTTGATAGGTTGCTTGCCAAATCTCCTCCTTTCTGCCTGCACTCCATCCCACCAAAGTGCAAGATGTCCTTTCAGCTTTGTCACCGCAAACTTGACCTTTTTATCTTCACTTACTTCTTCATAATCGAAGCACTTATTCATTTCTTTTATCCAGTCCACCAGTTCCTCTAGATTCAGTCCCCCTACATAACTCGACACTTCAATTATGGGCTTAACTGCAAACCCCAGAACAGTTCTAAGGAGCCTCATGTCAGGCAGAATCTCAACATTTTCTTCTGCTTCCTCAGTTTCAGGTTCGCTGATGTTTTCAAGATCTCTGGTCTGTCTTAGCTCCACAGAATCCACTCTGGCTTCAAACCTCTGCAAAATCTCCAACACCTCTGTGTTGGCAACAGGTCTTCTTCTTCCAGCACCTCTACCAATTCGGATTGCCATGTCAGCTTTATGCAAAAACAACCTTAAAAATAATGGATTTGATACCACAAATGATGCAACAAAACTAAAATTCATCCCCAAGGAGAGATGGTTTACTGCAGACATGGTCCTGTCAGCATTTTCCTCGTCAAACCCCGTTCTTTGACTCCATGTGGCCTACCTTTATTTCTCGAATTTTATTTAACTTTTTCGTGGAAATGAATAAACAACATAATCCGCCAACTTGGAGTGATATACCCAAATTTTATTTTATATTAACCCCCTTTTCTTTTTGAATAATTAACTTTATGCAGACCCCCACTCCGGACCCCACCTCTACGAACAATAGACCAACCAAATGCACGCACCATACTTCGGTTATCTTCCGCGCATCTTCATCAAGTGATCATCGTCTGATGGCCCCTTCCCAAATCAACGTCACACGGTAATATCGCTCGGCTCCCCTGGTCGAACGATAACGTGCGATGGCGAGCTTTGAACGATGGTTTTCTGGGGGTCCACCTCGCCACTTGTCGAACACTCTATGGAATCGCTCCCCAACCAGGAAATATCACTTACTCACCAAAAGTGGTGCGATATGGGCAATCTGCCTTTGTAAATCCACTCATGGGTTTTGAACACTGACTAACCAAGGTTCACGTCGGGTTTGCGTTCTCCTTCATATATTTTCCATTTGTTAACTAAGGTTCTGACCCCGGTTAGAAAATTCAATTAATCAACGAACAAACGTAATTTTATTTATTAAACGGGATTCGCCATTATTAACAGACCTCACCTACACACGGGATTTCTTCACTCACTCGGACAATTCGAGAGAAGAAACGGACAGAGAATTACAGAGGTTCCATGGTGACTTGATTCACCAAGATTCTGCACAATATATCAGTTCAATAGTTATACACAAGACAATGTCAAATCACCTCACAATCAAACAAATTTCCTCACAAATAATGAATCAAGACAGTTAGATAATCAACGGGAACTGAAATTCATTTAACTAGAAGCAATTGTTAATACACAGATTTTATTGCAGAAATCTCTCTCTTCCTCCTCTTCTTTTTTTCAATGCATCCGAGGAATACAACTTATATACATGAAACTTTGTTTGTTCGGTTCCTCTATGAGGACCGTTTAGGAAAACCAAAAGCCTAATTACAATTATTCAATTAACTGAAACAAGACAGATAGATCGAATCCAAACCTATTTGACTCCTATGGACTCTAACTAATCTAAATAAAAACAGTCAACTAAGGTATTGACACCTAGCTGTTACAATTCGATGGATTTCGAACCCTCCTAACCACAACATGTGGACAAAAACTCCTACATTGCTGGCTAGTGTCTAATTCCCCTGCATCATTTCCACTATTCACACCGATAATCATCAATATATTGAATCTGATCTTGGCATTATTTACAATTCTTCTTTTTCTATCATTCTGTTCCAAGGAAAGCCATTGCATGTTCCCTTCTAGGACTGCTCTGGAATAATTGCTGCTTTATACTCAATTCAATTTAGGAATACATATTCAATTAGTTTATTAGAAATATTCATGGGTATATTACTCAGAGATTTATCACTTACTTAGATGTACTTCTCCAAGGGACATTTTCATAGATGGAAGAAGAAATGATACAATGACGAGAGGCTCTTTGCTTACTCATCTTTCTTAAGGTGAATCATTGTTCATACTAGCAGAATGTTGCACAATGTGATCATCACTTAATGTGTTGTTGTCTTCTTAACTTAGATGATCATGGCTAATGTTTTCTCTACTCCCAAGGCTTCTTGCTGCTTTCTCTCCTTCCATCAACCTGTTGGCTATTTTGTGCTTCAGGTGTTCTTCTTCCTCTATAGTTCTCTGTTGGAGAATATTGTCCTGTGCATTCTTGATCTTATAGATGTCCTTATTCCAAGGAGCTCTTCTTAGATTACTTTTGAGGGGACTATTTATGAATTTCTCTCCCCCTAGGATGTTGTTTCATATTTATCTTTGGTTGGATATTTGCTTTGTTTTCTAGAGTAGCTCCCCCTAAGACTATGATGTTTTCATTATGTTATTATATAATAGGCTCCCCCTTTATCTTTTCCTTCCATACTTTATTGGGGTTCATCATAATGTCTGCTCTTGCTTAGATTCATAGTTTTGATTGATCTATTTTGATCCCATCATCTGTCTAGAGTTCTTTAATGTATATGGAAGATTACAGTCCTTTGCTTTGTGACCAAGTTTGAGGCATACATAACATCTTATTTTATCATAGTACATTTGAGTTGATGTATAATACTTTGTTCCCCTTATTCAATAAATTTTACATTCAACAGATTTATGTCCAAAATTATTGCATGCATAACAGTAGCCATGGAAATAATTTGTGTACCTGGTGAAGGATTGTGTTTTCCATTTGCTTGCTTGTGGGCTTCTTCTCTTTTGCTGCATCCTTTGCTGGTGGAATGGGTTTTCTTTATCTTACAATATGCTACAGTGTGTCCTTGTTTGTGGTAGGAAAAACAAGTGATGCTTCCCATATGAGGAAAGAACCTTCTTTGACATCTTCCAAATTTATTCAATTCATCCTTAGGAGCATATGAGCCTTTAGCAGTTGACGGTTTCATCCTCTCATTCTTTGTTCTTCCATGTTGCTGCTTTATTCAGTTTGTTTCTTTACAAATATTTTTTTTTCCATCTTCTTCTTCTGTGGGAATCATCTCAGCTACTTCATTTTCCTTTACAGTTTTTACAAAGATGATTTTCTTGTTATCTTCTACCTTGGGCTTACTAGTTTCTCCTTCATATCCTATCCCAGTCTTTATGAGAGGTGACCTTTGTGAATTTAGAATCTGGTCCAACTGTTCAGAGCCTTTCATTAGAGGTGTATTCATTAATAGTTATCTTTGGGATTTTTCTAAGTTCTTTCTTAGGCTCACTACTTCTTCTTCCAGTCTTTCACATTCCTGACTTTTCTCTCTCATTTGTTGCAGCAGAGTGTCTTCTACTTTCTTTGCCCCTTCAAGCTATGTCTTCAGGCCAATAATTTCTTTCATATCTTCATATTCTTTCTCATCACATATTTGTACCATTCTCTTAAGGTCTTTGTTTTCATTCTTCAATTTTTCTATTTCTATTAGAGCTGTGTCAAGTTTGGCTTTTTCTTCAGCTGCAATTTCTTCATGACTCTTACTACCATTCACACTAGAAGCTACCTCATTTGATTGAACATCTTCTTTTTGACATGAATTTCTCTTTTTCTTAATTCTCTTCTCCTTCTTGACAATGCAATCCTGAGTGTCTACTCCATGCATGAAATGCAGTCTGTCCCAAATTTCTTTTGCTGAAGTTAAATCCATTAGTAACTCAAGATCCTTGTTATGAAGATTGTTATATATCACACATTTTTCGTTGGTATTCCTCTGTTGTTCTTTCACCGTGGGTGAGTCTTTGCAGTAACCATCACATACAAGCCTCCATACCTCAGGTTCATAGGCCATTAAACCTGTTTTAACCTTATCTCTCCATTCAGGAAAGTTTGTTGTATTTAACACAGGTGCATTTTGATAGTCCATGACTCAACTAGATCTCCTTCAAGCTATTAAGATTACACCAAAGGAACCAGATCTGATACGAATTGTTGAACCCTTAGTTAAACTAAGAGGGGGGGTGAATCAGTTTAACACATATATGGACTTCTTAAAACTTTTCTCTTTAAACTTATTCACGCCTTCATTTCATGATCAACTTAATATGTGAGCAATCTTGATTTGTGAGCATCAAGTATCAAGAAATTTTTTTAATGTAACAGCAGTCTTAATATGTGAGCAACAAGTATTAATTAGATTAGATAAACCACATCAACACATAGACATCATGCACAAAGACACCAGATATAAGTGGAAACCCATAAAGGGAGAAAACCACATCTTATTATTGTTGTGATGCAAAGACAAGCTCCAACTCCCTCTCACCACTGATTTTCTATAGGCACCAACCTACAGGAGGCTCTAACCTCAATTCTGAAAGCTACAACTTGCAAGGAAGCTCCAACTCCCATCAATTTTCTGCAGGCACCAACCTACAGGAGGCTCCAACCTCAGTCAGCTACAACTTGATGTGGAAGCACCAACTCCCATCTATTTTCTACAGGCACCAACTTACAGGAGGTTCCTACCTCAGTCAGCTACAACTGAAATCTATCAAGCTACCAATTGATAGGGAAGATTCAACTTCCTTACTCTTTCAAAAGAAAAACACTTGTTGATTTACCTTGGATATCAGCTCTGTTCTGTACCTTCTCTTCTGCTGTTCAACAGTCCTCATATCTGTCCTTATATCATTTCCGCATCTTCTCAGATTCACTATCAACTTCTCCTACTTCATTGCTCAGCTTCTCCTTCTTCTCTACCTCACTGCTTCATTTCTGGATTCTCTAACTTTTCACAGCATCTCATTCTGCTCCTCCTTCTTCTTATCTTCTCTGCCTCAATTCTGCATTCTCCAATCTCTCTCTCTCTAACCTGTTGTAGTTTTCTTATTCTCTTCAACTCTCTTCAATTCTGTTGCACACTCTCTTCTTCTCTCACTCTGTTTTCGAAACCTTATCCCCTTGGATATTACCCTGTTTTATACAAAATAGCTTCATGGTTGTTTGTATCCTACTGGGAATTCAAAATGGACAGCCTTGTCTCTTTGCCTTCTACCTTCTCATCTCTTTTATCCGCTCATTCAGAAAACATAACTGTAGGTACCAATTTAAAATTATAGTGGAATATTTTTTCTCTTTGGGAGACTTGTCAATGCATCACAACAGTATAAATTAAATTCATTTACATTCAATTACAATGAAAACTCCAGCTCACTCATTTAGCCTCTTGGCTTGTTGCGCATTTGTCTTTTCTTTGACTGTGTCTGTCTTTTTCAGCTCTGCTTACTCTTATGTCCTCTGCCGTGGTGTAACTGCTACATACAAGTAACTTTTTAATTCAACTCTCAGCGTTATACAAATAATAAAACGTTTTAATACTTAGAATGCCCTTATGGGCCCACTCGCTGAACTTGTTCTATCTTCCGATGCGATGCATTACTGTCCACATATTAGAAATGTGCATGTATCATTTTGTGTATACATATATGTGCCATAGTGCTCTCCTTTCCTCTTAAACTTTGGATTAATTAACTTGGAGCAAACCTCTTCTTAGTCTTATCTTTTGGATGGACCCCACATGCCAGCTATACTCTGCTCATTTATTTCAATCGCAATCGCAACATTCACAATACTCTTGTGATTTGGTCTTTTAATTTTCACCGATGCGATTAGCAAAGGCCCACCATATAGTCAGTCGAATCATCTCTGTCATCTGTCCCTTAGGTAATCTAACAGCTCTCATCCAATCGCTAAGTCGCAATCGAAACTTTCAGTTTGTCGATACTCTTTTACCTCCGATGCGATCAATTACTATACATTTCTCTGTGCAGATGTGATGAATCGATTTTTGAGTTCTTCTGATTGCGATTAATCACAATCGCAACTTGCATTTGCATGTTCTGATGTTCTTATGCTTCGATGCTCTGATGCGATTAGGTGAGGGTCCCACTAGCTATCAAATCTTCGGAACTCAAACATATATGAATCGTTGTTTAAACCATATCGTGTCTGGAACTTCAATCGCAATTGCAACTTCTATTGTCATGCTTCGTTGCCATGCTTTTCTCTGATGCGAGGTAACACTATTTACCATAACTCAAACATATATCAATCGTGGTTTATAAACCCATTGGTTCTAGAACTCAATCGCAATTGGAACCTGTTGTTAACCCGTTCCGCTGTCAATTTTCCGATGTGATTGGAAAAGGGCACCACCATATAAGGATTTGTTACCTTTGGTTCTTTTGATCTCGAGCTCAATAATATGAAACATATGCCTTGTATTATACCTTTGGTCCCTTGTCCATAAAGCACTCCATATAAATTTATATATATATATGCTTTAGACCTTTGTGTATAAGGCGCAATATATGTAATGCACTGCATATATATAAGCTTCCACTTCCGTGTTTATTGTATCCTCCAGCTGGGGTAATGATTCTCGAAATTTATGTTTATGTATGCTCCATCTTGGGTAATTATTCTCGGAATTTATGTATGGGGGGGGTCCCACCCTACACACGCATGTCTTCAATCATCATAGTCTCTTAAACCCAATTATTTAAACCCAAACTTTGAAGAAAATTTTTTGAACAAAGAAGCTCAAAAGATTTATTTCAACACAAAACACGTACATACCTCCAAGAAAAATCACGCCGCCTCCAAAAAATGTCTTCCAAAAAAGTTCTTTAAACCCAAACTTTGAAGAAAAGTTTTTGAACCCAAACCAAGTCTTTGTAAAATGAGATGAAGTGCGAAATGTGCGAAAATTGTGAATCATTACGCGGCAATTTATATTGATGCGAAATGTGTTTTTTGTAGGGGGCTCCACAAAACTTTCCGGCCGACGGAGAGTTACACAATAGTTCGGCCGAACTTTTCAGAAGAAGTTCGGCCGAACTATTAAGACGTTAGATTTAGCGACTCATAAACGGAAAACATAGTTCGGCCGAACTTGGACTAAAAGTTCGGCCGAACTAACGCGTCACCAATTACGCAAAACCAGGCTCTGAAAACGGTTCTGCAACTTTGGACTGATTAAACTCCATGAAAGGTTGTTAATTAACTGTCGGAACTAAGACAAGCATTTTCAGAATTGAATCTACTTTCACGAAATATAACTTTTATGGAATTTCGTAAACGTTTATTAATTTTAATTATTTTTCTAATAAAATGAGTGCAAACAATTTCTAAGGGTCATTGTGATTCAGTGAAATCAAAATTTTGTATCTCCCAAAATACATTGTAAAAAAAATTGAAAAAATTATGGGGCATTACATTGGTCCGTCGTCTCTAATGGGTAGCTTTTATATTTTTAGTTTATAACTTATATGTTAATAAATTTCTTGCGACGCAAAACATATCCAAAATACGCAGTTTTTCGTATTGGACCAGTTCAAAAAATTCTAGTAATTATGATATGCATCCATTGGCTTTGTAAATATGACAAAAACAAAATAGACTCTGTCTAGATTTTTGTAACACATTTTGTTTTTTCAAAAACACAAATTTTCAATGAATACAACATTGCGTCATAACATGACTTCTTATGAATCCTTTGATTGTTAAGAAACACACACTCAAAGAAACGCTAAGTTGACATATCAAATCTGCATCAAAAAATTTCAAAAAATAAGTAATAGAAAGCTAACAAAATTTCTCACAACTTTTATTTTTATTGCAAAATGAAATTCTACACAGAAAAATTGTTATAGTTTGCAGAAAGTTGAAGAACCGAAAAAAATGAAAATTTTTTCTCAAAAAAGGGCAAAAAGTGTAACCCAACTTCACATTTTCACCCTAGCATTAAGTCTTTCGCTCAGACTAAAACCCAACATTAATATATATATACATTTATATAACTTCTCGGGCTCCAGAGTTATTTTAACTCGCCTCCACTGTTGCTTTGTAAGGTTATGCTCCTTTTTGGCTCAGGGTTCCATTCAACACTTCAACGTTTTATTGTAATTAACTCTACCTATGAATGTGCACTGAACGACTCCAATTCATGACTCTGCTCTTGAATTACTTCTAGTCCACACCATTCATGAGGTTGCATTTTTGTTTTGTTTTATTCTTGGCTCACCTTATCACTCCACCATTCGATCACCCATCGAGCCCATTCGTCAGTCCTCCATATGATATCTGCAATGATATCTCAAGGAGCTATCCCCAAACCTCACAGCTCTTATGAATTCCTCAATCTCAGATTCTCGCCTTTACATACTGAAGGCAATTCAAACCCACATTTTGTTCAAACAATTTGATTTGAAATTTTTTGGCGCTTCTTTGGAACGTTGTCCCTCTGGATCGACCTTCGTTTAGCACATATTAAGTCTTACCACAGGATTTTAGTATTCAATCAAAGTCTATCCCATACAAACTCAATTAATGAATAATTTCTCAATTATTCATATACAAGCTGTATTAAACCCCTGTATTAAGCTCCTTCAGGCCCTTCCAATCTTCACTACTCTATCTCTCTAATTCTGCTATTAAATGCCCACCTTCTACTGTCCTCACTTCTATGCAGCACCACCTCATCTATCTCCTGCTGCCTTTGTTCCTTCTATGCTGCCTCTGCTGCCTCTCTTTTTGCTTCCTCTGCTCCCTGGCTGATGTTTCAGGTGCTCATCCTTTGTCATATCCTTTGCCATCAATGACAACATTTGCAACAAGGGAAAGGTCTGGAATTCCAAAATGTTATTTTGTTTTATTTGGGAATTCTTAAAAATATATAAGAAATATTTGTACCATAAGGAATCATTTTTCCATGTAATTGTATCAGATGTATTGGGATATCACTGCGAATTCTGAATGATTATCCATACTTCTTCGTCATTCTTCCATTCCTCCCTTTCTTTGGTTATCCAATCTAGTTAGATAATATAAATGGCACAAACAAATTCTTCCACATCTTCATACTTTCTTGAGAATGGATATTCAACAACATTTAGCTTCACTTTTTTGTAGATTATTTCAAAGTCATAACCCAACATATTTCTGACATATTTTTTCTTCTCTTCTAATGATATTCTTTGCTCCAAAAAATATTTAAGATTATAATTATCAATTTTTACCTTGAAGTGTCTTACTGTTAGGTAATATCTCCATTACTTAGTGCATCTATTATTTCCAAAATTTCTTTCTCATAAATAGCTTTCTGTAAATACTTTCCTTTTATTGTACATCTTTCAAAAGAAATGGGTCTTCCTTCTTCCATTAAAACAACACCAATTCCATTTCTTGAGCCATCAAACTCCATAATAAAGGTTTCTATGAATTCTGGTGTAGCTAAGACCGGTGCTTGGCATATTTCCTCTTTAAGATGTTGAAAGGGGTTAGTTGATTCAGGAGTCCATGAAAATTCATCTTTCCTCGATAATTTTGTTAGAGATGCTTCTATTCTCCCATAATTATTAACAACCCTATGATAATACCCTGTTGACCTGATAAATTGTTGAAACTTCTTTATGGTTGTGAGGAATTTCCATTCCTTAATGGATTTAATTTTGTTAGGGTCTAACTTAAAACCCTCCTGAGATACAATATGACCCAGATAGTCCACCTCTTGCAATCCAAAGAAACATTTGGAGGTTTTTTCATATAATTTTTTCTCCTCCAATAGTTTCAGTGCCCTGTCAACATGTTGAAATTTATCCTTCCAATAAATGTTGTAGATTAGTATATCATAAAAATTACTAACAAAAACTTTCTAAGGAAGGGTTTGAAAATGCAGTTCATCAACCCTTCAAATGTAGAAGGTGCATTGGTAAGGCCAAAATTCATGCCAAAAATTTATAATGACCCTAATGAGTTTGAAATTTTGTTTTCAGAATGTTCTGAGACTTCATTCTAATTTTATTATATCCTAAATGAAGATCCAACTTGGTCAAAAATATTTCTCCTTGTAATTCATCCAATAATTCATCAATAACATGAATGGAAAATTTATCTTTAATAGTGAGCTTATTGACCTCCTTATAATCTGGACACATGCCCCATGATCCATCCTTCTTGTGCACCAATACTATTGGAGGAGAGAAACAACTTTGACTAGGTTGAATTATACCAACCTCTAGCATTTTTGTAATCATACAATCAATTTCGTTGCTTTGGACATAATGATATCTGTAAGGCCTGATGTTTGGAGGAACAATTTCTTGAATCAAATGAATATCATGATCATTATCATGAATAGGTAGGAGTCCTTTGAGAGTTTCAAACACCTTGGAATGATTCTCCAAGAATTTTTTGAGATCTGGATAAATCAATGATTTTGATGTTGGAACTTCTACTGAACATAATTTTGCAATGATGCCTCGTTGTTCTTTCTTCAAAACATTTTTCATGAAATTAGAGCTTATTATCTTTCTCGACATCCCTGCGACATCCCGTAATTCAAATTCCTTTCCTTTTGAATTTTTTTTTCAAGAAAAGCTCTTGAAATTGAAAGCTACCATCTCCAAAGATTGTAATCATTTTACCCCTAGTACAACATCAAAACTAGACTTTGGAATGGAAATCATTGGACTATTCAGTACAATATATTCCCCCATGGTTAGCTTTATATTATGGTAGTTTCTAGAGGAATTTATAGTTCCTCCATTTGCCACTATCACTTCACACTCTAGCGGTGGGTATAGGAAGAAATTCAATTACTTAGATACCTTACAATGAATAAAATTATGGTTACTACATGAATCAATAAGAACTATTACATTTTTCTTCTTAATATGTGCTTCTATCTTGAGATTTTGAGGAGTGTTAATTCTTGCCAATGCATTACACGATATGGCCAGATTCATTTATTCTTTCTCTAGGGTTGGCTCCTAGTGTATATCTTATTCTTTTGAAGTTTATTGTTCCTTTTATTCCTCCACTTCACAATCTATGTAAAATAATTTCTTCTCAACACACTTATGACCTTTCTTATATTTTATATCACAACTATATGAAAACCCTTTTGCTATTTTTTCTTCTAATTGTTGTGGTGTCAACCTTGTATGTTGTGGAATTCTAGGAGTAACAACACTTCCATATTTATAGTTGTGAGTGGTAGGCTTCCTTGTTGGCATAATTTTCCTTTCAATTTTTCTTTCCAACATGAATTCCTTCTCCAATGTATCAAGTTCCCAAAGGCGAACCTCATGTTGGGTTTTATCCTTTAGATTCCCTATGAATACATCAATCCTATGCTCCTTTGGAATATTATTTATCCTTATATTCAATTTTTAGAAGTCCCCAATTTGCTCCATCATTTAACCCTTTTGTTTGAGATTTATTAATTGGCTAAAGAAGGCATTGTTATTTGCATCCTCATAATTTGCTATCATTTCCTCCATAAAATATGACCAAGTGACCAATGGTTTATGAGAACAAAGACATCGATACCGTACAAATAGATTTTTTTCTAGATATAAAGTTTCAATGCATTCCTTTTGTGTGTTTTATGTATTGTGGAGCTCAAAGTATTTCTCCATTTATAGTATCAAAGTTATCAGATCGTTGCCATCAAACTTCCTCATATCTATCTTTGAAATATGGTGTGTCTTAAATCCAACATTAGAGTTTATGAAATCGTGATTATTATTATTTTTTTTGTGTATGTAAAATCTTTCGGTGAAAATCACATCAAAGAATATTTAGTCAACGTGTTTCAAACCAACCAGTGTGGTTCATCATCAGGAAAAGGTGACAAATTTGATCAGGTAACCCATTTAAATTCTGAGAAGAAAAAACATCACATTTGCATTGAAGATGTTAAGGTTATTGTGAGGATTGACCATTTCCAACACTGCAAGTTGAGAGAAGCCTGAGAAATTGAAAAGAGATTGGTTAACCTCAACAGGGATGATGGGTGGATTGTTAGTAGATGCTGGATTCGAACCCTTCATTCTTAGTTTTTGTTTTTCTTCCCCTGTTCTCCTTCTTATCTTTTCCTTTGCTTTAGCTCTTGGTTTCTCTCTCTTTTTATTTTTGGATGAATTTCACAGAAATGATATTATAAGTTTAACTTGGTAAAATTTCCAATTAGTAAAATAGAATTACCTTTCAAATAGAATAAATAAGATAACTATTTTGATGAGATTTGAATTACACAACATATCATTATTAATATATAACATATTATTAAATATCTATATATATATATATATATATAGTTCAAACTATAAATATTAAACATTTATTTATTTATTTATTTAATTTCAATATTAAAAGTTTAATTTATTCTTTAAAAAATAATTAAAAAATAAAATTACAATAAATAAATAAATAAATTATTATTATTTTGTTTTTATTTCCTATTTTAGTCAAACTAGCCGTTAATTTACAAATGGCTAGTTGGAGGTTTACTTTTCTATTTAAATGGGTTACCTGATCATATTTCTCATCTTGTCCTGATGACGAACCACACTGGATGGTTCAAAACACGTTGGCTAAATTTTCTTTGATGTGATTTTCACCGAAAGATTTTACATACAATTTATGGATCATAGAAGCAAAATTCCTAATTTCTTTTTTTCTCATCATGATTTTCCTCTACTACCATTTTTCCAATGGGAAGCTTTCCTCATAGCAACTTTTTCAAACCTTCCATGTCTTTCTTCAAATCTTCCATGTTTCCTTCTATACCATCCATATTAGCTTCCATGCCTTTCTTCAAAACATCCATCTTAGCTTCCATGTTTCCTTTTATACCATCCATCTTAGTTTCCATGCCATCCATCTTAGCTTCCATGTTTCCTTTTATACCATCCATCTTAGTTTCCATGCCATCCATCTTAGCTTCCACACCATCCATATTAGCTTCCATGCCATTCTTTGAACCATCCATCTTAGCTTCCATGCTTTTCTTCAAACCATCCATCTTAGCTTTGGCGCCTTTCTTCAAACCATCAATATTAACTTTGACGTCTTGCTTCAAACCATCTATCCTAGCTTCCATTTCATTTTTTGTTACTCTTTGCGAGAGCGATATTTGTTTCAATTGGTCTTGTAATTTTGATATATCATGTTGCACTTCTTCCTCTTCATGAGTCATAGTAGAGCCTTATGAGGGCTTAGTGGGTGTTGAATTTTTTTTATCAGGAATTTTTGAACCCAATACTGATATTTATACTTCAATATGCCCTTGGAATCACTTCAAACTGATTTTTCAAACAAGACTTATGCAATTTTTAAAACAATACACACCTTTTTCTTGCTTTTGAGGATCTCTATATTGAAACTGATGTATCTCTGTAATTTCGGATCCCTAATATTTTATATTCAGTGGTTCAGTATCCCTATGAATCTTCTTTCCAATTCCATAGGCCCAACCTGATTTTGATTCTTCAAGCCAAAGTTATGCCCAATCTCCCACAATGACCTAATTATCAACTCATTCAATATAGAGAAATTGTACGACGTTCCACGTGTTACTCCTTCCTCCTTCGGATTTCAAATCGATACACAGGAGAATACATTTCATATAAATTTGATCACTTTTTAGTGAATTCCAGTCAGATGCTCACAAAGAGTAATGATTTTATCAAGGTCACCTCTTTGAGATGAAATTCGGGAGCCTAGAAAAACCCTAACTTCCACAGATCATATCTCAGAAAATATGGTGAACCAAGATCTATAATTTTTACATGAAATTCCTTAGGATGTCTTTGCAAATGGGTTTTTTTCTAATCTTCTAAACCTTCATAGAAAACATTTTATAGGGAAAATTCCAAAATGACCCATTTGAAGCAGCGAAACCCTAGAATCCAAAGCTTTGATATGAAATGTTATGAAACAAGCTCACAAAATAGAAGAAAAGATAGATCAATGTCTTATAAATCTGCCTCTTTGAGGGGGCAACCTCATTTGCATTACATAAATGATTTTTTTTTTTATGATTCAAATGAAAAAACCTCCTTTCTATATATAGGATTCCATGGGGTCACGATATAATCCTAGTCGACCTAACAATAATAATGTAAGGGCAGAAAAATAAAAATATTTGGGTATTATGGGGCACAATAATAACAATATGGTGACTATAGGGGTACAAAAATAACAATAGGGGGTCTTAACTAACAACAATAATGGACTACACTAGTAATATAGGGCCCCAACAACATCGATGTCAACCCCAACCAATCCATCCATCTGAAATATACTGTAAAAACTTATCTCTATCCTCAATTATCCCCCTTAGATATCAAGGGAAAAGGGCTATAGATGTCAATAAAAAATGTTATACCTTGCTCTCCATACATTGAGATCCATAAAAAAAAAATCAAAATCCACTCAATATCATATGTCAGCAATGAAAAATTGAATGAAGGAATGAATTATGAGAATAATAACAACACTCCTACACATAGTAGAAAATGAAGTGTAATAAAATCCCCCTCTACACAAGCTATGCTCGATCAATAACACACTAGAGCAACAATATGCATCTCCTATCAGCAACAACAAAATCCATGCCATATAGTAGTAGTAGCTCAAATCACCAACGCATAGCAGCAACAACATAATGTGACAAACTGGAAGTAGAAAATATGGTCAACTCTATAGCATTAGAAGAAAACATTCAACTAGATCTGAAGCAAAAAAACGACTACATCGTGTACAAAATTTATACATCAACAACAATAATGTGTCAATCAAGTGCTCTCACCTATCTCAATGGACAACAACGACCTCCATTGAATAATACATGGTAGAAATAAATATATGATGACAAGGTCATAACATCATGACCAACCATATTCCACTGAGTGCAAAAATATCCATGGTTGAATGTGTACAGATATATATTGTGCCAATGCCTCCCTGACATATGAAATAGGCTACTCCACATGGACCAAAGACTATGGCCCAATGATATACCAAAAATTACAAGGCTTCATAGTCCTATTATATGGCTACCAAAATTATAATAGATGGTTACACAATTACATCAATCAACACATATATGACTGAACTATGACTCACATGACTCTCTCTCTCATTGCATACATGACTCTAGAATGCCACTCCATGATAAGTATGAGAGTGTAGAATAATAAAACATGAAATACATGGTTATAACAACACTACTAACAACCCACACATAGTTGGACTAAATCTCATGAATCATTATGAAACATATGCCAAACATATATCTTAATGCTATGCATGAAACGTGAAATAATGATACTTTCTCATACATGGATATCATAACAATCCTCTTATCGATGCATCTCTAATACAATGTCATAATGCAAGTACATAGAGCATATGATCAACCACATGTCTTGTTTATGGTATCAAGATAATTTCATTATAAATCACATAAGAGACATGTATCAACATCTTCAAACCATCAACCATGGAATAAAATATCAACAAGAGAAATTACCAACACTAAGAAATGTACAGTGGCCCAAGAATAGCATGTATCAATAGTATCATGAACAAGAAAGGTATGACACATCAATCAACCAAATATATCATCTCTCTATAGAAAACAATATCAACAACAATAATCATCATATGTAGCGTGAATATCTACAATGAAAACATAAATCGTAGGAACAACAAGCATGTAACGATGTAATCACAACAACAATATCACATCAAAAAAAAATGCATAATATGGTCCATATGTATGCCAACTAATGTAGGTAGAATATAATCCATGCACAATCCAAAATGCAAGCTTCTACAACAACCTCATGTCAATTAAGCACATGGAATGGAATTCATATCTAGCTCCTCCAAGGAAACATGATGCCATCAATATAAATAAAATATTGGAAGCATATGAAGTGCTCCTAAACATGTGCAATATTCACTCATCACAACATCTTTTGCAGATATATTATTAGTATAAAAAATCCACCTTCAAAAGATAAGAATAATCTAAACCCTATTTTCATACATCAAACCAACTTCTCATCAAGTAGATATATTCAGGTATACTTCACTAGTTATGGAAACACCAATAATGATTCTACATGTAAAACAATATGCACCATAGCTCCCTTTAAGGCCATGTAAGTCTCATATTCTTCTTGTCGGTCCTTATTGCACCTTCTTCCTACAAACTTTGAGTGGCTTCTCACTTGCATGGAAATTTCCAATTGTCCACTTAGTTGGCCTACTTTGCATATTCTTCATTCTTTGATTGGTGGCCTAAATTGTCTTGGAGTCTTTCAATCCTTTTCTATATGGTAAAGATTATCACATATGTAGCATTTGATATGACTAAGAAACGAAGGAAAATATTTGAATCTCTTTATATTCATTTTAATCCTTATTGCATGCAACCTGCATTCAACAAAATTATGGAAAAAATCATTTCATTAGTATAAATAGCCATAAAATGACCATTATACCTGATTTTGGCTCTTGTTGGATTGATAAGATATTTTGTTCCATTTCTTCTCTTGTTTCACGGATATACAATTTGCTGCAATATTTCCAAGCTTCAAGCAGTTACAGCACCTCACATCTCCCAAAGGTAAAATGGTCTTCTTTAAGTTTTTCTTGGAATCACCTTGGGCTTCTCTTTCTTAAGCTCCTTCTTTGATTGTTGGTTGTGTTTATGTTTTCTTTCTTTCTTGTTTTTCTACTGCTATCATCGATTATAATTGTAGTTGTAACTAAACTGGTTTCTCTTTTCTGCATGTTAAAATCTATCTTGATAGATGAGGAAGTGGTTCTCTCCTCTAAATCACTCCTTAGTGAAACCACTTTTTCTTCCAATATCTCACATTCCTCCTCCTTTCCTCTATAATTCTTCCTCACTTCTTCCTCAATATTATTTTCTTCCTCAAGATAGATTTTCAATCCATTGAATTTTTCTCTTAATCCATTATCCTTTTCATCATAAATAAACAATATTATTTTCTTATTCTTACTTGTAGAGGTTAGTTTACCCACTTTAATAGCTATTTCCTTGATTACAATCATTGTTGACTCATATTCATCCTTAATGAGAGGAACATCATTTTCTTCTTAACTGTGTATCTCAATAAAAATCATAATCATAATTTGAAAATTCTTTCAACATATTACTTTCTTACACAACTATTTTTGCTAAGATTTCAGAATTTGATGCTTCATTTGCAATGGAATGAATATTCTTGAGACATCCTCTTCCTTCTTCTAGCCATGATCTACGATCTACTCGACAAGTGGTCAAGCTTCACTGAATAGTACCATCTCTTCTAAAAATTGTTGGAAACTAGATCACCACTAAGACCGGGGGGGGTGTTGAATCAGTAGTGATGGCCTTTATATCAATTATAAAAATTTTAGGTGGATTATCAATTTGAAACACACATTGAAAATATTAACTTATCAAAACATGTAAGAATAAATAAACTCAAAGCATAATAACAATGAGAAATATCAACACAAGTATGCACACATAAGAACACTAGTATTTCTGGTGGAAACCCTTTTGGGAGAAAACCTCCTTCTTGCTTAATTGTTCTATTTATTTTTTGAACATATTTACATGGATTAGCTTACAACCATAATCGAAAAGACATGGTTTCCTTCAAATTATGTCGGCACCTATCAGAAAAGAAATATGTTTCTCTCACGGATGTACAGAAATGTGTCTGATGGAAGCACCCATGACCAACAATTCTCAACCAACACCCATTGGAATATCCAACACCGATTAGAAGTAGAACTATGTTCCTTCTACTGAATATATTTAATCACTATGTAATCTAAACACTCCACACCTTCACTTCCCCCACACGAACCACATTTATATATGTTTCATACTGGACTCCCAATCTACTCAACATGAGAAACCCAACAACACCATCATTCTGTAATATAAATATGAGTAAAAAATATGACATGGAGGGGGAAACATCATATAAAGTTCTGCAGATTAACACACCATGAATTTCCAATCCTTCTCCACTCTCACTACTTTTTAGGTCCCTATATTACTAGTATAGTTCCATATTTTTGTTAGTATAACCCCATTATTGTTATTGTTGTACCAATGTAACCCCAATATTGTTATTATTGTTCCATTACATTATTATTATTAGGTTGGCTAGGATTATATTGTCATCCCATGGAAACCTATATATATAAGTAGGTTTTGTAATTTGGATCATCCAAAAATTGTTCATTTATGTAATGTATCGGAGGTTCCCCCCTCGAAGTGGCTGATTTCTAAGGTGTTAATCTCTCTTTTATTCTATTTTTGGATTTGGTTTCATAACATTTGGTATCAGAGCTTTAGATTCTCTGGTTTTGCTGCTCCAAATAGGTCATCGTGGAATTTTCGCTATAACTTTTTTTTCTATGAAGGTTCATAAGCTTAATTTTTTACAGACCGAATCGTAAATCCTGAGGGGTGTCGTGTAAAACTTTCAGATCTTGGTTCATAATATTTTTGGGAATATGATCTGTGGAATTTAGGGCTTTTTCATGCTCCAAATTTCACCTAAAACAGGTCATCATGGTATTTTCACTATAATTTTCTTTCTACAAAAGTTTAGAAGCTGAATGTTTTATAGAGCGAAGCTGAAATCCTGAGAAACTACTTGTAAAATATTCAGATCTTGGTTCAAAATGTTGTCGGAGCTATGATCTGTGGAATGTAATGTTTTTTTAGGCTCCCAAATTTCATTTCAAAGAGGTGACTGTGGGAAAATCATCATAACTCTCTCTCTAAGTGTCAGTTTGGATATTGTAAAAAGTGGACACACGTACACGGACTGTAGTTTCCTTTATATCAATTTTAGAGCCAAAGGAGGAAACAGTAACAGGTGGCACATTGTACAAGTTCGTTCTATGGAACCTATCCACAATTAGGTCATTGTGGAAGATTAGGCATAACTTTTCCTTGAAGAATCCAAATCAGGTCAGACCTATAGAATTTGAAAGAAGATTCAAACGGCTACTACAGGGCCAAATTTCAAATATTTAAGATCCCAAATCACATATATAATTTAGTTTCAATATCTAGCTCCTCAAAATCAAGAAAAATGAGTGTATTTGTTTTTCGAATTTCATAAGTCTTGTGTGAAAAACCAGTTTGAAGTGATTCCAATGGCATATTGAAGCATAAATATCATTATTGGGTTCTAAAATGCCACCTAAAAATAATTCAACATCCATTAAGCCTTCATAAGGCTCTACTATTTCTCATGAAGAGGAAGAAGCACAACATGACATATCAAAATTACAAGAGCAAGTGCACCAAATTCCGCTCTCACAAAGAGTAACAAAAAATGAAATGGAAGTTTTGAAGAAAGGTGTGGAAGCTAATATAGATGCTTGAAGAAAGGCATGGGTGGTTTGAATAATGGAATGGAAGCTAATATGGATGAAAAAATGAAAGACAACATGGAAGACATGAATACTGATCTAAAAGAAGACATGGAAGATTGGATGAAAAGGTTGATATAAGAAATGATTCCTAATGAGGGAAAGATAGTAGAGGAAACTCATGACGAGAATAAAATAATTTTTTTTCATGATTTTATAAACTCTAATGTTTTATTGAAGAACCACCATATTTCATAAGATGGATATGAGGAAGTTTGATGCCAAGGATCTCATAACATGGATACTACATATGGTGCAATATTTTGATCTCAATAATGTGAAAAACACACAAAAGGTATGCATTGCAACTTTACATTTATAACAAAATACATTTGTATGGTATCGATTGCTTTGCTCTCATAAAAGAAATTTCACTTGGTCAATTTTTATGGAGGAAATGATAACACATTATGAGGATACTAAGAGCAACACCTTCTTTAGCCAATTGATAAATCTCAAACAAAAGAGTTCAATGGTGGAGCATATTGAGGACTTCCAAAAATTGAATATAAGGGTAACTGATATTCTAGAGGAACACATGATTAATGTCTTCATTGGGACTTTAAACGATAACATACAACATGAAGTTCAAGTTTGGGAACCTGATTCATTGGAGAGGGAATTCAGGTTGGCAAGAAAAATTGAATGTAAAATTATGGCGACAAGGAAGTCTACCACTCACATCTATAAATATGGAAGTGTTGCTACTCATCGACTTCGAAAACCTACAAGGTTGACACCACAACAATTGGAATAAAAAAGAGCAAAAGGGCTTTGCTACAGTTGTGATAGCAAATACACTAAAGCTCATAAGTGCATTGAGAAGAAATTATTTTACATAGACTGTGAAAAGGAGGAAGAAAATGAACAAGAAACTTGAAAAGAAGACGATATACACCAGGAACCAACTCTAGAAGAAGAAGAAATGAGTCTGACCATATCGTGTAATGCATTCGAAGGAATTACCACTCCTCAAACTCTCATGATAGAAGGACATATCAAGAAGAAAATTGTAATAGTGTTGATTGATTTGGGTAGTACCCATACTTTTATTCATTGTAAGGTAGCTAAGGAATTGAATTGTTTCCTATACCCAGCACCATAATGTAAAGTGATGGTTGCAAATGGAGGAACTATAACTTTCTCTGGAAAATGCCATAATATTAAGCTAACCACGGGGTAATATGTATTTAATATTCCAATGCTTTCCATTCCGATGGGAGGTGTTGATGTTGTACTATTAGTACAAAGGTTACAATCTTTGGGGACAATAGCTTTTAATTTTCAATAAATTTTCTTGAACTTTTTTCCAGAAGGAAAGGAAATCGAATTACAAGGTATCATAGGGAAGCCAGGAAAGATAATAAGCTCTAATGTCATGAAAAAACTTCTAAATAAATAACAATGAGTTGTAATTGCACAATTATGCTCACTAGAAGTTCCAACGTCAAAATCATCTATTTCTATAGATATCCAAAGTCTTGGACAATCATTCCAGGGCGTTTGAAACTCCAGAAAGACTCCCACCTATTCGTGATCGTGATCATAGTATTCATTTGATTCCAATAAGTGTTCCTCCAAACCTTAGGCCTTATAGATATCCTTATGTCCAAAAGAGTGAAATTGAAGGTATGATTGCAAAAATGTTAGAGGCTAGTATAATTCAGCCTAGTCAAAGTTCTTTCTCTGCTCCAGCAGTATTGGTGCACAAGAAGGATTGATCATGGCTCATGTGTCCAGATTATAAGGAGCTCAATAAGCTCACTATTAAAGATAATTTCCCATTCCTGTGATTGATGAATTATTAGATGAACTACATGGAGCAATTGATTTTACCAAGTTGGATCTTCATTCAGGATATCATCAAATTAGAATGAAGATTGAAGATATTCCGAAAATAGCATTTCGAACTCATGACGGTCATTATGCATTTTTGTTCATGCTTTTTTCCCTTACCAATGCACCTTCTAAATTTCAAGTGTTGATGAATAACATTTTCAAACCCTTCCTTATTAAATTTGTGCTAGTATTTTTTGATGACATAATAATCTACAGCAGGTCTTGGAAGGATCATGTTCAGCATGTTGATAAGGTGCTCAAAATATTGGAGGAGAAATAGTTATATGAAAAAACATCTGATTGTTTCTTTGGAGTACAAGAGGTAGAATATTTGGGTCATATTGTATATCACAAGGATGTTAAGGTAGACCATAACAAAATTAAAGCCATTAAGGAATGAAAATTCCCACAACCATGAAGCAGTTGCGAGGATTTCTCGGGTTAACAAGGTATTATCCCAAGTTTCTTAAGAATTATGGGAGAATAGTAGCACCTCTAACAACGTTGTTGAAGAAAGATGAGTTTTCATGGACTCCTAAAGCAACTAAGGACTTTGAAAATATCAAATATTCAATGTGTCTAGCACTAGTCTTAGCTACACCAAAATTCACAAAAAACCTTTATTGTGGAATGTGATGGGCCCTCAGGAAATTTTGGTGTTTTTTTAATGCAAGAAGGAAGACCCACTACTTTTGAAATTCGTCCAATAAAAGGAACATATTTTCAGAAAGCTATTTATGAGAAGGAAATGTTGGCAATACTACATGCACTAAAGAAATGACGACCTTACGTAATGGGAATACACTTGAAGGTAAAAATTGATCATGATAGTCTTAAACACTTTTGGGAACAAATAAAATCTTCAGAAGAGAAGCAAAAATGGGTCACAAAGATGTTGGGTTAAGAAATTGAAATCATCTACAAAAAAGGGAAGCTAAATGTTGTTGCAGATGCACTCTCAAGAAATGATGAAGAGGTGGAAGCATTGCTTTGTGCCATTTCTATTATCCAACTAGATTGGATAATCGAAGCAAGGGATGAATGGAAGAAGGGCGAATAAGTGTGGACACTCATTCAGAAGTTGCAGCGATATCCTAGTACATATGATACATTTAGTTGGAAAAATGATTCCTTATGGTAAAAATATTGCTTATATATTTGCAAGAATTCCCAAATAAAACAAACAATTCTTTTGGAATTGCACACTTATCCTTTAGGAGGACACTCAGGATTTTCAAAAACTTACCACAGGGTGAAGAAATATTTTTTTTGGGATGGCCTTAAATCTAATATTAAAAATTTTGTGGCAGGATGTTTGGTTTTCCAACAAAACAAAGTTGAGACAATTAAGACCCCAGGTCTTCTACAACATTTATCCATTCCAAATGAATGTTGGTAGGATATTTCAATGGATTTTATCACAGCTTTACCTAATTCCAAAGGAAAGAGTGTCATAATGGTGGTAGTTGATAGACTTACCACGTATGAAAACTTTTTTGCATTATCTCATCCATTTAAAGAAATTACAATTTCTACTGCATTTATGGAAACAATTCAAAAGCTACATGGAAACCCAAAGATTATTGTAATGACAGAGATCCCATTTTTACTGGAAATTTTTGGATAAAATTATTTTCTTGTTTGGGTACTCAACTAGTTCATAGCACATCTTATCATCCTCAATTTGACGGTCAATCTGAGATAGTGAATACATTTTTGGAAGGATATCTTCATTGTTTTGTATTTGATTAGAAAATATAATGGGTCAAGTGTTTACCTCTAGTTGAATGGTGGTATAACACTTCCTTCCATACTGCAACAAAAATGACCCCCTTTATGGCACTTTATGGATATCATCCACCATCCATCACATCTTCTTTAAGAGAAAATTCTAAGGTTCAAGCAGTGGAGGATCACATCGAGCATCAACAAGAAGTTCTCCAACTCTTAAAGAATAACATAAATTTGGCACAAAATTGAATGAAACAACATTCATATCAACATTAGAGTGAGAGAAGTTTTGATGTATGAGACTAGGTATTTTTATTGCTACAACCATAAAAACAAATGTCCTTCAAGCAAGCTAAGAAGGATAATAAATTATCGCCAAAGTACTATCATCCTTACAAGGTGTTTCAAAATATTGGTACTATGGCATACAAATTGGAGCTTCCTACTTATTTGCAAGTGCATCTAGTTTTCCATGTTTCATGCTTAAAGAAGGTTATAGGGGACAAACTTCTAGTTCAAACAATATTTCCAGAACTTTATGAGGAAGGAAAAATCATATTGGAACCTAAAGCAGTCACGGAAACAACAACTCGACAGCTATGAAATTGATCAATTTCAGAGTATCTCATCAATGGAAGAACTCACCCACTAAATATTTTACATGGGAGGATGAGAATTTTATACAGAAGCATCTAGAGCTACTAAAGTGTTGAGGAAAACAATTTTTTGAAGGAGAGGCGCACGTTAGGTCCCTATATTACTAGTATAGTCCCTTATTGTTGTTAGTGTAACCCCCTTATTTTTATTGTTGTACCCCTGTAACCTCAATATTGTTATTATTGTGCCCTTACATTATTATTGTTAGGTCGGCTAGGATTATATTGTGATCCCATGGACTCTTATATATAGAAGGAGGTTTTGTCATTTGGATCATCCAAGAATTGTTCATTTATGTAATGTATTGGAGGTTTCCCCCTCGAAGTGGCTGATTTATAAGGCGCTGATCTCTCTTGTCTTCTATTTTTAGAGCTGGTTTCATAACACTACTACCATCTACAACACAAAAACTATGAAATTATTCTCAAATCATTTTCTAAATTATTCATACACAATTCTGATAAAACACTACAATACTATGTGAGCATATGTTGCAATATCTACTCACTCTAAATGACGTCACAATGGAATACTATCACACTCTCAAGAAGGCCAACTGAGCAACAACACTACAATTATTATCATCACTTTTACATAAGTAAAATCCAAATTATCATTAACAATTATCCAAGTGAATACCATCGGAAAATACCATGGTTATCCCAATACCCGGGACACCTGTACCATGGTAATATCAAAAAAATTACCACATGAAAATACCTTGGTTATGTTAATACCAAGGACACATGTACCATGGTAACCTCCAAACCAATACCATGGGAAAATACCCTTTTTATGCCAATACCAGGGATAGGTGTGCCATGGTAATATCCAAATCAATACTACCATGGTTATGTCAATACCAAGTGATCTTATGCCATGGTAATCTCCAAAACAATACAACAGGAAAAAATCATGGTTGTTTCGATACCAAGACTTCATGTACCATGGTAATATACAAAAAAATACCACAAGAAATTACCATGGTTATGTCAATAGCAATACTATCTGCACCAACGTAATATCACATGCCAACCTACTCCAAACACACACACACACACACCAATATCAAGAATACCAAGAATAAATGTATCATGGTAGTACTCTATGCATTCTCAATCAAAATACCAAGGTAAACCATTTAGCTACCATACTAAATACCATGTGAAACATCCTTGGTAACATTGTATAACCAAAAAGCCACATGCATAACCAATGCACAATCAAACATCTTTAAGAAATCAAGCACCTACAATGACATCCATCTACACAACCATAACATCTCCTCATAAGAAACCAATAAAAAAAAAAATTTGACATAAGCCAAGCTACTATAGAACCATCGTTCATAGAGGAACCCCACACAAGTCATAGATCATATCTTGTTAGAGACATACTAAAAACCATCTACGCACAAGCCAATTAAAACACAAGCATTTTCCATTCTCACATCTCCATGCTAGTAGACAATACAAAATTAATGCAACACATCAACCAAGTACAAGTCACCTACAGCCAAACATACAAGTGCTAAACAACTCTCCTACAACCCATGCTAGCAGGTTGACATCAATGCCAACCAAAAATACATCTGCAACTCTACAACACTGCAACGCACATCATTACCAACAACACTTTAAAAAATTAATTTGGCCAAGAAAATATTGCATGGATTTTTTATTATGGGGCAGGGCCACTTAAGAAATAGCCTTTACTCTATCAATATCAATTGTTCTTCCTTATTTTAATACAATATATCCTAATAGTTTTCCTTTAGTTAAATCAAATAAATATTTCATCATATTTTAAGGAATGCCATACTTTCTACATCGCTCAAAGGTATTTTTTAATTCATGGAGATGATTACCTCATTTCTTAGAGTAGATAGTGATTTCATCAAGGTAAATTATCACCTATATGTTGATGAGACTTGTGAATGAAATTTCCATGGCTCTCTGTAATTTCTCTCTTCTGTTAATAAAACCAAATGGAATTTTTTGGTATGCATAAGTGCCCCATGTGATTCTAAAAATAGTCTTCGACTTGTCACCAGGGTGAACCATGATCTAATTATAGTAGGGAAAACCTTCCATGAAAGACAATACTTCATAACCAACAACTGATTGTAGAATCTGTTTCGTTGGTGGAAAAGGAAAATTATCCTTCTTGGAAGTCTTATTTACATTTCTAAAATTAATGCATATCTTCATGTCACCATTTTTATCCTTACAAGAATTAGATTGGATACGCACTTAGAATTGATCATACGAAAAAATAATATTGGCCTTTTATAATTTATTTATCTCAACTTTTATTTGTGGCTAACTATTAGGATGAATATTTCGAATCTTTTGCTGGTGTGCCTTTATATCTGGTACCATTGGAATTTTATGTTCTATAATTTAGGTTTCAAATGTCTTAAGATGATCATAACTCCAAGAAAACACATATTTGTACCTTCTGAGAAAGTGTATAGATCCAAGTCCTTCATAAGGAGACAATCCAAGAACTAAATAAATGTTATGGGGTTTTTATTTAGTACCTATATTAATAACATCAAACCTTAAGGATGAGATTTCAATATTGAAATCGGTTGTACACTTGAATCTATGTTTAAGGCTGTAAATATATTCTAATTTAATAACAGATTTAGGAAATGTTTTTTCAATCCTATTTTCTTTAGAGGATTTGTTCAACTCTTTGTCATGATAGTCTTAATCAATGATTTCGTCATCATAAATTCCCTCATATGTAAGAAATCTAATGATGTTAGCATCATCAATTAAAACTCACCAATTAGTCATTTTATCAATGATTAATGGGTGAAAAATATTTCAATAGAGAATTGGTCAATATTAAGTCTTTAGGATTAATTAATTTGGAAGTGCCATTGGACAAAAAATAAACACTTTCATTTTGCAATATAGATATAGGGCTAATTTTGAATGCAATAAAATGAAATATAAAGCCTTTAACCAATGATCGATGGTGCTTCATATAAGTTGAAACACAATAGATGTTGTTTCTTACCTATTTGATAACCATTTCTGAATCATGAAATACTTTGTTGTACTTCACATCTAAATTGATTGCTTTCTGAAAACCTTGTAAAAGAGATTTATATTGAGAAACATTATCCATACAATCAAATTCCAATATGCAGGTAAGCATGGCTTTCTATTTCTTAGGGCTTACAAGGGTACAACATGCACTTGCAGCATCGTTTGATCTTGATTCATCAAAGTAAAGAGTCCAAAACAAAATATCTACATGATTATTTATAGGTAGTTCTACAATATTTACACATTGGGATATATCTTTTTTTGAAAAAAAAAACAATTTGTGACAAAAAACTCTAAAGGATGAGGAGATGTTTGAGCAGGAAAAATTCTAAAGAAAGATTCAACAAAATAGTTTCCTAAATTATTATTTGTAAAATCAATGGGTTCATTTTGTTCTTCCAAATTATTCACGTGTACTTCATGTGATTTTCCTTGTAATTTCTGATTTGGTTAGGTTTACCATTATAAGGTAACCCCAAGTGATACCAATCAATATCAAAGCATCCATTTAGTTTCTCTGACCATTATTTTCTAAGTATCACACCATGAAATTCAAGGATATCACTGGCTAAAATATCAATGATTTGGAAGAACTTAGGATTGTATGACAATATAACTCATACTTGAGTTATTTCACCCAAATCCTTAACTTTTGTTTTGTCTAATTGGAGTATCTGAGTAACATATTTTTTTTGCTTCACATTTAATTTAAACATATTCAATAAGGCATAATATCTGATGAAGCACCAAAATCAACTAAGTAGTTGTCAACATTTTTTTTGAAGACTTCGAAAGTTGAAAGGAAGGGTTATGTATGCCAATTTGATCTGTCACCAATGAGAATGAGATCTGTTTGACTGATTTTGTCTGAAGATGAAGAAGGAGGTTTACAATTTGTTTTATTATTATAAATTTTAGTTATAACAATAGTTGATGGAAACGAAGTACTTGGAGTTGCATTTAAATCATTCGATTGCAATTTATGTTGTTTCTTAAACTTACTAACTTCATAGAGATATATATTCTCCTTAGTCTTCTTCATATCTTCAACAATATTGTATTCAATATTATCAGACATAATAAATGTTTTAGATGAGGAAGGATCAAAACAAAAATATTTGGGAGCATTACATGTGTAATATTCTCAATTTTCCATCAGTTACTTGGGATATTAGAGTTCTTAATTTTCCTACATATTTAAGTAAATAAAAGGGAGGAGGGACCCATAAACCCCATAGATGAATAAAATCCACTTTTTTTGTTTGAATGTGGGTTAGTAGATAGTAGATCAGCATCATGGAGTAGTGGATCAGCTCATTAATGAAGGAAGATTGGAGATTATGGAGAATAATGAGGAAGATGATGGAGATAGTGGAGGAATAAAACTAATATCATAGAGAATTAATGTGCAGTGGTGGAGGAAGTGGTGCATTAAATGCACACATGATGGAGGAGTGGAAAGTAAATTCAAAGATCATGGAGAGATAACACAATATTCATGGAGACTACTGGACACATGTGTAGTGCAGTTATGAGGTGGGCCAAGGCTATGGAAGGCTCATAGCCATATAAGGAAGATGAGGGCAACAAAAAAAAATCATTCTAGAATTTTATTTATTTTTGTTTGCCATTCTTTCCAAACTTCAGCTATTTAGCTAAGTAAGTTGTGTTTTTTAGCACACGGGTGTTCCTGGGCCTGAATGCCACCCTTATTCACGGGGAACTTTGAGTGCATACTCTGGGAAGGTGACTTTGAGAAAATATTCATCATCTATCATTGGTACCACATTCAACCCCTCTCTTCTACATATACAGCTTCAGGAATTACACAGTCCTATCTTAGGGTCTGAGAGGAGGAAGGTAGTTCTCAGCATTTCAGCTAAGAAAACAGTGGAGAGTTCATCCATTCATATTTATATTCAATTTTAATCTTATAGGATTAGTATTGTGATATTCAGCATCAGGCAAATAGGTTATACCTCCATGCAAGAGTAGTTCCTCTAGCAATTACGCAATCTAGCCAGGTAGATCTAGTGCAGTAAGGAATTTCCAAGTATTTCAGCTTGGAATCTTGTGAGGGATCATCCACTCACTTTGGAAAGATTATTTCCATTAAACGTAGGCTATATTACATCACCTAACAATAGGCTACAACTTCATCCCTCTTGAAAACGTAGTTCATTCTAGTAGTTGTGCAGTGTGCAGTTGCAACTTGAGTAGAGGAAGGAGGAGCTAGATCTCAAGCTTCTATATTGGAGATAAAGAAGGGGCTAGCCCTTCATGTATTGAGATAATTGGGTGATATTGCAGTAGTTATATCATCAATTAAGCCCCATATCATCAGTTACCCAGGAGTATTGCATAAGTCAGCC
This sequence comes from Pinus albicaulis, assembly GCA_034641835.2. NCBI lineage: Eukaryota > Viridiplantae > Streptophyta > Pinopsida > Pinales > Pinaceae > Pinus > Pinus albicaulis. The sequence goes on from CM076580.1 coordinate 418,455,781, forward strand.
AGCAGGCATGCGCTTGGCAACCTAAAAGGGGTCGAAAATCCAAAGTTAAAATTTGGCCAAACCAGTTCTGGATTTTTCTAGGTTTTTTCTAGTAGAATCCATGGTTAAAATCTCGGATCATTTTGAGCACTCCAGAAACCTCCCACACATGGTTCATCATCTTAGTAGTAGAAGTTTCGAGCAACAACAACAGTAGCAACACAACATTTCTAGTTCTAGTTATCATTAGTGTATTTCAGCCACTTCTTGTTGGATTGAGTGCATCTCCTTTAGAACACTGCGTACTTTATATTTGTTTTTTTTTATAATTATATGACTCAGATGTTTCTACTCATGGTTATAATGTATTTATTTTGTAGCATATTTACGACATTTTCCAGATCTGAGTGTTATATTCCTGTTTTTCTTATTTGGAATGCTATAGATGTTATATATTCCTTATTTTTCCATTTTGGAATATTACAATGGGATCGGAGCATGGTATTTAGCTCAGCTTGTGGGAAATTCATGACATCATAAGAATAAGAAGAGGAAGCAGAAAAAGAAGAAGTCTTGAATGGCAGGAGGATTAAGTTTTGCCACACTTCTCTTTAGATCTATGTAGGATATCTCCATAGAGACTAAAGAAATGAGAAGGGGAAGGCAAAGAGAAACCTAAATATTGTTTCAGAATGAGGAAGGTCCAAGCAATTCCTATCAGCAGCATAAAAACCAACAACAAAAAGAGCTCCACAACACTTTTCTATGCCCACTATCCTTGTAGAAGGAGGTGAATGGCATGGAGGTGGGCGATATTTAGAGCATGAGACTCTAAGTAATTATCTTGTAGATTACAAATATAGATCAAGAGCATTCAAGGAGAATATAACTCTCCAACAGTTGATCCAAATCAAAGAAAATTGAAGATCACGTAGCAACAATAGAAGAAGAAGGCATATACATAACAGATTCATCGTGCCTACATTCGATGTATCATTCACAAGCACAGTAAAATCTTGGATGAAGGAGTTAGATCGTTTCTTCCAACTACACCTAGTAGTGGAAAGAGAGATTGTGGAGATTGAATCATTGCACCTTGAGGGTGGAGCAAAATATTGGTGGTTCAGCCATATAAAACATGCAAGAGTGGTCGCTTATGCATACTTCAATAAAAGGCCAATTAAAAAGTTTGATAGAAGGAAACCAAAGTTACTTTCCATAGGGACATTTCCCAAAATTGATGAGATAGAATATGAAGAAAAAATGGATTATTTCAGCACTATCACTCTGGAAGAGGAGGAACTTCCACCACCACCAGCTATAGAAGTAATTGCATAAGATGAAGGACCACTTACATCTTTGTAAGGTGGACTTGCACACTTGAAATTTAGATTCCCATGCATGATTCAGGAGATGCATGAGGAGGATAAGGAAAATAATAGTGTTGGTGCAGCAGTAGAGGAGCAACCATCACCATCACCAACAGTTGGAGGAACTCTTGTAGCTTTGCAAGATGTTCCCAAATTTCAGTCAATCAAAGGTTTGCAAACATTTTCATCCCATGTTATTTCAGAAACCTAGTTTGATATTTGTGGGATCATGTCATCAGGAAAATTGCATAGCCAAGGGTTAGATCACCTTTTTTATTTCGAGCATCAAATTATCACTGCTCAAAGGACCCTTGACTTGTTCAAGGAGGAGATGTATAGCCATCCCAATTTCTCAGTATTGAGATACACACAACACTTTGTGTTGAATTTTGTAGTTTTGGAGGATGGAATGAGCATAGTCCTAATTAGTACAATGTAGGTCTATCAATTCAACATTTTGTATGGCCATGAGACAGGAGATGCACCATCTGGAGTTCAGCAACGTTTTCATTGAGGAGTAGTGATGAGTTGGGGGGCCAACTATTCTTGGAGCATTCTGATGATCGCTTCACTCATGAAGAATTAGATGGAAAAGAAATATTTGGTAGAAATATTATGACGGATAGCATTCTCCATTATCAGGATGAATCCTTCTTAATGAGCATCTCACAGCTCAAAGAGAAGTTTCTACCTACAACATATTCAGAATCTTATGGATGCTACCGGGTCATTGATGAGAGGTTCTCATTGAATATCCTCAAGGAGGATGCACTTACACATATCATGGAGTGAAAATATCATTAGATTGAGGAGGATGGTATTCTCCATTAGGTGGATACCAAGTTGGAGCATGATATGAGTCATAACCCACAGTTGGATGGATGGGCAAGGATGAAGAGCAAGTGGTTTGTGAACTAGTTACAGATCTATGACACAAGGTAGAAAGTAGCATGGTTGCGTTGGCCTCTCTTGGGTGAGTATGGTTACCACCTGACATTTCATATTGGTATGTTCCATGTCTTGCATTGTACTAAGGTGATGCAGCAGTAGGAGGCATGGTTGTGCTCGCAACTTTTGAGAGATTTTTTCCATCACATGACATATCCTATGTCAATCGTGTGTTATTGTTTGGGACATTGCATGACACTCACATTTTGTTGCAACAAGGAGCTTGGTTCTGTTGGACCGATGTGACATTCTACATGTCAATTAGTATGTTGTTTCTCCATGGCTTGCATGATGATGATGTGAGGTGGCAACAAGAGTCATTTATTCTTTGGTTACTCTTGGGAGATTATGGGTTGAATTTCTCCCATACCTTGCATGATGAGGAGGGAGGATGGAAAAATGAGGCCTTACTATGTTGGCCTCTGCTAGGAGAGTATTTCCACCATACTTGGTATGATGATGGGGTGGTATGGAAACTGTTAGAGTCAGTCTTTACAGCCCTCCGTCAGAGATCATTTCTCTTATTGCATTTCATTGTTTAGGTGTCTCATTCCGCTCATTCATCTGCATTTCGTTAGGGGCATGCCATTGACTGATGGAAGGGTTTGGCTTTCTTGTTTCCCTCATGTTTGTACCTGCTGGGTTGGTCAAAATTTCTCTAAAATCATCAAAGTTCATTTCAAGTCATTTGTAGTCATAGATGCTATTTCGGTCAAAAAGAGTCATTTTAGTTTCCGAGTCTAGGGTTCGGTCTTCTGAAATTTCAAATCATGCCTGCGGGCCATGAGGATGGTTTCCAATAAGTTCTCAGTTCAAAATTTTATCATCAAACATATTCGAGGACATTTCTTGTTCAAAACTCTGTTTTGAATAAGAAATTGTCGAATTTATTTTTGTAATAAATATGTATTTTTCCACCATGAAGACATCAAAGCAGACTCTGGTCCTCCTTTGCCAAGGATCAAATGCCAACGTCCCTGCAAAAAGTCAAACAATTTCATCATTCAAAGCTCAGAAGATGAATCAGGAAACAAAAAGGCAAAGTTGTTTTTAATGAAAAAATGCTAAAGGTAAAAACATTACAACATGGGTTTTGAAGAAGTAAAAATCAAAACCATCTCTATATGAGATATTTCACAAAGCCATTCATTCATTTGCATCAAAAGAGATCCAAAAATCCAAAGGAGAAGTCGAATTGAGGATTGGGAGAACAAACTGCGTTTTAGAAAGGTTGTGACTGTGTGTGAATATTGCGCGTGGTGCATAGGGAAGAAGCATGGTGCATAGAATCAATGCAGTGCATTGGGCCGAAATTGATAGTGCATTTTTCCATAGGCGTGGTGCACCCACAGAGCATGGCGCACTAGGTGTGTGCATGGCGCATTGAGCTATCAAGCTCAAAATTCATCAACGCTCTACAATTTTTCAAAATCAAACAATTTTTCTTGCTCCAAGTAAGTGGAAACTCTTTGCTCATTGATTTGAAGACGTGCTTGGTGTGTTTGGGACCAAATATCAAGAGTTTAATTGGTAAAAAAAAAACCCTACGTTTATACCAAAATCTTCTCCTAGGGTTTATGTGTGAAGTTTAAATAATTGTGTTTTAGTGCTAAATTCTTGCCATTGCTCACCCTTTTCTTTGTATTCCATCACTGTTATCATATTGTTACCACAGTCCCGCTCCTATTCTTGCTATCCCATATCCCTCATACCCTTTTTATCCCATGTGTTAATTCCCAAACCCTATCACTTGCTACCACATCCCTCCATTGACAAAATCTTAATTGCCATAACATGCAAGGGTTGCCTTTATGTCCTTGATTTCACTTATGTTTTGTCATTTCACTTACGCCTATTCCTAAAGACTACCCCCATCACTATCACTCATTCCAATTACTTATAAACCCCAAATCCCTAAGTTCCCCAAAGAGTGATTGTCCTCACAGTTAAAACTCACTTGACAGTCCTTTTTCCCACTATGATATTTCCTATAGCACCTTATTATATATGTGACACATTTGGCATTGAAACAAATACACTAATTGCTCATTTTCTAACCAACCAAGCATACAGTTGACAAACACATTTCAGCACCATGTCAGAGACATATTCACCATATGAGCAGGGATGTGAGAAAGACAGTGATTCATCTACCGAGCTTAATGTGCCAAGGAGATCTCATAAAAGTGGCAGGCATGTCCGGGAGGAGCCCACTTCTTTGACCCAATTGCAAGCCTGTCCACTTGCAATGGATTGTTTTCAGCGTCAGTCATGCTTCCAGTATTGTGAGATGATTGCCCGAACTCAGCATCATCATGAGTTAGCTCGCCTATTTGTCCTACATTTTCATAATGGTCATGTAAATCTTGCTGGAGTGAACTTCACTTTGACACAAGAGACTATTTCTGAGGCGACTGGGATACCGAGCATTGGTGAGGAGTGGAATAAGAGACAACAGCTGGATAGAGCATATTATGAGCCTTACATCAGACCTGGATATTTGAGGCAGTTGAGCAGAGTATTTCCATTCTGATTTCTGCAGGAGTCTTATGCACCATTGATGAAACTCATCATCCGATATTTCAGCTGTGAGGGTAGATTCTCACGCCTTTATGCATATCATATCAGACTTTTGATGCATTTCACGAGAGTGTGAATGATGAACATTCCATACTTCATGTGCTGAAACATAGAACATATGACTACCCTTGTGCAGAAGAAGACTCTGGAGCAGCAGCACAACAGCATCTATCATTATGCACTCATCAAAATCATTGTGGTACATCAGCTTGGTCTGCAGGGCATCACATGGGATGAGTTCATTTCCCGTGACTTCTTTGTAGCCCCTCAGCCTCCTCCCGAGATAGTTCATGATGAGGTAGAGCCTTTACATCATTTTGAGGTTCCTGAGACTGATCTTATCAGTGCTCTAGTGTGTGTGACATATCAGAGAGGCCACAGAGCCTTATTTGCGGCGGCACGATGAGTACTATCTCCACTAGGGGTGGAAGGGGTCTCGTTATCTTCATCAACAGTGCGAGTACTATCTCCACATGGTGTGGAAGGGGTCTCACCTTCTACATCAGCACAGGTACAGGTTCAGGCCAGAGGAAAGAAGCCTATGCATGATGAGGGCCCTTCAAGAGGCCAAGACACTGACTTTATACTCATCGATGTTGATGCGAGCTCCCCCAGCTCAAAACTGAAAGAGATAATCCAGGAGAAGAAAGCTGAGATTGGCACGCTGAATGAGAAATTGTAGAGAGCTCAGTGCATGATATATTACTTGTAGCAGTGGAATAAACAACTGGAAAATCAGCAGACACTCATAGAGTTGCGGCAAATCCGTGAAGATCGAGAATTGGCCCGAAAGAGACCGGGCGACATGACACCATTTGAGCGAGAGACATTCCTTACGCTTGTCAACATTCATCTGGAGAAGCTGTTGGAAAAGTCCAACAGGGACAAAGACATGCTCAGACATATGAAGAATCACTATTGGGCCCGCACACAAATTTGCAGAGCAAAAATGAAGATCCTGAAGGCGAGGTTGAGAAGAGCATGGAAACGTCGCAAAAGGCCAGATCCACTCCGAATCTTGGCCGAAGCTTCCTTGGATGAGCATGAGACATGATGGGAGACCTTCAGTCCAAATTTCAGAAAATTTGGAGAAGATTTTGTCATTTTGAAAATTTTGGTTGCAAAACATGTTTTTCCGCCCGACGCGTCGTGCCACCCGACGCGCGCTTATGATTGGGACATCTTCTGGAGGAAAAATTTGCATTTTTAGGTTTTTCATGATATATTATGTATGTTCAAGAATGGCTGAAGCATTTCATCAAATTCTGGGCTGCCTAAAGGGCCAAAAACACTCCAAAGATGGCCTTTCTGCGACTTTTTGCACCAGCAGGACCCAGTCTTGGGAGATTGCAGTTTTGGAGGGGCAAATGACATCCAAATTAAAATATTCCACTTGGGTTGGATGGCATATATCCATGGATTTCCAACGAGCTATCATGAGCTCAATTTGGACTTCGAGAAGTGCCCCAAAAATAGGGTAACAATGGCATGATGCATAGAGAATTTGGGTGCGGCACATAGAGGAATTTTGCCCAAATTTCACTCTTCAGCTCAGAAATTCGCCCAGTTTTGACTAGTTTTACTTTTTCATGTGATGATTGATCTCTCTTGATGTAATCTAGTAACCATGATGTAAATTTGGCATGTTTTTACTTGTTCTAGAGGATTCATTCACTAAAAAGTAAAAATTAAGTGAATAGATCAATTTCCTAGCATATAGAGGCACGTTGTTTGGCTGCCTAGATTTTAGCTCCATGTTTAGAATTGGTTGAAACAGCTCCTAGAAGGATGAGCTTGACCCATAGAGGCATGGGAAGGGGTTATGATGGTCTATATATTGTATTTTTAGAGACATTTTTAGGGTTGGATACTTGGGAAAAATTTGGCACCTCACTGTACATTCATTTCAGATTTTGGCAAAGGAAAGACCAGAGTTTTGTAGCACTTGTTGGGATCCTTGTGGATTCTAAGTTTTGATGATGTTTTCTCCATGTTATTTTAAGTTTCATTAATGTTATATGTATGCAATTTCCCTTCTCTATGCTTCTGAATTAAACAAATGAGTAATTGAGGTAGAATTCATTGATTTGCTGGTGCTCTGCCTTAAGCTTTTGTTTAGTTTTTTATGTTATTCATCAGTTTGAAGAGGATCCTTGCACTCTATTGCCCTCTTCAGCTCCTCAGAATTATTTTCAATCCATTCATTTGACCTAAGACATCAAAGTCCCTGCCTACCTCACCCCAACTTGAACTCTGCAAGAATTTGGCCTCATCCCCAAGCCCAAAATTGTTTTTTCCTTTTTTCAACAAAAACCCCTAAAAATCAAAATCAAACCCTCCTATTTGTTTATCTAGCCTAATATCAATTGTTATTTTAGTCATCTCAAGCCCCTTTGAATATTTTCATTGAGATTGACCTAGAGAGAGCCCTCTCCTGTCCTCATAGGGCTAGCTATGAGGCTGAGCGTGGTTTGGTGTTATCCTTCTTCTGCCTTATTTCAGCCTAAGGTGGATTTGGGAACTAACATAGTGGTGACCATACTAGGGAAGAAAATGGTTTGCTTGTTGGTGTTATTTGTTTCATAAGTTACAGACGGAGACTGAAGTCACACCAGGTAGCTTTCGAAACGCTTTTTCTTTGCATTAGCGGAAGTAGATAAACGCTGCTTCAGTCAATCTCCGGTTTAGCTTGTGAACATGACATTTGAATTGTGAATCACCCCAGTATATTACATCGTTCTGAACTTTTGGGTGATTGAGTCTAGAATTTGATAGTGATAAGTGGGTTTTATCTTCAGTTTTTAATGAGATAACCCTTGCAGCCCATACTTGCGGCCGAATCATCCAGTCTGATCGCACATACACTATTCATCTTAAATCTAATTTCAGAATCCTCCGTGGGAAAATCCAGTGATCCCTTTGTTTAAATCTCATTCATACCCTACTGTATTTAAATTCATTGAAGATATTGAGTTTGATGATCGGTTCGAGTTGTCGTTGTTTGAATCTAAATCTGAAAGTGCGACCGGTTCTGCCGTCATAAATCATGATTTTATCAAGTATCTTGAGATTGAACAAGCTAATAGATCTATTGATAATTACATTTTGAATCTTCATAACTCTATTGTGGCAACGAATATCCCTGAATTCATAGAGTCCACTTCTGAAACTCTTGGTCCATCTGTAGTTACATCTGATTCACAAGTTCACGCTGAACCTTCTTTCATTCATACCATTCCCGTAAAACCATCCATTTACGATCAGCAATCAGCAATAGTTCTTCCTCCATCTCCACCACATACACCTCGTACACCTACTGCTCCTTCTCCACCCATTTCTCCAAGATAGATCATAAATCCACCAAGAGCAATAGACGCTAGATTCGCACTTCTTCTTCTGCCAGCAAAATTGGATCCTATGCCCGCTGATTATCAAAGTGAAATTCCTTTGTTTGATGGTACTCCTCAAAGTGTGCCCGCTCAACAGCATATTTATAGAATGACAGATTTTTTGGACCTCCATGAAATTGATAAGAGAATGTATCCATGAGATTATTTGTGCAAACTTTCGGAGGTGAGGTACGTAAATGGTTCAGAGCTTTGCAGCCCAGAAGTATTAATACATTGGAAGAGCTTCAGAGGCAGTTTCTAGATCGGTGGGAAATGAAAAAATATCCGCTTCAAATCACTTCTGAGTATACCAAGATCAAGCGCAATCCGGGTGAGTCTGTCCAAGATTATATTATCAGATTTAATGCAGTTTATAATGCAATTCCTGATGACTTGAGGCCTTCTAAGAAATCAGCTTTGTTAAAATTCCCTGATGGTTTTGATCCAGAGATGGCCTATTCATTACGAGATAGAGATCCGCCCACTTTAGAGGACATGCAGAAGATTGCCGTGAGTGTTTAGGAAAATTTGAATGATAAGAGAGCTAGACTGAAAGCAGAGAAGAAAGTTGTGATAAAGGAAGAAGCTTCTACATCTACAGATCAGATACTTCGCAAAGTGGAAAAAATGTTCGAAAGTTTCACTCTTGATAAGCCCGAACCACAAGTTCGAAATCCCAACTTCCGTGGTCAGCGGCAGCCACAATTCAGGATTAAGCAACGAGAACAACGAGCACAAGAACCAGTAGTCCAGCAGTAAGTAAAGACACCTCTTTAGCAGAATTTTGTTGGTCAGGATTCAGATGATGAAGATGATGTATTAGGGGGGGGAAATCATTTCTTTACTCCTGATGATTTTCCCATTTATATCACCGAAGATGAAGAGTATGCAGAAATTTCAGTGGTACAAAGAGATGAGGATTTTATCTTAGCTAATGATGCAGCCCTTGAGGAAGAGTCGGATGAGTATCAGAGAGGATATATGAATGAATTTTCATCTCAATAGAAGCAATATTCTCTTAGAAATAGAGACGTACCAGTCAATCCAATTCAGAAGAGAAAGGAAGTTTCAGCACCTAAAAACGATTCACTTGTTGCACAAAAGAAAGCAAAAGAGATAGTTGATCCCGCTGCCACTAAGTCATCATCAGCAGAAAAATCAAATCAGCCAATTACATCGAGGGAGAAGGTTGAAAAGAAAGATGTTCCAGCCAAAGAAATCGAAAAGACTTTAGCCTTTAGTTTGGAGAATGAAATTTCAAAATTAAAGGTATCCATTCCCTTGACTGAACTAATGAGGAACAACGGTTATAAAGTTCAAGTTTCTAGAATTTTGAATTTTGATCCCATGTCTGATATGGTGAATATTGAAGATGATCAACCGGAACTGATATTTGGACCAGCTTTAGATGGTGAGTCTCCGGACAACGAAGTACCTCCATTTTATATTAGTCTTCGATTGCATGAGTTTGTATCGCATAATGCCATGTTCGATTCTGGTGCTTCCCATAATCTTATGCTGAAAGAAATCATGGAGAAGTTGGGTTTAGACATTACCAGGAAGTACCATGATCTTTATTCATTTGATTCTAGCAGAGTGAGATTTATTGGGCTAATTAAAGACGTGGTTGTAAGTTTGGATCAGATTCCTACAAAGAATGTTTTGATGGACGTTGTTGTATCAGACATTCCTCCGAGATTTGGTATGTTGCTTTCCAGATCTTGGGGAGAAAAATTGAAAGGGACATTACAATTAGATTTCTCCTATGCGACGATTCCCATGTTTGGTCAAATGAGAAAGTTGTACCAGGAACAAAAAATGAAGTATATGATTACAACCAAGGAGAAACCGGTTAATCATCCGATTAATTATGTACATACAGATTTAGAGTCTTTTGTTTTGTTTTCCGATAGTTTCAATGATGTAGATAGTCGATTGGATTCAAGTGAAGATATTCAGATGTGCAGAATTTCCGCAGCGAAGTATTTAGAAATAAGGCAAAGTGAAGCACGGTTGAGCGATCAGCTAAGATAATGGACGACAAGCGGAAAAAACGAGCTAGCACAATTTGACCACTTGGGGATGATGAAAGGGGTCTATGGACCATGGGATTTTGATGGTGCGATGGGGAAATGATAGGCTGGGAATGGTATTTGGGTACGCGGCCCTTTTTCGCTCAAACTAGTCTTTACAGTAGTATACGGGTATGTTTCTTACAAATTAGCATTCGATTGTTGAAGCAATGAGGTGAGTATGAAGCTTTGATTGCTGGCTGCGGGTCTTAGAAGATGAGCTACTAAGAAGGTGCAGGTCTATGGCGACTCTGAATTGCTGATTAAGCAGGTAAAGGGAGAATATCAAATGAAACATCCACGGATGCGGGCTTACCAGAATGTTGTCCTTGTTATTTTGAAGCAGTTTTCAGATTATACCTTGACTTGTATTCCTCGCATTCAAAATGGACTTGCAGATGCCCTTGCCAAGGAAGCAAGTAACTTGAAGATCCCAATGAATTCAAGCAATAAGTTCGAAATCCATGCGAAGCACCGTCCTACCGTCCCGGATAATCAAAGATGTTGGCAAGGTTTCCAAGATGATGATGAGATTAATGATTTTCTGCAAAGTAAAGGTAAGTTCAAAGATACCTCAATTGATGTAGAATTTGATGATGGCGATGATGTTCAAGTTAATCAAATGGAAGTGTTACAGCTGAAAGATAACATTACTCCTAAAGGTTTGATACCTTTAGACTAACTCTTCAATCAGGATGATGTGGCCAAGAAACCAACTTTACGACCGACTGAAAAAGGAGTAGAGGATGTAAATATTGGGACAGCTGAAAACCCCAAAATGGTAAAGTTATCCAAGTCATTGTCACCGGAGGTAAGAGCTGAATATGTGAGTTTTTTGTCTTCATTTGCTGATGCTTTCGCTTGGGATTACTCAGATTTAAAGACATATGACACTAATATCATCCAGCATACTATCCCAATTAAGCCTAATCAGAAGCCTTTCCGACAAAAGTTAAGAAGAATCAATCCGAAGTTGCTGCCATCGATTGAGAAGGAGGTAAACAGGTTGTACAAAGCATGAATCATTTTTCCCATCAGATTTTCTGATTGGATTTCAAACTTAGTGCCAGTGCAGAAAAATACAGGTGAGATTAGATTGTGTATTGATTTCATAAATTTGAACAAGGTGTCATTGAAGGACAATTATCCATTGCCTAAGATGGATCATATATTGCAGCAAGTAGTGGGTGCATCTCGGATGTCATTACTCGATGGGTATTCTGGATATAACCAAATCTTGGTTCATGAGGATGACCGTGACAAAAAAGCCTTCACCACTCCGTGGGGGACATTTCACTATGCCAAGATGCCATTTGGTTTGAAGAATGCTGGTGCAACTTTCCAGCGGGTGATAGACATGGCTTTTGCGAATGAAAAAGATGTTTTCCTTGTTATATACCTTGATGATTTGACGATGTTTTCCAATTCATATGAAGAGCATATGTATCACTTGAAGTTTGTATTTCAGAAGTGCAGAAAATATGGTGTCTCGCTTAATCCTAAAAAGAGCTTATTCACCATGGATGAAGGTAAATTACTTGGTCACATTATTTCCAAAGATGGCATTTGTATTGATCCGGCACGTGTTGAAGCAATCCAACAAATTGACCCTCCTAGGAACAAGAAAGAGATTCAATCTTTTAATGGTAAGATGAAATTTTTGCGTCGTTTTGTCCCTAACCTTGCTGATCATTTGAGAGAAATAACAAATATGTTGAAAAAGGACAGCCAAGTGAAGTGGACTGAAGATGCGGTAAAGTCCTTTAATTTGGTGAAGTTGGCACTATCTTTAGCTCCGGTGTTAATCAGCCCGGATTACACCCAAGATTTTATTTTGTTTTCCTTTGCTTCAAAACATACCATGGAAGCTGTGTTAATGCAGAAAAGAGATGGACATGAGAAGCCCATAGCGTTTTTCAGTCGAACTATTAGAGACGCAGCCCTGAAATACAACATCATTGAGAAACAAGCTCTGGCATTGGTAAAGGCATTGAAGGATTTCCGTGTATACATTTTGCATTCCCATATTTTAGCTTATGTTCCTAACGCTACCGTGAAAGATTTTTTAGTATAGACTGACCCGGAAGGAAGACGTGGTAAGTGGATCGCAGCTTTGCTGGAATATGATGTGGAAATAAGGCCCACGAAACTGATCAAGGGACAGGGGCTGGCGAAGCTTATGGCTGAATCTAATTTGCATGCATTAGACATAAATCTGATTGCTGCTATGTCTGATGAGGATGAGGAGAATTCACCACTTCACGTATCGGAAATGTTTTTTGATTCCCCATGGTATTCAGATATCATCTATGTTCTTCAAAATTTGTCATCACCGCCCGGCATGACTAGAAACAAAGGTAGGAATTTGAAACTAAAGGCTGCAAAATTTTGTATTTTGAATTCTGCACTTTATTGGAAGGATCCAGGTGATGTGTTATTGAATTTTTTGGTGGAGGAAGAAGTGAAGAAGGTAATGGAAGATTTTCACAAAGGAGACTGTGGGGGTCATCATTTTTGGAAGACAACTGCCAATAAGATTTTGAGAGCCAGGTACTATTGGCCGACATTGTTTGCTGATGTCTATAAAATAGTCAAAGGCTGCCATGAGTGCCAGATTTTCGAAGGAAGATAGAAATTACAGCCATTGCCACTCAAGCCTATTGAGGTAAGCGCCCCTTTCCAGCAGTGGGGTTTGGATTTCATCAGGGAAATCCATCCTCCTTCCTCAGGACAACATATATGGATTCTAACAGCCACTGATTAATTTACGAGATGGATCGAAGTAGTTCCTACAAGGCAAGCCACCAATTCAGTAATTATCTCTTTCCTTGAGAACAACATTTTGTCCCGTTTTGGTTGCCCGAGTAAATTGATCACAGATAATGCAACGGCTTTTAAATCAAGAAAGATGATTAATTTTTGTGCTAAATATAAAATTATTTTGGGGCATTCAACCGCCTACCATCTGCAAGGTAATGGTTTGGCGGAATCTTCCAATAAGTCTCTAGTCAATATCATTAAAAAGTTGCTGGACATTAATAAGAGGAGTTGGCATAAGAAGCTGGTGAATGTGCTATGGGCTGATCGGGTAAGTCAAAAGAAGTCAATTGGTATGTCTCCTTTCAAGTTGGTTTATGGAGTAGATACAGTATTTCCTACTTCACTTGCTATTCCAATAGTCAAGCTTCTTCAGGAGGCTGGTAGTGAAGAAATCCATATGCAGAGAAGGATAAATCAGATGATTCATTTGCAGCGAACAAGAGAAGAGGTCTTCCAGAATACATTCAAGTTGCAAGAAAGAATCAAAAAGATCTATGATAGGAAAGCGAAGGCAAATAAATTCCAGTTGGAAGAGGTAGTACTGAAGTGGGATGCTAGGAATGAGGAAAAAAGTAAACACGGTAAGTTTGACAATCTCTGGAAAGGTCCATTCAAGATTGCAGCATATCGAGGTCAGAATGCCTTTCTTTTGAAGGAGATGAATGGTGAAGACTGTCCTGGAGGGCCGATCAATGGTCGGCCGCTCAAGCGCTACCATTTTTAAGATGTTTTCTGCTGATCATTGTCATTGTACATATCATGTATTTCAAATTTCATTGTAAGTGTGCACTGTAGTATTTTCTTTAGTCTGGGGCCCAAGGTGAAGGCTATAATTCTGAAGAAGGATTTCAGTTTTGATTTGAGTTTGTTTAGTTGGTTTGTTTTAGTCATTTCTGTTTTAAGAGTTGAGTCAGTTTAAGTTAAAGTTTCAGTCAAATAAATTCAGTCAACAGTCTTGAGTTGTTTTGTCAAATAATGGACTCCATAGCCCAATGGATAAGGCACTGGTCTGCTCTCCCAAAGATCTGTTGTTCTTGGCACCTCCAAGGAGCTACCATCCCCATTGGAGCCAATGTTAGAGTCGGTCTTTACAGCCCTCCGTCAGAGATCATTTCTCTTATTGCATTTGATTGTTTAGGTGTATCATTCTGCTCATTCATCTACATTTCGTTAGGGGCATGCCATTGACTGATGGAAGGGTTTGGTTTTCTTGTTTTCCTCATGTTTGTACCTGCTGGGTTGGTCAAAATTTCTCTAAAATCATCAAAGTTCATTTCAAGTCATTTGCAGTCATAGATGCTATTTTGGTCAAAAAGAGTCATTTTAGTTTCTGAGTCTAGGGTTCGGTCTTCTGAAATGTAAAATCATGCCTGCAGGCTATGAGGATGGTTTCCAATAAGTTCTCAGTTCAAAATTTTATCATCAAACATATTCGAGGATATTTCTTGTTCAAAAATTTGTTTTGAATAAGAAATTGTCGAATTTATTTTTGTAATAAATATGTATTTTTCCACCATGAAGACTTCAAAGCAGACTTTGATCCTCCTTTTCCAAGGATCAAACGCCAACATCCCTGCAAAAATTCAACCAATTTCATCATTCAAAACATAGAAGATCAATCAGGAAACAAAAAGACAAAGTTGTTTTTAATGAAAAAATGCCAAAGGTAAAAACATTACAACATGGGTTTTGAAGAAGTAAAAATCAAAACCATCTCTATATGAGATATTTCACAAAGCCATTCATTCATTTGCATCAAAAGATATCCAAAAATCCAAAGGAGAAGTCGAATTGAAGATTGGGAGAACAAACTGTGTTTTAGAAAGGCCGTGACCATGTGTGAAGATTGTGCGCGGCGCATAGGAAAGAGGCGTGGCGCATAGAATCAACGCAGCACATTGGGCCGAAATTGATAGTGCATTTTTCCACAGGCGCGGCGCACCCATAGAGCACGGTGCACTGGGTGTGCGCGCGGCGCATTGAGCCATCAAGCTTGAAATTCATCAACGCTCTGCAATTTTTCAAAATCAAACAATTTTTCTTGCTCCAAGTAAGTGGAAACTCTTTGCTCATTGATTTGAAGACGTGCTTGGTGTGTTTGGAACCGAAGATCAAGATTTTAATTGGTAAAAAAACAAACCCTACGTTTATACCAAAATATTCTCCTAGGGTTTATGTGTGAAGTTTAAAAAATTGTGTTTTGGTGCTAAATTCTTGCCATTGGTCACCTTTTTCTTTGTATTCCATCACTGTTATCATATTGTTACCACAGTCCTGCTCCTATTCTTGCTTTCCCATATCCCTCATACCCTTTTGATCCCATGTGTTAATTTCCAAACCCTATCACTTGCTACCACATCCCTCCATTGACAAAATCTTAATTTCCATAACATGCAAGGGCTGCCTTTATGTCCTTGATTTCACTTATGTTTTGTCATTTCACTTACTCCTATTCCTAAAGACAACCCCCATCACTATCACTCATTCCAATTACTTATAAACCCCAAATCCATAAGTTCCCCAAACAGTGATTTTCCTCACAGTTAAAACTCACTTGACACTCCTTTTTCAAATTGTGATATTTCCTATAGCACCTTATTATATATGTGACACATTTGGCATTGAAACAAATACACTAATTGCTCATTTTCTAACCAACCAAGCATACAGTTGACAAACACATTTCAGCACCATGTCAGAGACAGATTCACCATATGAGCAGGGATATGAGCAAGATAGTGATTCATCTACCGAGCTTAATGTGCTGAGGAGATCTCATAAAAGTGGCAGGCATGTCCGGGAGGAGCCCACTTCTTTGACCCAATTGCAGGCCTGTCCACTTGCAATGGATTGTTTTCGGCCTTAGTCATGCTTCCAGTATTGTGAGATGATTGCCCGAACTCAGCATCATCATGAGTTAGCTCACCTATTTGTCCTACATTTGCATAATGGTCATGTAAATCTTGCTGGAGTGAACTTCACTTTGACACCAGAGACTATTTCTGAGGCGACTGGGATACCGAACATTGGTGAGGAGTGGAATAAGAGACAGCAGCTGGATAGAGCATATTATGAGCCTTACATCAGACCTGGATATTTGAGGCAGTTGAGCAGAGTATTTCCATTCCGATTTCTGCAGGAGTCTTATGCACCATTGATGAAACTCATCATCCGATATTTCAGCTGTGAGGGTAGATTCTCACACCTTTATGCATATCATATCAAACTTTTGATGCATTTCACGAGAGTACGAATGATGAATATTCCATACTTCATGTGCTGAAACATAGAGTGTATGACTACCCTTATGCAGAAGAAGACTCCGGAGCAGTAGCACAACAACGTCTATCATTATGCACTCATCAAAATCATTGTGGTACATCAGCTTGGTTTGCAGGGCATCACATGGGATGAGTTCATTTCCCATGACTTCTTTGCAACCCCTCAACCTCCTCCTGAGATTGTTCATGATGAGGCAGAGCCTTTACATCATTTTGATGTTCCTAAGACTGAGCTTATTAGTGCTCCAGTGTGTGTGACATATCAGAGAGGCCACAGAGTGTTATTTGCGGTGACACGACGAGTACTATCTCCACGAGGAGTGGAAGGGGTCTCGTTATCTTCATCAGCAGCGCGAGTAATATCTCCACGTGGCGTGGAAGGGGTCTCGCCTTCTACATCAGCATAGGTATAGGTTCAGGACAGAGGCAAGAGGCCTATGCATGATCAGGGCCCTTCAGGAGGCCAAGACACTGACTTTATACTCATCGATGTTGATGCAAGCTCTCCCAGCTCAAAACTGAAAGAGATAATCCAGAA
Source organism: Pinus albicaulis (assembly GCA_034641835.2). Classification (NCBI taxonomy): domain Eukaryota; kingdom Viridiplantae; phylum Streptophyta; class Pinopsida; order Pinales; family Pinaceae; genus Pinus; species Pinus albicaulis. Next base: position 418,472,758 of record CM076580.1, read on the forward strand.
GCAGAAATCTGAGATCGGCACACTGACTGAGAAATTGCAGAGAGCTCAGTGGGTGATATATTACTTGGACCAGCGGAATAAACAAATGGAGGATTAGCAAACACTCATAGAGTTGCGGAAAATCCGTGAAGATCGAGAATTGCCCCGAAAGAGACCGGGTGACATGACACCATTTGGGCGAGAGACTTGCCTTACGCATGTCAAAATTCATATGGAGAAGCTCTTGGCAAATGCCAACATGGAAAAAGACATGCTCAGACATATGAAGAATCACTATTGGGCCCGCACACACGTTTGTAGAGAAAAAATGAAGATCCTGAAGGCGAGGTTGAGAAGAGCACTGAAACGTCGGAAAAGGCCGGATCCACTCCGAATCTTGGCTGAAGCTTCCTTGGCTGAGCATGAGACATGATGGGAGACTTTCACTCCAAATTTCAGCAAATTTGGAGAAGATTTTGTCATTTTGAAAATTTTGGTTGCAAAACAGGTTTTTCCACCCGACGCGCGCTTATGATTGGGACATCTTCTGGAGGAAAACTTTGCATTTTTGGGTTTTTCATGATATATTATGTATTTTCAGGAATGGCCGAAGAATTTCATCAAATTCTGGGCTCCCTAAAGGGCCAAAAACACTCCAAAAATGGCCTTTCTGCCACTTTTTGCACTAGCAGGAACCAGTCTTGGGAGATTGCAGTTTTGGAGGGGAAAATGACATCCAAATTGAAAAATTCCACTTGAGTTGCATAGCATACATCCAAGTATTTCCAACGAGCTATCATGAACTCAATTTGGACTTCGGGAAGTGTCCCAAAAATAGGGTCAAAGTGGCACGATGCATAGAGAATTTGGGCGTGGCTCATAGAGGAATTTTGCCCAAATTTCACTATTCAGCTCAGAAAATCGCCCAGTTTTGACTAGTTTTACTTTTTCATGTGATGATTGATCTCTCTTGATGTAATTTGGTAACCAAGATGTAAATTTGGCATGTTTTTACTTGTTCTAGAGGATTCATTCACTAAAAAGTGAAAATTAAGTGAATGGATCAGTTTCCTAGCATATAGAGGCAAGTTGTTTGGCGGCCTAGATTTTAGCTCCATGTTTAGAATTGGTTGAAACAGCTCCTAGAAGGATGAGATCGACCCCTAGAGGCATGGGAAGGGGTTAGGATGGTCTGTATATTGTATTTTCTGAGACATTTTCAGGGTTGGATACTTGGGAAAAATTTGGCACCTCATTATACATTCATTTCAGATTTTGGCAAAGGAAAGACCAGAGTTTTGCAGCACTTTTTGGGATCCTTGTGGCTTTTGAGTTTTGATGATGTTTTCTCCATGTTATTGTAATTTTCATTAATTTTATATGTATGCCATTTCCCTTCTCTATGCTTCTGAATTAAACAAATGAGTAATTGAGGTAGAATTCATTGATTTGCTGGTGCTCTGCCTTAAGCTTTTGTTTAGTTTTTTATGTTCTTTGTCAGTTTGAAGAGGATCCTTGCACTCTCTTGCCCTCTTCAGCTCCTCAGCAGTATTTTCAATCCATTCATTTGACCTAAGACATCAAAGCCACTGCCTACCTCGCCCCAACTTGAACTCTGCAAGAATTTGGCCTCATCCCCAAGCCGAAAATTGTTTTTCCCTTTTTTCAACAAAAACCCCTAAAAATCAAAATCAAACCCTCCTATTTGTTTATATAGCCTAAGATCAGTTGTTATTTTAGTCATCTCAAGCCCCTTTGAATATTTTCATTGAGATTGACCCGGAGAGAGCCCTCTCCTGTCCTCGTAGGGCTAGCTACAAGGCTGAGCGTGGTTTGGTGTTATCCTTCTTCTGCCTTATTTCAGTGTAAGGTGGATTTGGGAACTAACAGAAACAAGAGGCATTTTTGAGGTGGCTATTGTTGAGAGAGTATGGTTCAACATTTCACATCTCAACCCATATGTATATGTTTCCTAATTTTCAAAGTGTTGAGATGATGCTTGGAGCAAGCATGGCCAATAGGTCCAATGATGGGATCATGGAGAGGTAAATTCCACTCCATTTAGCATGGGTTGGAGAGATACTTCATAATTTGGGACTTTCCTTTGGGAGGAGGAGCCACTTCAATTCATATGACTCATGTAGAGGAGAGGCTCTAGAGAAATAGATGGTTTCCACTTGGAGGTTCATTGATGAGGAGAGGCATCTAGTTATATAGTTGGAAGCCATTCTAGACATTCTAGAGAGGCAACTATGGAGCTAGGAATTCATTACACATTGGAGCGGATGGGGAGACCTTCCATATGAGGATGCCATTTCAAGGGAAATGGATTGTTGTAGCACTCACTTTTGCAGTTGGTTTAGGACAAGCAACATTTTGGCGGGGAGGACCGTAATATTCCCAATTTTCCATCAGTTAATTAGAATATTAGAGTTCTTACATTTCTTACTTGGCTAAGTAGATAAAAGGGTGGAGGGACCCATAAACCCCATAGATGAATAAATTTCACTTTTGTTGTGTGAATTTGGGTTAGTATATTGTAGATCAGCATCATCAAGTAGAAGAGTAGCTCATTAATGAAGGAATATTGAATATTAAGGAGTATAATGAGGAATACAGTCGAGGTAGTGAAGGAATAAAAGTAAGACAATAAAGAATTAATGATTCAGTGATGGAGGAAGTGGTGTATTAAATGCACACATGATGGAGGAGTGGAAAGTAAATACATAGATCATGGAGATCATGGAGAGATAGCTTAGTCTTCATGGAGAATAGCGGCCACATCTGCAGTGCATTTATGAGGTGGGCCAAGGCTAGGGAAGACTCACAACCATATAAGGAAGATGAGGCAAGCAAAGAAACATAGTCTAGAATTTGATATTGTATTGTCATTTGACATTTTTTGCATGCTTCAATTGTTTAGCTAAGTCTTCTATGTTGTTTAGCACACGAGTATTCCCGAGTGGGAATCCCACTGTCACCCACAATGAACTTCGAGTGCCTACTATGGGAAGGTTATTTTGAGTAGCTATTCATCATCTGACATTGGTGCCACATTCAACCCTTATTTTCTGCATACACAGCATGAGTTTAATATTCCTGCTTAGCCTAAGCTAAGAGGAATATCATTTTTTTTTTTTTACTTTCTGTTGCATGAATAAATGAATAAAGGAGGACATGTAAAAATCTTGAAAATAATGAATAAATAAATGCCCATATGAACAAGGATAAATCAGGGCCATGTAAATAAATCACTTGCAGGTGTGAAAGGGGTTTGATCTGTGAGACTAGGTCAACCTTGACCAAATCTACAACATTGTCTAGATTCAATGTACCTCATAAAGGGACAAGTAGTTCTAGAAGGAAGCCCCTCATGTGAAAGGAGCTAACTCATCAAGGTGGTTTAGGGTTGGCAAAGGCTTTCATATTATAAAAGGAAGCGGAAAGAAGTGAGAGAAGGTTGTTGATTATTTATGTTTCTGAGTATCTTGTCTGTTTAGACAAATACTATTCTCTGCTATTTAGTCGAGAATTGTGTTGCTTAGCACTTGGAGTTCTTATGCAGGGATTCCACCTCTTCCTTTGAGGATTATTGGAGGATTTTTTTCTGATTTGATCCACTATCAGGGTTTGGGCCAAGCACTACTTCCAACTGTAATGCGAATCCAGTGAGGGTTTGCTTGCTTTTGTAGGCTGTAGCATGTGGAATTATAGATCTGCTTATATCTAGCTTGTATTGGACCCTCTTCTTAGTGAGTGTGTATTTTAACCTCCTGGAAGAGTGCATCCACTATTTGAGGTTCAAATTTGTATCTTGGCATCAGGCCATCTATGTTATTCAAGCTACAACACAGTTTTCATTAAGGAACTACATTATTTTCAGTAGAGGTTTTGCAGGGTGTTTTGACACCATCTTTTATGAGAGATCTCTGGTGTTGGGATTTTCCTCTCACCTTGGTGATCCATGGATTAGCTTGCTAATCCATGTTCTATTTAGATCTGATCTATTTTAATGTAAATTCATCTTTAGAAATTTCTGAAGCATTCTGTAGATCTGCAACTTAAAAATCAAATCCACTCTTTGTAATGCATGATTTAGTCAAAACCCCAAGGGGATCTTCTAAATAAGACTTTCTAGTTTCCAGATATGAAATGGATCTGAGATGTAATTTTCAGCTGCTAAAGCTCCTTAAAATAACGTTGTTGAGCCATTTTACAATTTATACATGTGTTTCAACCTTCTTTTCTGAATATTACTTTCTCTCTTGTCTCCTATATTCTACTATATATTGAAAGAACTTCATTGTAATTCTGATTTGCTGATCTATATTCATAAGTTGACCTCATTTGATGGCCTCCTGCTCATGATTTCCAATACTTATTTATTTCTGAAGTATTTTATTGTGCATAGTTGCAGCCTGTCTTGTAGGGTGTTTTTCAGCTAGACTAGGTGGTGGGAGATCTATTTACCACACCTAGTTTGATTTGTTTTTGCTCCCCTTTTGGATCTATGCCCCATATCTGTTGATCTAAGGGATCCAAGGGCTGTGAACTCATTTCTGTTCATCAATATCCCATGAGTGCGTTATTTCAGCAGGCTTGCTATGACATTCCAATTTTGCAATATTACAGTGGTATCCGATCTCCTTTCTTGGCACAGCCTGTGCTTTCCTTGGAGCACCACAACGATGTTGCATTCAAAAGAAGATGAACCTATTAATGAGAGGGAGAATAGGTATCATAACATAAGTCACAAGAATTTTTATTACACTACTGAAGATCAAGACAAGGGTAAAGCCCCTGAGATTGCAAGTGACAAAGAAGTAGAAGAGTTTGCAAGAACTCTTTTGGTGGCCATGCAAGATATTTCCAAAGATATCAAAGAGATGAAGATGGAAATAATGAGGGAATCTTGTGGGAGATTTCATCTGGGGGAAAGCTCTGACATGTCTCATCACTGGACTATTCAACCAGTGAACCAGCCACAAGCCCCACAACGCTCCACTATGCCTACCTTCTTGGTTGTGGAGAATGAAGGACCACAAGAGAAAGCATCACTTGAAGACCACTTTGTGGAATATGAATCTCAGAATTAGAGATTCAGAGACCACTTGAGTTTCCAAGATTTTTGTCACCTCAAGGACAAAAGAAGACCAAGGCAGCAGTATAGAGATGGTGGGTTCTTTCATAATCATGATAGACACCACTCTATGGGCAGATTATTTTTTCCCAAGTTTGATGGGTCATCCTCCAGTTCTACAAAGGCGTGGGTATAAAATTTGGATATCTACTTTCAGTTGAACAAAGTCCCTAAGATTGAAGCCATCAAGATTGCAGCGCTGCACTTTAAAGGTGAAGCACACAATTGGTGGTTCCTAGGTTGTCTACATTGGCCCTTGCCAATGTGATTACCTACTCTGAATTCACTAGAAGACTGGTGGAGAGGTTTGAAAGAAAGGATATATAAGCACCTTTCATGAGGCTTGAAAAGTTAAAGTAGTCAGGAAATGTAGAAAATTATATCTCTGAGTTTCTGAGATTATTAGTTATGATTCCTGATCTGTCTGCAGCAAGGAGGGTGTACATGTTCATCGATGGCTTAGATGAACCTTTGCATGGGTAGGTTAAATCTACCAAGCCCATCACTTTGCATGACGCCATTGAGAGGACTAGAGACCTCCAAGATGCCTTGCCAAAAGCAAAGGCAACTTTCCAGAACAAGGCCCCTCACTTTTCGAAAGGGAAGGAAGAAAAATCTGCTCCTTCCAAGGAGAGTTCATTCAAGAAACCTCTTGATATTGAACTCAGGAGAGATCTGAGAAAGAAGAAACTATGTTTCACTTGCCAAGAGTCATGGGCACCTGGACATATATGTGCTGTCAGGAAAGCACACTACATAGAAGTCTTCTTAGATTTTGAGGAGGAAGATGAAGATGATGAACCAAGGAGGAGTGACAACGTTGATAATGTTGAGGGAGATCCAAAACCATTTAGGGATGGGGATGGAGCCTTTTCTCTAATAGGTGGAACTCTTGCATCCTTGAGAGGAGTGCCTAAGTACTTTACCCTAAGAGTACAAGGTTCAATCATGAATCAAAAGGTATCTGTGCTAATTGACAATGGGGCAACCCACAACTTTATTGATGCTCATCTTGTGCAGAGGAGAGCAATCCCCACTGATACTTTTGAGGGATTCTCTATTCTAGTCCCAAGAGATAGGACAATGCAATGCATGCAATATTTCCCATCACTCTCAATTACTATGTGGTCCTACACTTTGGTGGATCACTTTTTTGTAGTTGACATACCAGACACCAATATCATTTTGGGTGTCCAATGGTTGATTACATTGGGGAAGGTCACCACTGATTGGAAGGCTTTGCAGATGGAGTGGGTGGACATGAAGAGTGGTAAGCCCCAAACGATCCAAGGCATGCATACTTATCCTTCACCTATCACTTCCACACAAACAACAGAGATGGATTTGCATAGTGGAAGCAAGGATCTCACAGTCCCTTCACCGATGTTCATGAGCTTTCTGCATGGGACATTCCTATCTAGTGGCAAACAATCTGGGAGGCCACCAGATTCAAATATTGCAGAGGAGACCTCACAAAGTGTTGCTCCAATTCTATATCCAAGAAATATTGGGGCAATGGGGGACCAAGCTATAGTGCTGGAGGGCTTGGGACAACTCAAGAGTGAGGGGAATCCTCTCACTGTATCACTATCACCTTCTCTCTTTCCTATATCTGCGCTATGGGAGGAGGAGAATGGGGGGATCAGCCTTCCAACACACATATTTGGCATTGGAAATGTCAGAGAAGAGGTCATAAACGTGATAGACACTTCCATGGAGGTATCATCAACGTTGTCTTTCTTGAGAAGTGTGGATCATTACTGGAAATCTCAACTTCTTGTAGAGTATTCCAAAGATCTCCACACCGGTATGATACTAGATGTTCTGCATCAAGATGAGGGCCATTTAGTCTAAGGGGGAGTCATCTACTTTCATGGTAGGATATTCCTATCTAGAGCTTCTGATCTCAAGGAGAAGATACTGCAAAGGGCACACAAAGAATTCCTTCTCAGCCATATGGAGTCCATGAAGATCTACACCTTGATCATGAGGAGCTTTGATTGGGAGAGGATGAGAGAGGAATTACATCAAAACTTTCAAGAGTGCATTAAATTTAGAGGATTAGGGAAGCCAATGGACTTTTTGCAAGAGTCATTTCACCAGTTCTTCCTTTGCTTGAGAGGATGGAAATGCTCATGCATAACTCCATGTGTATGAAGAACTATGATGGTAAAGGATCTGATCATGCTAAGAAAGATCTATTTTCTGATTTATCACGTTATTTTACCATTTTTTTGTAGGCTATGACTCCTAAAGGGGGTGAGAGGTCATGTGGATCTCATAGTTTTTTGAGGGCCAATAGAAATTCTGAACTTGGCCACTCCCTTGTTGTGCAAAGGGAGATTCCTTTTCATGATGGGTGCTTCCCAAAGGCACCAAACATATATGATATCTCCAGATATGTTGAGATGACTTATACAAAAAATGTGTGGGGGGAATGCCAATTTCCACACCTTTATCTAATGCAGGCAGGAGGTGCACTGTGCTGGCATTACATATGGTAATTTGACCCCCCTCTTCAATGTCAAATTTCTGTTTGCATATATGTAGTTTTGCTTCGATACTTGGATGATATAGTTGTACTTTTTTGGGGGTTGTATGGAGGAAGCATGGATAGTTTGTATGTACCACATGAATTGGAACTTCTCTATGAGCCTCATGCTACATGTTTTAGAGAAAGCATTGCTCCAGCCATGTTTATTTCTATTGAATTTTTCACTGTTGGTGGGATGGACTATGCACATCTTATGTCGACATTGGAGGAACAATTCCTGATGTATTGGCTTGATGAATACTTCTCTTATGATGAGGAATTGATCATTAATGATGTCATCAATGGAGGAGGAGAAGGACTACACCTCTCTCCTTATCAGTTGCTTGAGGACAAGCAACATTTTGGAGGGGAGGATTGTAATATTCCTACTTAGCCTGAGCTAAGAGGAATATGCATTTTTGTTTTACTCTCTATTGCATGAATAAATGAATAAAGGAGGACATGTAAAACTCCTAAAAAGAATGAATAAATCAATGGCCATATGAACAAGGATAAATCAGGGCCATGTAAATAAATCACTTGCAGGTGTGAAAGGGGTTTGAGCTATGAGACTTGGTCAACCTTGACCAAATCTACATCGTTGTCTCGATTCAATGTACCTCATAAAGGGACAGCGCATTTCTAGAAGGAGGCCCCTCATGTGAAAGGAGCTAACTCATGAAGGTGGTTTAGGGTTTATAAAGGCTTTTATCTTATAAGAGGAAGGGGAAAGTAGCAAGAGAAGGTTGTTGATTGTTTATGTTTCTGAGTATCTTGTCTATTTAGACAAATATTATTCTCTTCTATTTAGTGGAGAATGGTGCTGCTTAGCACTTGGAGTTCCTATGTAGGGATTTCACCTCTTCCTTTGAGTATTCTTGGAGGATTTTTTGCTAATTTGATCCACTATCAGGCTTTGGGCCAACCTCTACTTCCAACTGCAACACAAATCCAGTGAAGTTTTGCTTGCTTTTGTAGGCTGCAGCAAGTGGAATTCTAGATATTCTTAGATCTAGCTTGTATTGGAGCCTCTTCTCAGTGAGTGTGTCTTTTAACCTCCCGGAAGAGTGCATCCACTATTTGAGCTTCAGATTTGTATCTTGGAATCACACCATATATGTCATTCAAGCTACAACACAATTTTATTTAAGGAACTACATTATTTTCAGTAGAGGTTTTGCAGGGTGTTTTGACCCCATCTTTGATGAGAGATCTCTGGTGCTGGGCTTTTCCTTTCACCTTGGTGATCCATGGATTAGCTTGCTGATCCATGTTCTTTTTTGATCTTATCTATTTTAATGTAAATTCATATTCAGAAATTTCTGAAGCATTCTACAGATCTGCAACTTAAAACTCAGATCTACTCTTTGTAATGCATGATTTGGTCAAAACCCCAAGGGGATCTTGTAAGTAAGATTTTCTAGTTTACAGATCTGAAATGGATCTGATGTTTTGTCCACAGATCTGTCCTAGATTTGAGATGTCATTTTCAGCTACTGTAGCTCCTTAAAATAATTTTTTTGAGCCATTTTACAGTTTATACATGTATTGCAATCTTTTTTTCTGAATATTTCTTGCGCTCTTGTCTCATGTATTCTACTGTATATTGAAAGAGCTCCATTGTAATTCTGATTCGCTGTTGTATATTCATAAGTTGATCTCATTTGATGGTCTCTTGCTCATTCTTTCCAATAATATTTTATTTCTGAAGTAGTTTATTGTGCATAGTTGTAGCCCCTCTTGTAGGGTGTTTTTCAACTATATTAGGTGGTGGGAGATCTGTTTACCACACCTAGTTTGATTTTTTTTTCTCCCATTTTGGATCTAGACCCGAAATCTACTGATCTAAGGGATCCAAGGGCTGTAAACTCATTTCTATGCATCAATCTCCCAAGAGTGCATTATTTCAGCAGGCTTGCTGTGACATTCCAATTTTGGAATATTACAATGAGGAATTACACATTTTTGTCTTAGGGTTTGAGAGGAGAAAGGTAGTTCTTAGAATTTCAGCTAAGAAACTGATGGAGGGTTCATCCTTTCATATTTTGGTTCCATTTTAGTCTTCCAGGAGTAGCATTATGATATCTAGCATCAGGCCAACTGTTTATACCTCCATGCAGCAGCAGTTCCTCCAAGAATTGCGTAGTCCAGCTAGGTAGATCTAGTGGAGGAAGGAAGTTCCAAGTATTTCAGCTTGGAATCCTATGAGGGATCATCTCCTCACTTTGAAGAGATTATTTTCTTCATGTATGAGCTATATTGCATCACCTAGCAACAGGTTATAGCTTCAGTGCCCTTGATAGTGTAGTTCATTCCAGCAGTTGTGTAGTGTTCAACTACAACTTAAGCGAACGAAGGAGCAGTTACATCTCAAGCTTCTAGCTTGGAGATCAAGAGAAGGGACCAAAACTTCATGTATTGAGCTGATTGGATGATATTGTATTAGTTATATCATCAATTCAGCCCCATCTCAGAAGTTACCCAGGAGGATTGGGTAAGTTAGCTAGCAGGGGTGCAGTTGGTAACCTAAAAAGGGCTGAAAATCCAAATTTAAAATCTGGCCAAACCATTTCTGGGTTTCTCGGGGTTTTTTGAGTAGAATATGTGGTTAACATCTTGGATCATTTTGAACACTCCATTAGCCTCCCACACAAACTTCATATTCTCAATAGCAGTAGTTTCCAGCAACAACAATAGTAGCAACACAACATTTCTAGTGCTAGTTATCATTAGTGTATTTCATCCACTTCTTATTGGCTTGAGTGCATCTCCTTTGGAGCACTGTGTACATTATATTTTTTATTTTTTATAATGATGTGACTCAACATTTTCTGGTCATGGTTATAATGTCTTGATGTTGCAACATATTTACGAAATTTTTTAGATTTTAGTGTTATATTCATGTTTTTATTATTCTGAATGCTATAGATGTTCTATGTTCCTGTCTTTTCCATTTTGGAATATTACAGGATGAAGGAAAATAAGTATAATTTTTTGTTTTCTTAGGTGTAAATTTTTCTAGAGGGGAATCATTTGCAACCTTTTGACTTGTTGAATGTGTATCTAATGAACCTTTACTTCTAGCTGTGAAAAAAATAACATCTTCCTCTTCTTTATCAGATGTAGGAAGAAGTTAATCCCAAATATCATTAGCCTTAGATACTCCTTCTTCTTCTTTTCATTCTTTGGTTGGTTGAACTTCTTCATCCTCTTCATCTTCATCATCTTCATCAGTGGCTGAAAGTTGTGCGGCAGACTAGGAAGGAGGTGGATACTGTTGTGTCCTTTTGAAGGGTTTAAAATATCTTTTAGAAGATGAACTTTCAATGGATTTTTTCTTCAAATAAACCACTTCATTAGACAACATTTTTAGAAAATTTTGGAATCATTCGATAACAAATGGATATTCAACAGTTTTCTTCTTTTTTTCATTCTTGAATGTGACTTTATTAGATGGTTTCTTCTCCTCAGTGGGATATTTATTTTTGAGTGCAAGCATTCTCTTTTCAACTCCTAAAGCTTCCTTCATATTATCTATAGTAGTGTTTTCGTATATGCCCTATCTACAAACATGACTATTAAATAAGGAAGAGCATTGATATACCAATAAACTCATACCTCTTCACATCTCTTAGATGTCAAAGGGATCTTATTTAAAATTTTGTTAAATATAGAGTTAAAATATTTTATATTTCATTAGGTCCAATTCTAATATTAGATAACTCATTTATCAAAGAAGAAGGGGTTTTATCATCTCCATTTTTTTTAAGAAATAATTCTTAAATAGTATCCCAGTCATTAATTGAGTTTGGGGGCAAAGAGAAATACCATAATCAAGCTACACCTTGAAATGTATCTAGAAAAATTCTACATATAACATCTTCTTTGGAAACACCATTGAGATTGATAGCTAACATGAAATTGTGAATGTTCTATTCTACGAGAAGGCCACCGAAAAGATTATACTTAGGTAACGATCTCTTTGGATGTTTATGAAGAGGATGTAAAGGGGAGTTAATATTTAGAGCCCCTTGGGTTTTCAATGGTTTGTTTTCCATTCTGGTAGAAGCAGTGGAACAACAAGTAGTAGTACTAGTAGCTGTAGTAGAGGAGGTAACAATAAATAATAATTCTCCTACAAATCTAGTAAAAATAACAATGACTATTGGTTGAATGGAAATATAAATAGTGGATGAAGTAGAATATGGATAATTTTGTGTTTATTGTGTGACTGAGGGAAGGGTAGGTGTAGGTGGAGGAGAGCTAGAAGAGATGTCCGTACTCATAGATGAACCAATGAATGTAATATGTTTCTTTTTGCGATGAGTATATAAAGGATATTAAAATGGTTTAACTCCTAAATTTTCACTTTGAGCTCTTGTTAATATCAGTCAAACTTTAAGGGAGGAAGTAATACTTCCTTATGAAACCTTTGGCTGCTCTAATTCTTCACCACAAATTAAATATCCATCAAGTTTTTGTGTAATAGTTTGTATATCTAGAAAAATAGGGGGCACTTGATGTAAAGGTGTGGCTAGAGAAGGTTCACTAGAAGATGTGTGGAAAACACTAGGAGAAGCATGGGAAGGCTTTCCAACTTTAGATCTAGCTGGAGGGGAATGAGAAGAAGATGTATAAGTTGGTGGAGAGGCTAAGGGCGAAGACTGTCTCTTAGAATGAGTAGTATTTTTCTTTGAGCTCATTTTTCCATTCATAAGGAGATAAACTTCCTTCAAGCACCAAAAATTTTGATGGACAAAAATTAATTCATCACCGTTTGGGATACCACCCAATCAAAGTACCAAGTTAGACCTTGTTCCGTTGAGAATGGTTGTTCTGACTAGTTTATATTATTCTAGTTACCCATAATATAAGTCCCAGGTGGAGATTGAAAACATATGGCTGAAATTTATATTGATTATTACAACATAAAAACACTAAGATAAAATAATATAATAACTTACTTATAAAATATTCTACCTGTGTATTATAATGTATATGTGAGACAAAGATAACACTATAAGAATGAAAATAAATATTTTCCAAGATATAACATTTATATGCACAATTGAGAAATATTAATTTGATTAAATAGTTAATAAAATTAATGTTCAACACAAACACATATGGCATATAGCTAAATAATTAAATGTACTCGAAAACAAATAGATATTCACACATAAATAGTGACAATGCTTTACTATTAAAATAAAGTACAAATATCAATGCCTCAATTTAAATATACTAATTCCCTTAGAGACAAACAAAAATCAGAGAAGATATAAGTACCCAATCTTCTCTGGTATTTACATGTTGGAATTAGTATGGTTCAAATATATTAATAAAAATAATTAAGTACAATAATGCAATTTTTTTTCTTTTGCAAAAATTCAGAACCATTTGCATGAGTTTGAGAACCATATTTATAGTCTAATTTCCAAAATAAGGGAGAAACTAAGTCTTTGATATTCTCTCAACTAAACCAAAACAAATTTTTCATAATATAGTAAAATACTTACGTTTGAAAATAAAAATTAAATCAAATTAATTTAATTTGATGCTGACCCAATAACTTGCTCTAGTTGTTGATAGTTATCTAGAAGGGTTGATAACTCTTAAGGAGGAAGAGGATTTATATATACCTGGTAGTTGAAGAGAAAATCTTGGAGATGTGGAAGAATTTGAGTTTTCAAGTCTGTGAGAGTCTTGGGTACTCACGAATGACCATGTGGCTTAGTTAATAGTTTCTAATTCAATTCCATATTTACTTTAGATAATTGTTGAACCTTCTTACCAAATTTTGTACTTTAATCTCTCCAACTTTTATGTAGCTCCTTGACACCTAGAAATACATCTTCTTCATAATTTGAAATTAATATTTCCTCCAAAATAGGCCAAGTGATATATTGTGCAATAGATCATGAAATCTCTTGAGTATCATTAAACATTTTTTCGACTAAACAAATTTTGTCCTTCAAATTCCCTAGAATAATGGACTTGTGCATTTCATCAATCTTAGGAAAATTATACTATATTATATTTTTATCTATTTTTGACTCAAGGAGATCATTCAGACTTTGTTTAGCCTCATCATATTGACTCTCCATGTCAACTAGATCACCAAACAATGAAGAGATCAACTTGCATTGTACATGTATCAACCTTAGTTTATTACAAATGATTTTCTGTTGTTTGAAAAGTTGTGCATTAAGTTCAAGAGTTTTAGGTTTGAAATGAGCAAGATCAAATCCTTCAAATTTTTCTTATTCTAAATTTTTCTGCAATTCCTTCAATTAATCATTCCATTGCTTGAGTTCTCCAAAGCTGTCACTCTTAACTAGCTTTATTTGTGCTTGTAGCTCTATCTTAGATTTGGCCACCTATTGTTCCAACTATTTTATTCTATCATACATTTATTAAAGAAACTGTTTAATATGGGTTACTTTATCAATATTCATTGATGCATATGCCTATGCAATATGAACCAATTCTTGGAATTCTTCATGTAGAGCTATAGAAGTGATTTTCCAAACTATTTCGAAGGAATCAGAGTTGGGAGGGATAACTTGTTTTCTGCCATTCATTTCTTCCTCCTTTCCTTAATTACTGCCTTATGTTGAGGATTATAAAAGATTTCAATTGGAGGAATTTATTAAATATTCAATTGAATCTCTATACTTGGATAAAGAGGGATTACTTATATAGTGACAGAAGCCTTGAGAGGCATTTTAGAAAGAAGACTAGAGTGTGCAAGAGAAATTCGTGTAGATTTAGAGTGGCAATGACTATTTTCTGAGTGAAAACATTTAAAGTGTTGTCTGCAAGATTTTTTTTTCCTTAACTTTTGAATCTAGAGTTGATATCTTGTATAATTAACATTTCCATTATTTTCTCAAATCACCAACCAAAAAATTAACTAAAGAATATTGATTTGTTGAAGAAACTTGGATAGGTGTTGGCATTTGAGGCATTTTATATGAAGAAAAATTGATATCATATCCATATATAAGCTTAAGAAAATGCATGGGTAATAGAGCCCTTGTAGAATCTATGAAAACAACAAAGTGTTGAAAATTTTCTGGGGACAATTGCTTGTATTTTAAAAAAAATGAATCATAAGTTATGGCCTGGGAAAATAAACATCATATTGATTCTAATGATGAGTATAGTTTTCATATGTTTTTCGTTGGCTATATCTGAGGGCACATGGGAAGGATGAAAAGATATGAAATGGACTATAGCGAGGTTTAACACATTTAGAGCTAAAATTTCCTTCTTTGCATGTTGATAATTAGCAAGAGTTAAAAGGCCAACTTGCAATAGGATTTTAGGAAAAAACTTCTTGGAAGCCCTTTTAAGCTCAAGTTTAATCCTAGTTCTAACATTCTATTAGGAAATCTCCCTTGAAAAAAGTTTATGTAGAAAATAAAGAGATAGAACATGAGGACATACATTACTTATTGAAATTTTGACATAAGTGAATGTTTCCTCAATGAAACATCCTCAATTTCTGAACAAGTAATTGAGGGATTTTGCAGACATCCTTGGGGTTTTGAAGAAAAAAATGGTATTGTATATAGGAATCATGAAAATATGGAAAAAACAATATAACTGGTCAAATTAATTCTCTTCCCCAAAAATATTCTAATATATGTGGATGGGAAGGGGATTAGGAAGTGTCCACTTCCAACCCAGTCATGGAAACTCCAGGGGAAATAGATGGAATCCATGACATATGCCAACATGTAAAAAGATGACACACCAGAGACAATCTCTTATGACAGAAAATGAATAATATGCCTAGCTATGTTTTCTAATAAAATTTGAGCCCAGTCAAAGACATAACCATTTTAGGCATACTCAACAAGAGGGACTCAATCACTTGGAAACTGTGAAAAATTTTGTTTTCCATATAAATGACAAATCATAGATGAAATATAAGAAAAAGGAGATGTGAGGGAACAAATTGGATATTTTTCTATAGATTCTCTTTAAAACGATTGGAGTTATGCATCCATCCTCTAATCATTGTAGGTAACTTTTCATTTTTTTTCCTCACATTCCTTCTTAACAAAGTGATCCACAAACTCTGCATTATATATAAATTTTGGTTGGGGGAAATCGTACATACTGTGAAAGCTTTCAGATTTGATAAACCCAATTGTGATGGTTCTATGGGTAATAAAAAACCACTCACTGAACATGACCTCTTCCACCACCCTGCATATCATATATGGGAGTAATATTGGTTGTCCTACAAGCTTATGGATTTGATACCTTGTGACTTCACTAATCATTGGTGTTGAATTTCTTAAGCTGCCATGGTCTGTTGTTGCGACAGTCGACACATTTTATTCTCCTCTTGAAATTATTCTTCAAATAACTCATAAATGGTATTCCAATATTGAGAACCAAAATCCATTGTATAGGTTGTATCAGAGAAAATGAATGTATCTAGTATTTTCTCCGTGATTTCCTTTCTAAAGGGCCCAACTGACACCAGTAAATGAGATTTATGTTTCCTTTTTCTATAGTATCCTATTGATAGTTGTTGCAGTTAGAATTCACCTGCAACAAAAAATGTGAAGGGTAAGATGAGTTACCATAAACAGTACATAAAAATCATAAAAATGGGTTAAATCAGTGTTGAGAGAAGTAATTTTATGTTAGATGAATTCATTATATCATTAAATTGAACAAGAAAGGAAATTAAAACTAAATCGATGGCTTTAAATGTAACATCTCACAATGATGGTGATCAATTGAGGCATATGATGCAATTATACCGAATTGATTTGATAGGTGGTAGGTGATGTGTATTCTTACGTCACCCTACAAGGTTGAAGATTTAAATGTAAGCCAAAGTACTTGTGTTCCATCTATTAAAATGAGTGGGATGACTAGGAGCACACCTATGTGGCACATGTACCAACATCTAGCACATGTACCAACATCTAGCAATATTGGTCAACATATATGCAAGGTGGGAGTAATGAGTCATCCCGATGATAAAATTTTGTTTGAAGTGCTTGTGTTGCGAAAGGAATTAGGCGGGATAATATAATAAAGGAAAGGCCTATCAAAAATAATATAATGAGACCCATTTATAATGAGCATCCCATTAGCTTTATCTCCACAGTTTAAAAAACGACGTAATGAAAATTCTTTGAGCTATGATTAGTGGGATGGTGGGTGCTATGATATGGCAGCTAGAACCAATAAGCATTAAAGGTATGCACCTTTGTGTGTATCTTGAACATGTAGTCATGTTAAAGTGAGCCCAATGGAAATGAGAGCATAAATAAAATAAAGGGTCAAGGTCTAGGCATCGAGCGACATGCTTAGTGATAAGGATATGTGCATGCTTTCATATTTTTAAACACAACTAATGTATTAAGGCAAGTCTAACTCCAAAAATCAACCAAGTCTCAACTACGATAGTTCTAGGTTGAAAAAAAAGGTCTAAATTTTATTTATTTACGAATAACATGAAATTATTTAAAGGAAAGAGGATTTAAAACTTATTAAAATGAAAAATATAAGAAAAGGATACCCATTTTTTATTATCAACAAGTTTAAAATTGGGGGTTGTTATTTTCCACAACATAACATTAAAGAGAAGCACATTTCAATGAATTTCATTATTGAACCTCATAATACTTGTTTCTTTGGAGTTTACAAATCTCTATATTTATAAAACATTTTCATATTACATGAGAATTTTTGCTATTTTCCATTAAAAAGGCCATCATCTGCATTGTAATTTCCTACATATAGCTCAACGTACTCTACATGTGGGAAAATGTGGGAGAATTTTTATGTGAAGCAAACAACGAAAACTTTTATGTACAATGTTTGTACCTTTCTAGGTGGCTTTGGGTGTGGAGGTATGGTGGTGCGACTTTTATTTTTCCTTATCTCCACACTCCACATAAATTTAAACACTTAGAAAATATAACATCATGCTCAATGTGGGAACTGATTAGGAGATGTGAAGTGTGGGAGAAAGGTTGTGTGAATAAATTTTGTGTGGGGAAATTTTTTAAAGTGTAGGGATTATATGAAGCCAATATTTTTTCCTCCACACTAGACACATTGTATATTTTAAAATTTTAAAAATTACTATTAAATTTATTTGAACAATTTTTTTTTAATAATTAATGTGGAGGTGGATATGAATCTTTCATTGTTCTCCTTTCATACCTCTTCATCATCGCACCTCTACACTCAGAGCCACAAAACATAGTTTTGAGAATTGCATTAATATGTTTATGTGGGATCATTTTATTTTCTATTAGGATGAAAAAGAGCTCTTGAAAAATTACATTATGAATGAAATGTCACAAAATTTTGAGGACTAATATGAAAAGCTAATATTTTTACCTGAAACATAGTTTCAGTGGCTTCAATCATTTAAGAACTAATATTTTGTGGAACGAAGGTGTGTGTGAGAACTGTTCGGAGGGAGAATTCATGAGGAAGTGTGGAAAATTGTAGAAGAAAGATTGTGTTTATGATTGTGCACACTTTTTCTCCTTCCGAAATCAAATATTAAGAAAAAAATTCATTCAAAATTGGAAAATAAGTGTTAAATTCACAATTTCTGAAAGAAATATTAGCTTTAGGAAGCTTTCATGAAAATAAATCAAAATTAGCATAGCTAACCAAATGGGATTTTGACAAGTAATATGTCCAAAGATGCATTAGCTAGGTATTCATCATGCATTTCTTGAAATTCACATTTCCGACACATACTCTATTAGTTCTCAGGGGGTATTGTTTTGAATGTTTTTTTTCCCAAGTTCTTTTCTAATTTCTTTTCTTTGTTATCATTTTTCTAGTTGTTGAAATTGACAATAAGAATTGATTTGCTAGTTGCTGTGTTTTTTTCTTGTTAGCATAAGAAATATGCACAAAAGCTACTTTTGAAGAAAGATACATTATACAATACCTTTATCGGGTATGTTGCATTTTTTTTTAAATCCAATTCCTTGGGATTTTTCCACAATATAAATTGGAGGAAGTGGAGTTTACCAAATCCATGACTTAGTTTATTAAAATTTACTCCTAAATTTAGTTTTTACAGAATATTTTACAAGAATCGATGCAGATATATACATATTTCACTAATATGTATATTATTTATTATCTTATGGATTTATCATGCATATATATACCATGTTTTTTGTTCATTTTTATGGTGTGTTACACATCAATTTGTCACTATACTTGTACTTTCCATTCCTGATCCTGGAGACCCATAACAGTGACTAATGTGTCTATTTTCCATCATGAAAATATGCCTTCATGTCCTTTTAAGCACAATGAATAAACTCTCTATTGGCCATTCCTAAAGCAGCTCCATGAAAATCTAATTATCTTAAGCGGTGCACCCTCTCTATGTCTTGCTCACGCTAATGGCCTCTCTTTTGTTTAATGCTGCGCCGATCGGTGTTGGAATGAGGATCATACTGTTAGGTCCTTATATTACTATTTTAGTCCCTTATTTTTGTTATTTCAGCCCCCTTATTATCATTTTTGTACCCCTATAACCCCCATATTATTATTATTTTTCCCTTACATTATTATTGTTTGGTGGGCTAGGATTATATTGTGACCCCATGGAATCCTATATATAGAAAGGAGGTTTTTTCATTTGTATCATCCGATAATTGTTCATTTATGTAATGTAAAGGAGGTTTCCCCCTCAAAGTGGCTTATTTATAAGGCGTTTATGTCTCTTTTCTTCTATTTTTGGAGTTGGCTTCATAACATTTGGTATCAGAGCTTTGGATTCTAGGGTTTCACTGCTCCAAATAGGCCATCATGGAATTTTCGCTATAAATTGTTTTCTACGAAGGTTCAAAAGCTGAAATTTTACAGAGCGAAGCCAAAATCCTGAGGAATGTCATGTAAACATTATAGATCTCAGTTTGTAATATTTTCAAAGATATGATATGTGGAAGTTAGGTTTTTTTCAGTCTCCCAAATTTCATCTCAAAGAGGTGACTGTTGGAAAATCATAATAACTCTCTCTCTGAGAATGGGATTGGAGTTTTGTAAAAAGTGGTCGCAAGTACACATACTGTAGTTTCTTGTGTATCAATTTGAGAGCCGAAGTAGGAAACAGTGACATGTGGAACATCGTATAATTTCGCTCTATTGAACTAGTCCATAATAAGGGCATTGTGGAAGATTGGGCATAACTTTTTCTTGAAGCATCAAAATCAAGTCATACCTACGGAATTAGAAAGAAGCATTAGAGGGCTACTATAGGACTGAATTTCAGATATTGAATATCTAAAATCACAGAGTTAATTCATTTTCAATATCGAGCTCTCCTCAAAAGCAAAAAAAAAGTTGTGTATTTTTTTTCAAATTGCATAAGTCTTGTTTGAAAAACTAGTTTGAAGTGATTGCAAGGGCATATTGAAGCATATATATATCTGTATTGGGTTCAAATATAACCCCCTAAAAATAATTCAACTCCCATTAAGCTCTTAGAAGCCTATACTATGGTGCATGAAGAGGAATAATTGCAGTATGAGATATTAAAATTACGATACCAAGTGCAACAAATTTATATCTTACAAAGAGCTATCAAAGATGACATAGATGGTTTGAAAGAGAAAGTGGGGGCTAATTTGGACAGTTTTAAGGATCAAATCAAAGCTGATCTGGATGAAAAATTAGTGGAAAATCACATCGAGCATCAACAAAAATTTCCCCAACTCTCAAAGGACAACCTAAATTTGGTGCAGAATCGAATGAGACAACAAGAAGATCAACATTGCAATGAAATAAGTTTTGAAGAAGTCACAGAAAGAAGAACTCGACAAATACAGAATCGATCAATTTCTGAGTATCTCATCAAGTATAAGAACTTACCCATTGAATATTCCACATGGGAGGATGATAATTTTATAGAGAAGCATCGAGAAATAATCAAGCGTTGAGGACAACACTTGTTTGAAGGAGAGGTGCTTGTTAGGTCCCTATATTACTAGTTTAGTCCCTTATTATTATTATTATACCCATGTAACCCCCATATTTTTATTATTTCACCCTTACATTATTATTGTTAGGTCAACTAGGATTATATTGTGACCCCATGGACTCCTATATATAGAAAGTAGGTTTTGTCATTTTTATCATCCAAGAATTGTCAATTTATGTAATGTAAATGAGGTTTCCCCCTCAAAGCAGATTATTTATTAGGAGTTGATCTCTCTTTTATTCTATCTTTGGAGCCGGTTTCATAACCCATACATGCGGCAATAATATTCTAGAAATTATTTTAGAAATGGAAGTGAAGCTTCGAGATATGGAAGCTTATTGTCAGAGAGCTAGTTGTTTTTTCATGAGGATAGAGCCAAGATTCTCCATTTGGGCTCTTTGTTCCTATAAAAGTGGAACCACACAAAGGGACAACCCATTTCCCCACCTAAAGTGGATCCATGCTCCCTCCTCCTTTGCTAAATAATGGAAAATCTCCCATAGCTTTGCTAGTGAGAACATATATAGAAGAACAACAAAGCTAAATTTTGTTGCTATAGGTATTGAGAGAGAGTTGAGAACTCTTCCCCCCACATCAACCTGAAAGAGAGATTTGGATATGTGACTGGATCAGGACCCGTTGAAGTAGAGTTGCAACATCAAGGCGTGGGTTGTAACTGCCCCTTTTTATTTTAATATAATACGACTAGTTCGTGATTTTCATTCCTATCTTAAATGTTTGATTGGATTCTTAGTTTTCCTTGATCAGCTAAGTAGGTTTTACATGCATTATATATGTAATTCTTTCATGTTTTCTATTGTTTGATCCATTGTATAGGTAACTGAGCACCGATAGCAGTGAATATATGACCATAGAACATGGAGGACCATAGGATTCAAATCGGGATTAACATTAGATTGAGGTAGCTGATATATTTGTAATCTGCATGCATTTAAAATAAAGGAAAGTAGGTTTCTAATTGTTCCCTATTGTTACTAGACCCATCCTACGGCTAGAGGGATTGTCTCTATCCACAGAGAGGATTTTCCTGCATAACATGGTGCTGGAAATTTTTCATCCAAGGGGGTCTCCCTAATGTGATGTCCTAATTAGACCTCACAACATTTGGATTAGGAGCCCCAACCAAAGATACGGCTCATTTTTAGTATCCTTTGGGATTTTCCTTGGCTACCATTATTAACATAAGATTTTATACACACATTATTTGAAACAAGAAAGTTGAAACTATAAGGTAGGAAATTGACATGTGTACAACATACTTTCCTAGAAATGAAATAGAGAGAGTGAGCCTATCGAATAAAAGTAATATTGCTATACTAAATTAGACACACAAGAGCATAAGAGGATAAAAAGTTAGCATGTAAAATATCTCACAAGAAAACCATGATCATAAAACCAAATAAAACACACCTTCAACATGATAAGTATCAAAGCCACCAAAATAGTTCAATTTCCTTTGTACATATGAAAGAAGCATATACCGCAAACATTTAAAGAGTAGTGCCATGAAATTCATAATACATGCATGAAAATGTGATGTCTCATTGAGCTTCAATATTAAGTGGAAGTGCCAAGATATAAAAGTACAATGCTACCACACTAACCCCCATAGTGGAATATTAAGTCACCAGTTGCTCCACCAAAGAACTTTCTTCTCTCATATGCCAATTCTAGGGAAGCCAAGGTGAAAAATAAAGTCTCAAAAGTCCCTTTTCTTGAGTTATGAGGGTGTATTTATAATAAATGATGTGACTCTTGACCTTGCATGTGACTCTTTAACTCCCTCATGACTCTTGGGCTTCTACAATGACATTTCAAATTCTTTCATGACCTTTGAGCTTCTATATGAATTTATAAATCTATAGTTACTCTTCATATTCGATGTGGGATTATGACACATCTGACCCTTGAGATGAATCATCAACATGTACTCATCGAAATGATAACAAAAGAAAAACTTATCACTGTGTTAAACACTTAGGCTACACTTTGCGATGAGATTGACGACACTAGTGTGACAACCCATGAAATTTTGGGAATGAGTCTAACACATGTCTATATGATAAATGGCACCCATCAATAGAAAATTTTCCTCTTCAAATGAACCAAAAAATTTTCTTTCATAATGTGTGACACTTTAGATACACTTTTTGACGTAGGTGATGGCACTAATGAAACAATGCTCCATACTTAGGTAATGTGTATAATGCTTGTATTTTTGATAAATAGAACATAGTAGATGATCAGGAGTTCATATATTTTGCTCAAAATTCAAAGTTACAGTATTGGGCTGAAACTAGGATGGTTTCGTAGATCACGTCTTCCTGATTTTGGCGCCAATGTCGTATGAGGGCAATATTGCGTTTTGATCGAAATGCCAAACAAGTAAAATTGCAACAATTTGACTAGGGTTGACTGGGATGCACAGTTAGAAAAAGAGAATATTCCTATCCTCAGAACCAATTAGGGTTTGAAAAGTATTGATTCATTATTTGTCGAATGAGTTTGGTACATTTTTGCAGGGCTAATTGCAGGGTGCCATGTGGCCAGACCTAAGGCTGTCACATGTCCATGTATTGGAGTGTTAAAAATTTTGGGATTCTACAGGAATTGACCATGTGAGCTTCGGAGGAGCACGTGCACATCTAACCACCCGAGCTACACGATGTTTCTTACCTTAACTATACGTGGGTTCTATTTAAGTTTCAATGCAGTGGCATTTGGGGGTTGGGGACGCTAGTGGCCCCCGCAACAGTAGTCACATGGCAACGTATCCATAACATTTACCCTCACATTCTACATGAAACCTTCGACAGTCTCTGCCATCTGATGGTTTCATATACATATGTCACATGGCCATGTTTTAAAACATAAACTCCATGGATAAGGTGTAACCTCTGACGGTTATGAAACCCACGCGTTTGGGGTCGGCATGTGGCCACCCCAACTGGAGCCATTAATTTCCACGGTTTACGTGGTGGTTAAGACTAGCAGGCATACTATTTATGGTGGTAAGTACTATTTTAACTCCAGTTAAGTGGATTCCTCCACTTTTAGTGGAGTTTTTCAAGGTGTAACTGGGCAAAAGAGTAGGAGACTCAAATTTCTCCCATTTTGAGTGAATGAAGAGTCATTTTTGACTAATTGGAGCATTATGGAGCCATTGGTGTCGAGAAAGAAACCATTAGAGCACTATAGCTACATGTATTTTGAAAATTTTAGGCATAATGAAAGATGGACATACCATTGGGAGCTACACCAAGAGATGTAGCCCTGGAGGAGTGAACTACTTCATCATGCCTATTGTGTAAATTTCATGTTGTGACTTATTTCTCTATTTTACACTTCTTTTTAGTGTTATTAAAGCCTTTTTTATGCTTCTAATTCACCTAAAATCATCTACAATTCATGGACAAAAACCTCAATGCTTAAGAAAACTAATGAACTGATTATGCACATGTTTTAAACTAAAAAGACACTTAGCACAACACAAATAATACAGTCATTTGAAATGATATTGGTATCAGAGCTACAGTTTACTCTCTAGTGTTGTATAGTGTAAGGAATTGTTTCACTATTTGCAAGATTTAGATGATTACTACGCTCAAGCTCAAAAGACGAGAAGGAAAATTGGTGGAAGCAGAAGGGTCTCAAGAAGAGCCAAAGCAAAGGAGAGAAATATTTCCACAATCTCCACCACCTAGTTCACCTCCTAAGGAAGGAGAAACTACTTTAAGTAAACCTCACGAGGAAGGAGAAATCCATGAAGAGGTTGATCCCAAAGAGGAAGAAAGAGTGTTCAGGAAAGAATTTCTTGACATGATTGAGATGGTTATAATCCTTTATCAAGAAAGGAATGAGAGACTAGAAGGAGAAGAATCCAAACTTCACAAGGAAGGAAAATAATATTCAAGAGGTCACAATGATGAAGATAAGTCAAAGAAGGGAAATGGAGGAAATGGAGGCAATGGATAGTCATCATCCTCACCCTCATCATCATCATCCTCTACTTCTATTTTAGTACATCAGCCACACAAGTCAAAGAACACTCGTAAAATTCCTTTTTTAAAACTTGATGTTAAGTTTGAATTGCCAATGTTTAATGTTGAAGTCAATGCATAAAAGCCTGATAATTTTATCAGGCAATTGGAGGTATATTTGAGAATCTAGAACCTTCAAGATGATAATACCAAAATCCAATTGGCTTCATTGAGAATGGAAGGTGCAACACTTGTTTGGTGGGAAGCCAAGACAAAGGAGGAAATCAAGAAATGTGGTAATATTATTCTATCATGGTCAGATTTCATTATTGCTATAAAACAATAGTTTTTTCAATTATCTCATATGCATAAAGCCATAATGAACTAGAAAAAAATTATATAATTAAAGGGACAAAATGTGCAAGAATACACCCAAGAATTTAGGAGAAGAGCTCCGTTATTAGGGGTAGATTTACAGAGCCAAGATACTTTGCTCAAGTACATAGGAGGCCTACATAGCCACCTAAAAAATACTATTCTCATGTTTAACCCCACCAATCTAGATGGTGTATGTGTTCAGGCCACAAATATAGAAGCTAGAGGGAAGAACATTTCTGAAGAGGGTAGAAAGAAACCTTTTAAGGGTAAAAAAAAAAGGGAAGACATCAAAAGGTAAAAAAAAAAGAATGCATATGTTAAGAAAGAGGGAGAAAAATTGGTCTGTAAATATTTTTCAAAAGAAGGCCATTATGAAACTCATTGTTGGAAATTACATCCTGATATGAGGCCAAAGAAACCCAATAACAAAGGGAAATAGAAAACTGTTGCTACAACTCAACATGATTTAGGAGATGATTCAGGTGATGAATCTAATATTACATCCATGTGATTGAAGAACATGAAGGGAAAAGAAATTGAAACTAAACCCAATACCAGTACATCAAACTGTCACATAAACACTCCATATGAAGAAGAAAGAATAGAATTTTTTCATGTGAGGGTCATATCCAATCATACCAAGATTGACACATTGTTTGACAGTGGGTAACAAGAAAACTTAATCTTTGGATACTTGGTCAAGAAACTTAAACTTGAGACCATACCACATTCAAAAGCATATCCATTGGGTTGGATTTGTAAGAATGCAAATCTACAGGTTTCAAAGAAATGTATATTTCGGTTTACAATCAATGCAAATTTTGTTGACACAGTTGAATTAGATGTGGTTCCACTTGACATAACAAGTATTTTGTTGGGGAGTCCTTACTTGTATAACAAGAAAGCGATCTTCCATCACCATGAGAACAAATATCATTTATTCAAATATGGAAAGGAGTTCATTGTTAGAGAACATCATAAGAAGACAAACATTGCTATGGTAAATGCTAGATAGGTAAAGAGGCTGGTAAATTCAAGTAAGAATTTTTTTCTTCTTATGATTAAGCCTAAGGCTGATTTTAATCAGGAATCATTTGAGGGATGTGATCCTAATTTGAAATCAAAATTACATGATGTAGCTAATGCACATCATGAGATGTTTCAGGAGCCAATAGGATTGCCTCCAAAAAGAGAGATTCAACATGAGATTCAATTGCAGCAATATTGTCCTCTTCCAAACATTGATATGTATTCCATGTTAATAATTGAGAATTTTGAAATAGAGAGGAAAAAAAAAGATATGTTGGACAAGCACCTCGCCATGTGGTTCACCCATAGTCTTAATACCAAAGAAAAATGGGAGTTGGCGCATGTGTGTAGATCTCCAAGATTTGAACAAGATTACGGTAAAAAATCCTTACCCACTCCAAAGAATAGATGATTTTCTTGATCATCTGAAAGAAGAAAATCTTTTCACTAACTTAGATTTATGAAGTGGATATCATCAAGTAAGGATTGCAGAAAGTGATATATGGAAAACTGAATTCAAAACCAAACAAGGAATCTTTGAGTGGTTAGTTGTGTTGGATTGAGGGGTCCTGAACCAGGTTCAGCTTTAAGGTTTGCCAACAAACCCTTATTCTACTAGCCTATTCAGAATTGACCTACTTGCGCAGACCATGCTCTCACCCGAAGTAGTATGCGAGGGTGTTGGAACCAGGTTTCCACACCCTGAGAGAGAGAAAGTTAATTGAAGGGGGTCCTTCCAGTTTGATCAGGCCAGTGCCCAATAGAGGAAACCCCTTTAGCTATGTGCCAGCAGAGCTTATAAATCATGTAATAGTATATCTACTGAAGAAAGACATCCAAATCTAACCAGATCTATGCATTTATCGTCTTATACAGTATCGCATCAACGTGCGCATCAACAATCATTAGTACACAATGAACATATATAAATAATACAGTGCACAACCAATAATCATAATACAGAATGCTTCAGTACTAAAAAAAGGTCTTCTTATTCATTAATATTCAGATCCAGCTTACAGACTATATCTACTAGCCCGTGCACACAGCTAGAGGGGTCCGCACATAGCAGGACTCAGGGTCTCCGTGCACACAGCCATTAGGAGCCCTTACCCAGAAAATCGACAGAAAATATCCACACGTTTGTATCTAGCTTAATTACTTATTGTATTTTTTTAGACTCGAATTTTCCACCTATTTATATCATGCTAGCCTGCATTATCCTATGGTCCACAAAACCGTGGTTTGTGGACCTTAGGTATATCCTTTTTAACCTGTTACAATTCATTGGGAGTTTTGTACCCACCCCAAACCCCCTGTGCTAACTAAATAGTACAAAACTAGACAAAATTGAGGTTAGGGAACCTTGTTCCAATAGTCCCCCAATCCAATCTTCTGACTCGTCCCCAATCACAGCACTTGTGGGGTCTTCATCATGTCCTCGAGATGCTCCATCACAGTAGTGAATGGAGGAAAAACACGAAGGCTCTGCGCGGCTTCGGTCTGCGCAATGTCTACCAGTTTTTATGAGGTTGTTCCTTCCATGATAATAGTGACATTGTCTAAAGTTTGGTTCAACTGTCACATTGCCTCATCTAAGTCCTGCGAAAGCTTGAGGCTTTCGTCCAACCAGGGCGTAAGATGGTCACTAAGTATCTATTTCTTGTGCCGAAGCCCCATAATCTCACTACAAATCACATGACTGGTTCGAAGATGGGATAAGCGTTGGGGTGGAACAAGGGTGGTCATCGTAGCTTCCAGCTACTCAGAGTCTTGTTCCTTCTCATTCAACTCCTGATTGATTTGTTGAAGGAGGGGGTTGTCTTATACCTGGACCATAATTCCATAGCATTTTCAAGTAGAGTGAAACCCTGATTGATCTGCACCATGATAGTGGTCGTGGCTTTGGTAACCAATG
Source organism: Pinus albicaulis (assembly GCA_034641835.2). Lineage (NCBI taxonomy): Eukaryota > Viridiplantae > Streptophyta > Pinopsida > Pinales > Pinaceae > Pinus > Pinus albicaulis. The sequence continues at coordinate 418,500,733 of CM076580.1, forward strand.
CGGCTCGCTTGGCGCACACTTCCATAAAAATATACCTATTTTTCCACTCTTCTATGGACAACGTTTCACTCGTATTTTCTTTTAGGGAAAATCCATGAATTTTTCTTTCGAACCAATATTCTAACTCAGGCTTTAATGGCTGCCAATGACCCCATGGCATTACCCAATCCCTCTTTCAAAAGTCTCCTAGTCCTGGAAACATAACCATTTGTTGGCTTGAGGGGTCCTGACCAAGGTTTGACTTTAAGGTTTACCAAAAAACCCCTATACTACTGGCCATTTCAGTAATGGCCTGCTTGCGTAGGCCAAGGTATCACCCGGAGTAGTATGGGAAGGTGTTGGAACTAGGTTTCTGCGTCCTGAGAGAGAGAAAGTTAATTGAAGGGGGTCCTTCCAAATGGATCAGGCCAGTGCTCGATACTCAAAACCCCTTTAACTATGTACCAATGAAATATCTCTAGTGGAGCTTATAAATCATGCAATAGTAGATCAACTAAAGCAAGACATCCAAATCAAACTAGATCTATTCATTTATCATATTATATAGTATCGCATCCACATGCACGTAAAAAATCATCAATATGTAGTGAACATATATAAATAATATAGTGCGCAGCCAATAATCATAACACAGAACATTTTAGTACTCAAAAAATGTCTTCTTATTCATTAATATTCAGATCCAGCTTACAGACTCTATCTACTAGCTCGCGCACACAGCCAACAGGGTTCACACACAACAGGACTCAGAGTCTCCGTTCACACAACCAGAAGGAGCCCTTACCCAGACAATCGACACAAAAGATCCACATGTTCGTATCTAGCTTAATTACTTCTTGCATTTTTTTAGACTAATCTTATCCACTTATTTATATCATGCTAGTTTGTGCTATCCTATGTTCCTCAAAACCGTGGTTTTCAAACCCTAGGTCTATCCTTTTTGACCTATTAGAATTCATTGGGGGTTTTGTACCCACCCCAAATCTCCTGTGCTAACTATATATTACAAAACTGGACAAAATTGAGGTTAGGGAACCCTATTCCAAAATTATGCCATTTGGTTTGTGTAATACACCGACAACTTTCATGCGTGTTATGGATAGTGTTTTACGTCCATTCCTTGATGAATTTGTTATTTTCCACTTAGATGACATATTTATTTTCAGAAAAACAAGAGAAGAGCATGTCTTTCATGTGAATAGAGTGCTTGATATTTTGAAGAAAGAGAATTTTCTTCTTAAGATGTTAAAGTGTGAGTTTGGAAAGACTTTTTTGGTCTATTTGGGACATATTGTAAGAGGAGGAGAGTTGAGAATTGATCTTTATAAAGTGGAAGCCATTGTGAATTGGCCCACGCCCAAAATAGTTACCGAGGTAAGATGTTTCTTAGGTGCAACTCAATATTAGAGAAATTTTATTGCTAAATTTTCTACCATTGTAGCTCTTATGCATGAAGTGACAAGTGTGAAGAAAGGCTTCCAATGGGTAGACAAACAATAGCAAGCTTTCGAAGCTTTAAAAGACAATATTAGTTTAGCTCCAGTCCTTTCATTACCAAATTAAATACAACCATTCGAGATTCAAACTGATGCTAGTTATTACACCATGGGAGTAGTTCTTTTGTAGCATGGTAAGCCTATTGCTTTTCATTCTGAAACATTTAATGGTGCTCTGACTAATTATCCTACATATGAAAAAGAACTATATGCATTGGTACAAAGTGTCAAGAAGTGGAAACACTACTTGATGGGTAAAGAGACTATTGTGCATACCGATCACCAATCATTACAGTACTTGCATTCGCAAACAAAATTTCAGCAATCAAGACATTTTAGGTGGATGGGATTTCTTCAATAGTTTCACTTTATTATAAGGTACAAGAAAGGAATTTTCAATAAATTTGATGATATGATTTCAAGAAAAATCATTAGTGCTTCTACTTAACTCAAAAATGATTCTGTTGTACATGAGAGTTACATAGAACAATATCCACATAATATTGATTTTCAAGATGTGTATGCTAGTTTGAGTGAAGGGAATCAAGTTGAAGGAAAATATTATCACAGGCATAAAAATTTGATGTTTCATTTGGGAAAGTTGTGTATACCACAAGGCGAGAGGCTAAGTGTCATGAGAGAAGCTCATTCATCTCTTATTCCTGGACACTTTCAGGTAAGCAAAACAATGGCGCATCTACAGAGGTATTGCTATTTTCCTCGCATGATAGATAGTGTGTTGCATTTTATAAGAGGTTGTTCTATGTGTGCAATAAGTAATCCTTGTAATATGAAGCTTGGGTTGTACATGCCACTACCAGTACCATCAAGGCCATGGGAGAGTGTCTCCATGGACTTTGTTGGAGGTCTACCTATGTCAAGAAAACAACATGATTATATTTATGTAGTTGTGGATAGATTCACTAAAATCTGTATACTTATGCCATGTAAGAAAACCATTACTGCTGAACAAATTGCTGAACTTTATTTTCAACATGTTTGGGTTCATTTTGGATTGCCAACTCCTATTTTTAGTGACAGGGATTCCAGGTTCATTTGGAATTTTTGGTAAAATCTATGGAGAATGATGGAAACAAAGTCAAAAAAGATTACCGATTTTCATCCACAAACAGATGGACAAACTGAGGTGGTGAATAGAAACGTTATGCATCTATTGAGAGGATATTGTAGTAAACATCCTAAGTTGTGGGATGAAAAAATGCATTACATTAAGCACACTTACAACCAGGCAAAGAAGTCTACACAAGCATCACCGTTTTAAGTATTCTTTGGTTATTTGTAAAAATTGCCATTAGAATTCATCTTTGGGAAGGATGTTGCAATTCATGGCCATAGTGGCATTGATAATGTTCAAAAGTTCATTAAGAAAATTTAGATTATACATCAACAAGTTCAAGTATAGCTTGAGAAAATTCAAATAAAATACAACGAAAGGCATGACAAACATCAAGTTGATCACAATTCTAAAGAGGCAGATGAGGTATAGTTGCAAATTAGCAAAGAAAGGATGTAAGGGGAAGGTAAAAATCTCAAACCCATTCTCTATGGTCCATTTAAGATCATAAAACAAGTTGGTAATAATGCATTTCAACTTGACTTTCCTTCTTATATGAAAATTTATTCAGTTGTTAATTTTGACAACTTACGTTTATATGAGCCACCTTTTATCGATGATCAAGGAAGTGATGTTCAACTACCTTCTATTTAATATTTCTCACCAGAATTTCTAGATGACCTCAAATAAGATACAATTATTGGTAGGATGATAAGAGCATCCAAGAGGGGAAGTGTTGACTATATTCGAATTGGGCTGAAAGGCACTAAACCAAGCAAGGAAAAATGGATGGAGGTTGTAAAGGTGAGGGAGTTGTACCTCATCCACTGAACAAGTAGTGAAATCTTTTGGGGTCCAAAAGCTTCCCAATGGGGAGGAGTGATCAAGAGTTCATATTTTTTTCTCAAAATTCAAAGTTACATGATTGGGTTAAAACCAAGGTGGTTGCATAGATCTTGCCTTCCTGATTTCGATGCCGCGAATAGTTCAAAAAACCGATGTTGTATGAGGGAGATATCGCATTCTAATCAAAATTCCAAGCATGTAAAATTATGATAGTTTGACTAGGGTTGACTGGGATGCACAGTTAGCAAAAAGGGATGCACAGTTTGCAAAAGGGAATATTCCTTTTCTCATAACCAATCAGGGTTTGAAAAGTGTCGATTCATTATTTTTCGAATGAGTTTGGTATACTTTTGGAGGGCCAATCATAGGGTGCCACGTGGCCAGCTCTGAGGCTACCACATGTCCCTGTATTGGAGTGTTAATTTTTTTTTGGAGTCCACAGGAATCAACTGCAGGACCTCCGACAGAGCACGCGCACTTCTAACCACCCGAGCTACATGATGTTTCTTACCCTAACTGTTCACAGTTTCTATTTAAGTTTCAATGCAGTGGAGTTTGGGGGTTGGGGACTGTTGGCAGTCCCAACCCGCTAGGGGTCCTCGCAGTAGTAGTCACATGGCAACGTATCCACAACATATACTGTCACAGTCTCACGAAACCTCCGACAGTCTCTGCCATCTAACGGTTTCATATCTATCTATATATATATATCACATGGCCATGTTTTAAAACATTAACTCCGCAGATAAGGTGTAACCTCCGACGGTTATGAAATTCGCAGGTTTGGGGTTGGCATGTGGCCACCCGAACCTCAGCCATAAATTGTCAAGGTTTATTTGGTGGTAAATACTAGCGGGCATGCTATTTATGGCGATAAGTCTATTTTAACTCCATTTAAGTGGATTCCTCCACTTTTAGTGGAGTTTTAGTAGGTGTAACTGGGAAAAAGAGTAGGAGACTCAATGTTTGCCCATTCTGAGTGAATGAAGAGTCATGTTTGACTAATTAGAGCATTCTGGAGCCATTGGTGTCGATAAAACAACCACTAGAGCACTTTAACTACATATATTTGAAATTTTTTGAGAATAATGAAAGATGGACATGCCATTGGGAGATGGACCAGTAGATGTAGCCCTGGAGGGGTGAACTACTTCGTCATGCCTGCTCTGTAAATTTCATGTGGTGACTTATTTCTCTATTTTACACTATTTTTTAGTGTTATTTAAGATATTTTTAAGCTTCTAATTCACCTAAAATCATCTACAATTCATGGACAAAAACCTAAACCCTTAAGCAAACTAATGAACTAATTATGCACATGTTTATAAACTAAAAAGACACTTAGCACAAAAAAACTAATACAGTCATTTCAGATCAGTAGAGAAGGATAATGCATTAGAGATTTCCTTCAAGGGTGTACAAATTTCTCCCTCTAACTAGATGTGACACTTCCCTAACTGAAGTATGGAATTTGTGATGGTAAGAAAAGCATGAAAATTACACTTGGAGACGCTAAAGGAAGTGAAAGGAACACATTTCATAGAAAACATAACAAAAAATCATCAGTTGTAGAAGTGAAAGTATGAGAAAAGTGTAGTCACAAAATTGAAATGGATACTAATGACAACCAAAGAGGATAAAAATGATAATTAATAAAACTCACCTAAGAGATGATATGATCACAGCCACAGTGAGGGAATTGACAATCCTAGGTTTGTGCACTGTCTGTCTATATCTATTGTGCAATATATATCTATAGGGACTACACAATATCTATCCTCATAGATTACGTAAGCACTATCATCAAGGACTTAATAGTGCTTGAATTACTACGGTGCATATTGACTATTGGGCTTGCTTTGAAAAAGATTTGCTTGTGAATGAATTGAAATCTACGCATCTGTAAGGTAGTGACTCTATCAGTTAAGAAAAATTAATAATCCACGGGGTGAATATGAGAAATCGAGGAATGATAGAACATAGGATCACAAGTAGGCTCTAAAATTCAAGTGTAATAAAAATTTTGGATGGTGTTTTTCATAGTGACAATAGTTAGTGACACATAGGTAGAACTCCAAATTCTATGTTTAGGTCTCATATTTAAGTGTGAGGTCTCAGTATTTCAAGAAGTACTAATTCAACATGTATATTACCCCATATTTTGTACTTATCATGAATAAACACATAGTATCTTATACTCATTGCTCAGCTTCAAGGACATCAACATAAGACTAAGAAGACCTCATTTTCTTTGATACGGGGGAATCTGTTATAGCATAATTTTCCACCTATGTATAGTTGATGCTCTGAGTTATGGCCTTGGGCAGCCTTTTCCATTCAGACTTGGTTCTTTATCTAATAAAAATTAATTTGAATTCCATACACGATTGTGCCCTATCAAAAGTACGTGCACGTGCGGGTCCAGCTATACCCAACCTGCGTATATAATTTGAAATATTCAAAAAATATAAAATCGATACTTTTTGTGTAGGGTTTATGAGTTAGATCAGAAACCTACCTACAACAGCCTGTGGCCTAACTGTATCCCAACTGAAATATTTCTTTTGGGATGGTATAAATACACCTCACAGGAAGGCATAAAGAAAGGAGAGAGATAGGAATTCATATTATCGCTATTTAATCCCTGATCAAGTTTGATTTATCCCCATGCCTCATGCACTCCTAGTTTGTGGAAACCCTTGTTTCCCTCCCAGAAATGTTCATTCCTCTTAAATGACATCAATTTTTATGTTTTTGGAAGGATATTATTGAACTTTGGCCTGGATGGATCCGGAGGACAATTTCTCTTGGAGCCGTGATTAAATCAGGTTAGTATTCCTCCATACTTATTTGCATTCATCAATAAAGAAACTTTGTCACATTCTTGATGTTCATTACCTTAATTATTTATACATTTTGTGATCCTATCATGAATGATTTCATCTTTTTATTCTTATATTCTTATATGATCTAACACTAACATCTTGAGCATGATTTTATTTATTACTAGTATATGTGATTTTCATGAGTGAGTTGCAAGTTTTGGAGCACTAAGAGAAGTAGAGTGTTTGAAACCTGCACGATTGCCATCTAACGTAGGACCTACGAGTACTACCCCTTCTTCCCATTTTACTATTTTAAGCATTAGGATTGTAAATTTGTATGCTTCTTGATTTGTTGGGGTTGCCAACCTAGACCCTAGGGTACATCATCCCATAGTAGAATTGGCAAATCCACTGGGGATTATATTCTTGTAATTCCTAGTTTGCGTTGTTTCACTCTGGATCTATGCTTTCTTTTTGGTTTGATCACTTTTCTAGTTTCTTTGATTCATTATCAATCTAGGAAAAAGTTCTGATCCTTTGGATCAGACATGAATTTTTTTATTTTTTCTTTACTGCCCTTTTTATATATGCTTTCTAGTTTACACAGTCACGTATATATGTGTTTTTTTCTAAATAAACACACTTATACATCGGTTTCCTTATGAACAGTCGCGTATACATGCAGAACGATCATTGTTAAGTTGCATATTTCTAGTTTAAAATGAAAATTTTAGATTTTGAGTGGAGTAAAGCCTTTTGTTGGCTTTTCATTACTTTTGTTTAATCATTAATGTCCTTGGAAAGTGTTTCTTTTTTTAATTTGTCAATTTCCTACCTTTCTTGCTGAAAAACCATTTCAACCTAGGGTTTTCCCTTTTTTTGAAGTTTCAATTTTTGTGTTTGGGAGAAAGGCTTCTTGATGAAGTTCTTCACTATTTTAAGTATTCAGAATAGTGAATTAGTGCTAATTTTCTCATTCCCTAACTTCTTACTACTTCACTTTCACTTTTATTTCATTGGATTTCTTCATTTTTCTTGGTTTTTTGAGAAAGGTACTTTTGGAAATCTTCAAGAGTTTTCTTGATTTTCTTGGAGTTTTCTTGTTTGCTAAAGTTGTTGTGTTGTTTAATAGGTCATTTATTTGAGTGTGCAACCTGTTTTTGTTTGTTAAGTCTTGTCATGAAAATCATGTTTATGGTTTAAGTAAGTTGAGGCTCTTATTGCTCAATTTGGTGATATTGAGATTTTGAGTAGATTTTTTCTCTTTCTCAAAGAATTCTTTGCATCCTTTAAATGAATAAGACCGAAAAAAAACATCTGTGTTCCCATTTTCTTTTCCTTCTGGTTTTGTTTTAAGGCTTTCTTGTCATTTTTAAGAAAGTGAAAAGTTTTTAACTTGGTTGAATATTCTTGGTTTTGGGAAAAGTTCTTGTTTGAATTTTCCACTTTTTATGTTAGGTTTTTTACCTCTTTGTTGGGAGAAATTCTTGTTTGAATTCTTCCCTCTTTGTGTCATGTTTTTGACCTTTTTATTGGGAAACACATTTTCTTGTTTTTTAGAGTAATCCTAGAATCTTGCATTAGGAATTTGTAGTTTCCATTAGAATAGTTGCACTATAAAAATTTTAGTCCTTTTTGTAGATTTTGAGTGTGTGAAAGTGTGTTTTGAAGAAAGAACAACAAATTTTTTTTCTTTCATTAGTTTGTTCATAATTCCCATTGTAGAAGTCTCTTTTCATTAAAGAAAAAGTTGCATTTTGAATGTAGTAAGGTTTCAATTGATTTCTTCTTGCATCCATAAAACCATCAGTTCTACCTACATCTCACCCATGACTTAAAGAAAAACATTTAAAATCAATCGATAAAACTAAAATGAACTATAATTTTTTTAGTTGTCATTAAATACATCAATTAGTCTAGGTCTTTAAGGCCTTTGAATAAGTGTGTGGAGAGTTAATTCTCCAATTCCACTCTAAATTTAACCTTAGAAGTTGATTTAAAGAGTTATTTATAGTTTTTTTAAGTTTCCTAGGAAAGCTCTCCTGAAAAGGGAGTCAAGTACGAGGGCGAGTGAAAGTAGGGAAGATAGATACCCCTCTCCTACTTGTCAGATCCCAAGCAAAGATTGTTTTGCCCAACTTTCAATACGAACTGGTGACCATAGTTTCCATTCATAGGTATCATATAGGTGAAAACAGGGGGGAATACCCATGGTACCTAAGGTAGACATTTCATCACATCATTAGTACTTCTCGATGGTTCCCTTGCGAAGCTTGGGTACTTGCACCGACAAAGTATTTTGTATGGAGTTCATCGTAACTGCTTTTGTTACCTTCTCTAGTAGTCTTAGGGCATAATTAGCCCAAAATATTTTTGGAAGGTCCTTATATATTCACTTTCCTGTATTTCTGTGTCTGGTCCTAATAACCTGGAGCGGAAATACCTAAGAGCGGCTTGATTGGTTACATCTTCAGGGACATTTTTAGAGAGTGTTCTTTGCTCCTAGACTTCCATAGATTTCTAATTTTTTGAGTCTATATAAGATCTCTTAACAGTTAAAAGTGGTTTATCAATTCGTTTGTCAAACAAGGCGGCTTCGTGGGCTCTCAACTGTGAGTTTTGAGCCTTCTTCTAGAAGGCGTAGGAGCAATTCTGTTGGTGATTTTCAATAATAGCAGCGAACACATCGGAGAGTGATCCTCTAGTTAGGGCTATAGTTTCACAAGGTGGTCCTAATGTAAGTCATGATTTAGACATGAGCACTCCTCTCCTTTATAGGGTTTTTTTTCCTTCGGAAGAAGAGGTTGAGGTTGAAGATATCCCTAAGTCTCCTGCGACTCCTTCTTCACCTCTTTCTCCTATTTTTCTGGACATTGTATTATACATTTGGAACCTGACTCACAAGCTTATGAGCCCTATTATTTATCCTTTTATTTAAATCATCACTATTTGGAACACGGTTTTGAATATCATTACTTCTAGTGTGTATACTCCTCTTTCAGTTGAAGGAGGAGTAACAATTTCTATAGCAACTATCACTCCTATTAGTGCAATATTTGGCTCTACCTCCATTCCCTATTTGAGTGGGGGCACCCAAGATTTTGCTTCCCACATTGGTTATTTTTCATTTTGGATTCCTTCTAGCACAACTCCCTCAATTCCAGTAACCTCTTCTTCTATTATTTCCACACATCACACATTTCTCTTCTATGGCTAGCAGTATAACATCTTTCTAGGGTTTTCCATTTGGAAGCAGTCATATCCCTCATTCTAACCATTTTTTAGGTTCTTTACATTTCTCCGCTAAAGGTAAAATTTTCAATCCTTTTCAAGGAGGTCAAGGCTTCAATCCTTTTCAAGGATGGAACTCTTCTTTTGGTGTTTTAGGAACTGGGGATCAATTTGTTTCTAGTCAACAGAGGAACATGCCTTTATCTTCCCAATAACCTCTCAAGTTTTTTCTCCCTTCGCCAATGCATGGAACCCTTACCAAGGGCTCTCCTCTCCCTTCAATACTTTGATTGGGGGAAACAATCATGGTTATGGTAACCCTTCAGCAGGAGGAGGTCCTTCTTCGAATTTCTCTGTACCACAAGGTTTTCCTTATGGTTCAGTGTCTTCTACAAAAAATCTTTGGCAACTTGGTGACTCACCAAATCCAGGTTAATCTTTTCAAAATGTTGGGAATCCCTCTCTTAGTGGGTGAAACAATCAATATTATGCATGCTTACCATTCTTGGAAATTGTAAATTTTCTAGATATTTCAAAATTTTCTAACGATCCAATTTTATATAAATCGCCATGGCCTCTAGTTCCTACCAAGCTTCCATCTAGGATTCCAAAATTATAAGGGAAGAATGGAAAGGATCCAACTAACCATGTAACAAGTTTCCATTTATGGTGCTCATATAATTCCCTTATTGACAATTCAATTAGGTTGAGAGTGTTTCAATGCACCTTTACCAAAAATGGTGTAAAGTGGTACATAGAGCTTACTAGGTACACCTTTTCTTCAATTGGAGAATTGGCTACCATGTTATCGAACAATTTTCAGTTGCTCATTTGATATCATCTTGAAACTGAGCTATTGGCCAATTTCCAACAAGATAAGGCAACTCACATTTATGACCATATTTAGGAATGGAGGAGAAAGAAGAGGCACATTAAATATTATATTCCTAATGAATTCCTTCTGGAATGTTTTCTTAAAATATTTACAGCCAAAAATATCAAAGGATATATCATTTTCTAGGGTATTTATCGAAGAGGAGGCTATCTTCAGAGCCCCACAACTAGAACTTATATATTTTCAGTCCAAGATTCCTAATAATATTTTTCCAGATGATCCTCAATCCAAGATAGATTTACCCAAACCGAAGCCAGGTCCCAATTCTAATGGGCTAGTCGGGTCAATCGATAACAATACGACTAGGCTCTTAAATCAATCATAATAGGTGTCTTTACAAATTTCTTCTTCAATTCAGTCATCAATATCAGTGTTTAAGCATTCCCAGACATTAACTATTAATGTTGTACAACCCTCTAACCCCAAATAAAACCAACAATATTATGGGAATAAGAAATAACGTAATAATAAAAATGATAAGGAAGGGAAGGATAATCCAAACAAACCCAGCAGTAATGTTGGAGATGGGAAAAAGGAGTGAAAAAAGAAAGTTAAGTTTCCTTTCAAATTGTGCACTAGAGACCATATAACTCATCTTTGCCCAAAGATTCAAGATTCTTAGGAATTGTTAGCTCAACATGGTTCTTCTAGTTCCCAGGCTATCCTAAATAACCCTTTTCCCCAAGGGCATCAAATGCTTGCTTGCGTGAATCCTAATAATAGAGCTCCCATAGGGGGCAACCATGAAGGGGGAAATCCATAAAATGTATACATGATGAGTAATCATGTTGATGTTGTAAAAAGATCACGTGATTATGGTGTATTTGAAACTTCTAAGGTTGAGGCCAGTTGTGATGTTTCATATCTACTCCATATTGAGAGGCCCGCAGTTGAGCCTATACCTCGGATGCCGAAAGGCTCTTCTAAATGTTCAATGACTAACCCTATTGCCAAAGCATCCTAGAAATACTCCATTGTATAAGATCTTCCTCAAAGTCCTTTTGTGTTGTATGCGTTAGAGGTATTTTAGTCATGCCCAACACAAAGGATTGTGTTGCTCACTATGATTGGGGTGATATATCCAAAAAACTCTCTTATGATTACATTTGACATGTCAAATATTAAGTAGAAACTCCCTCATCATATGCCATTTTAAATTAAATCTACATACTAAAAGATGAATTTTTTTTTGAACTGTAGTTGATGAAGGATATTCCACATGTGTCATGTCCATTTCATGTTGGAAAGAGATTAGATCTCCTGAAGAAATTCTTTCACATTCTCTCTTAACTACATTTGATGTTCATTCTCAAAGGCCACATGGCATTGTTGTGCCCTTGCCCATCATTGTTGGGGGCAAGGTGGTCAATATCGGAGTAGAAATAGTCAATGCTAATTTGGACTATAATCTTATGTTGGGACAAAATTGTATCTATGAAATGGATGCCATTGTATCATTGTTATTTCACATCCTATGATTTCCCCATGAACAGAGAATCGTTATTGTTTATAAGATGGATTGTTCTCTAAGAGATTCCAATTCATCCTCTGATTTTTTTATTCCCTTTGTGAAGAATGTCAAGCAGCCCGTAGAGAATCTGGCAGTTGGTATGTGTTCCTTGTTGATGGGTGTGTTTTATCTTTCGTTTCCTATTTCTCGGATAAATTTTATTTCTTCATCCAAGGCTCCTTCTTGAAGAGAGTTCTTCAGAACTCATTATTATTTGGATCCTTGGCCCTTACCCTCTTCTAAGACCACATTAGAAGAAGCGAAAGTAGGTTGAATGGCATGTCCTATGTCTGTAGTTGAAATTTCTTATAAGTTTATTGTTGAAACTACATATTTCTATCCAATTTCTCTTTCGTTGGAGGATTTGGATGGAGATGTGGCTCTATCTTGGACTCTTAACTCAACTTCTTCTTTGTACTACCTTGATATTTCTTTACCATCTATGGAGGAAATATTAGAAGTGATGATCGGTGTGGAAATACCATGGGATTATTTGCATCATCGGTCATAATTTCTCCCAAACTTGCGTGAAGTAGAGTCAAGTTTGTCTAGCCTTCCGTCAACTAGTAATGTTCACACAATTCTAAATGATTTTTCTCCAACACATATTTTCACTGAAGGTAATATGTATATCATTTCAAAAACAATTTTGGTGAACATTTGTAGGGATCCCAATATAATAGATAATGTTTTCATTAGATCTGAGTGTTCCCCTAATGAAATTCAAATATATACTGATATTTTCAAATAATTTCATGATGTGTTCATTTGGTCTTATGAGGAAATTCCTATAATTGATCCATCAATTATCTAGCATGAGATAAAAAATATGAGAAATATAAGCCTAGATGGAAAAAGCTTCATCCGATGAACCCTAGGAAAGCAGAGCTATCAAAGCCAAGGTTGAGAAGTTTCTTAAGGCAGGTTTTTTATACCTCATTCCTTTGATTAAGTGGGTTTCAAATCCAATCCTGGTTGATAAGAAATAAGGAGTGATCTGTGTGTGCATAGGATTTAGAGATTTAAATAAGGCTTTCCCTAAAGGTAATTTTCCCACACCCTTTATCAGTCATATTATCAAGGAATGTGTGGGAAATAATATTTTCTCCTTCATAGACAGTTTCTCGGGTTATAACCAAATTACTATTCGTCTTGATCATCAATGTAAGAAAATTTTAGCTGCCCCTCAGTTACCTTCACATTCAACAAGATTCCTTTCAGTATTAAAAATGATGGAGTGACTTTCTAGAAGGCCATGTCTTAGGCTTTCCATGATATCAAGAATATGATCAAAGCTTATTTGGATGACTTAGCTGCTCGTTCTCGAAAGAGAACTGACCATCCCCATCATCTTTGATTGATTTTCGAGAGATTTTGTTATTATAAAATGTGGTTGAATGGGAATAAATGTCTTCTCATGGTCACACACAATCAATTATTAGGGGTCATAGTGTCTATGGAAAGAATTCCTATAGATCATTTCAAGATTTAGGCAATACTTCAGTTTCCTACCTTGTCTACCATTCCTCAACTTTAGATTTGTTGGAGTGGGGTCCCCTGGGGTACACTTTTTGGATATATTTTTGTATTATTTTTGTATATGCGCACTACGCCAAAAGGTCAAGGGGCTTTCGGGGGGATCAAAGTCCCTATTTTATGTAAAATGGTTATAAGAGTAACTATCAGCCTCAAACCATGGCTTGACACCATAGTAACTACGCACTAAGTTGGATATAAATAGATATATTGAGTATAAGGAAGTAGAAAAATATTATTCATCTTTTGAATCTAAGTTTATGTCTTTCTGATACCTTTGTAAGGGTTTCAATTGAGGTTAGGTAGAAAGGCCCTTGATGGCTATGTGCACAGAGATATATTCCTAGCTTTGTGCGGACTCTGCTAGCTCTGTGGGCAGAAGGGTAATGTGTAAGGGAAATTTTTATGTAATGAATTGATCTAAGTTAATAGAAGGAATGATTTTGCCGGATTTCATTCTATTATCTATCTCAATTATTTGTTTATTGTTATGTCTTAAAATATCTTTACTCATGTTTTTCTTACTTGTATCTACATGAATATATTTGTTATTTATACGTGAAGTTATATTGATGGTTGAATACATGGATGATTCTGCTTAAGTAATTACGCATTATATAAATCTAGATCTCATTCTATTATGATATATCTATGATGAAGTGATCTGCAATTATGTTCTATAATCTTATAAGTATTTTCTATTTTTGTATATCTATTAAGATCTGTATAAGTTTGCAATCAATTTGTTTAGGGCCACTACATTATTTTCTTCTTCACGGTGTTGAAACCTGGTTCCAACACCCCCCCCATACTGCTTTGGGTGAGACTTTGATATGCGCAAGAAGGCCATTACTAAAAGGGCTAGCAGTGGAGAGTTTTTTGATTGCGTGATAAACTTTGTACCTAGGTCAAGACCCCTCAAGCCAAAAAATGGCTCTATTGCCAGGACTTGGATCATTTTGAGGGATAATTGATGTTGGGGCACCCTTCACAGAACGAGTTACAAGGTTGGTTGGATAGAAGAAAGCCAAGCCATCTGCAACCAGTGAAAATATTGACTTGAATAAAGATAAAAAACTAAAGAAAACTTTTATTGCACCAAAAGACACAATGGAGCAATTCGAAGCGCAGACTTCCAAAGGTACAAGGCATGGTTCTTAGGCGGCTGGATGATCGAGGAAGAAGATAAAATGATATAAAGACATTCTTAAGGAGGTCTCGATGCTGACCGATGATAACTTGAATGAAATCTAAAACATGGTCATGTCTGCGATAGAATATAGATGGTCATATATGGAAGTGAAATACAAAACCGCGATCGAGGTAGTATAGGTTGGTATCTAGGAACTAAAAATAAAAGGAGCAGTATTCAGGAAAACGTTTCTCAAGTGAGCTAGACACAAACGAGCGCACATGTAACTAGTGTGCAGCTACTTGAAATAACATTACCAACAACCGTAGATGTTCATTTTGTTCAACTCCCTGCATCGGCGATCTATGTAGTTCCCAACCGACATGATCAATTTAGAGATTGTGGTGACATTAATGTTAATTTGTCTGTTTTAACTATAGGGAAGCTATGCATGACACACTCTATGATCGTATATGAATTTATTTCAGTGAGACCCATGCTCACAAAACTCTAGTAGAATCAAAGAAGCAAGTCACAGAAGCACAGTAGAAACAACGAGTAGCGGAGGAAGCATGTTGGGCAGCCGAAGCCCAAGCAAGTAAAGAAGCGATTTTTAAGTAATATATGCAACTAACGTGTTTTACTGTGGTCGTAGGTGCTACAAAATTTTGGACGGAGAGATATGGGTGTTTGGACATTGGTGTGAGCCATGCAATAGGTACAACAGTACTTAGCAGATGCATATAAAATAGAAACACTTTTTTGAGATCAGGATAATGTTTCATACACTTATTTTTACACAATGCCTTTCCCTCCTACATGATTTTTGGGTAATTCAAACAAATATTTAGGGCCTATGTCGCAAAGAGAAGTTGTTGGAGGCATGCATGGAATCATGGGCTGAGGAGGTTCTCTAGCTCTCATAGACTTTTCACAACACATTGAAGGTTATTGAGAAAATGCATAAAAGTATTGAGCTGGCCAATGAAGGGACCACCACTGAGAAATTAGTTCTTCAAGCTCACAGAGTTGCTGCACAGAGTTTGGAAAGGGTGCTCCCTCTCAAATTCTCTATCAACGCACTGCAAGCAAAAATGAAGGAGCGGGTGCCACAGTGAATCGGGACGAGTCACCTGCTTGTGTTGGGCATGGGAAATTTTAGGGGCTAATATTCGCAAGTGGGATAATTTTCCATGGTTTCTACAAATTAAGTATTCGCCAATTTCTGTTTTTTCTAAAAGAGATTCGCCCAAATTTTATAACATAAAATTATATTATCCTAAAAATCACCGAAAAGGTATAAAGACTATATAAATTCATTAGGAATTTGGATATACTTGAAAAAATATCACCAAAAATTTTACAGTCTGCATATTAGGGAATTGTAAGATTCACCAATTGGAGCGAGGTCCCCAGGGGTACACTTTTTAGATATATTTTTGCATAAGTTTTTATATGTGTGATGCGCGAAAAGGTGAAGGGGCTTTGGGGCAGGTCAAACTCCCTATTTTATGTAAAATTGTTTTAGGAGTAAATTATGGGCCTCAAACCATGGTTTGAGACCATAGTATATGTGCACTAAGTAGGATAGAAATAAATAGATCAAGTCTAAGTATGTAGTCAACTGTTATTCATGTTTTTTATCTAAGTTTATGTGTCTGTGATACCTTTATAAGGGTTTCAGTCTGGGTTGGGTAGAAAGGCTCCCGCTAGCTGTGTGCACGGAGACCTAGTCCAGGCTGTGTGTGCAGAAGGGTAGTGTGTAGGGGAAAGTCTGATGTACTGAATTTCTTAGAGTTAATACAAGGAATAATTTTGGTGGGAAGTATTGTGTTATCTATCTAAGTTATATTTTTACTTTTCTATCTTAAGATCACTTTACTCTTATTTTTCTTAGTTGTATCTGTATGAATACATTTTTTATTTATGCGTGAAGTTATATTGATGGTTGAATACATGGATGATTCTAGTTAATTAATTACACATTATATAGATTAATATTTGGTTATGTTATGACATATCTACAATGAAGTGATCTACGATTCTATTCTGTAATGTGATAAGTATTATGTATTTGTGCATATATGTTAATATATGTATAAGTCTGCGATCAATCTACTTATGGCCTCTACATTATTTTCTTCCTCACGGTGTGGAAACCTAGTTCCATCACCCCCCCATACTGCTTCAAGTGAACCCTTGATTTTCACAAGTGGGTCATTTCCGGAAGGGCCAGTACTTGGAGGGTTTGTTGGTTATGCAATAAATCTGAACATGGGTCAAGACCCCTTAAGACAACAAGAGTCCCCAAGGAAAATCCAATTTATTGAGGATATTTATCATCAATTATGTCGATATTAAGAAGGGATTTTTGAGATTGTTGAAAAAAGGAGTTCCATTTTTGTGGGATGACTTAGCTCAATGCTCGTTCGATGCTTTGAAAAAAGAATTAACCTTTTCTCCTTTACTGAGTCCACCTGACTACAAAATGGATTTCCTCTTGTATATCATTGCATTAGAATCAACCATAGCTATGGTTATTGTTTAGGAAGACGATAATCTCTGTGAACATTTGATTTATAATCTAAGCTGACGCTTGGTAGGTCCTGAATTACAATATTCTCCCGTTGAAAAATTAGCTTTGGTAGTTGTTCATGTCATCCAACAACTTAGAAATTACATTATACCTCGAAAAAAATTCGTTTTGGTAGTTTTCAATCCATTCCAGTTTGTTCTCAATAGGCAAGTGACTGGGAGAAAATATAAAAAATGGATTGTTATTCTACAAGAATTCGATTTCGAGTTCATGTCTGCCAAATCCAAGAGATCCTTAATATTCACGAAAATAATCTCGTATTTTCTTTGTGAAGAAGAAATAGTTTATGAGGAATTATTCCCTAATGAACATGTTTTCATTATTTCTTCACAAGATCCTTCGTATGGGGATATCATTATATAAATTCAGACTTTGTAGTTTCCACTCACTTTTTCGAAGGATGAGTGAAGAAAATTGTATCACTTCGCTAAAATTTATGTTATCATTGGTGACAGTTTATATCATCATGGGGTTGATTCAATCCTTATATGTTGCTTAATCCTAGAAGAAGTTGAGTTAGTGTTGAATGATTGCCATAGTGGAGATTTTTGTGGTCATTTATCTGGGCTTGATACAATGCAAAAAAATTATGCAAGTTGGCTATTTTTTGCCTTTGATCTTCAAAGATTGTGTTGAAGAAGTCAAGAAATTCCATCCTTGTCAAGTCTATATCCAGAATATGCACACTCATCCAGCTCCCCTATTTCCTATTATTATCGTCGGTCTATTCACAAACTGGGGAATTTATTTTACAACTTTTAACCCACCTTCGAAAAAGGGTCATAAGTATATTATTGTAGCAGTGGACTACTTCACTAAGTGGGTTGAGGCTATCCGTACATTTTCAAACGATGGTGAAACAACAACCATGTTTATTTTCAACCAATTCATTTCTCGTTTTGGTATTCCTACAAAGATTCTCACTAACCATGGAAGTCATTTTCAGAACAACATGATGACTGAGTTGGCTCTCAAGTTACAATTTTGGCAAGAGAATTGATCTCCTTATTATCCTCAAGTGAATGGGAAAGTCGAAGTCATGAATAAATATTGAAGGTTATCCTGCAAAATAAAATTAATAAATCTCGATCCAATTTTCACATTACGATGTTTCCTGCACTTTGGTCATACCAGATGTGAGTTAAGACTGCAACTGGTTTCACTCCTTTTCAACTAGTTTATGGATTGGAATCAATATTCCCCGTGGAATGTGAAATTCCTTCTCTTAAGCTAGTTGTTGAACTTCTTCCAGACACTACCAGTCTTGAAGAACACCTTGTTTATTTAGAATTTCTTGATGAGCAACGTCGAGACACAACCATGATTAATGAAGCTCATAAGAAGATGGTGAATTTTCAATATGATAAAGTTGTATGCCCTAGGGTTTTCTCTTAAGGCCACCTTTTCTTGGTGTATGGCCAAGGAAAGGATTCCTTGGGGGTAGGTAACCTTAAATCCATGTGGTATGGTCCTTTCATCGTGAAAACAATCTTGAAAAGGGGAGCCTATGAATTGGTTGATTTTAATGGAAATGAGATGGCAGAGCCCAGAAATGGGGTCTATCTTAAAATTATTATGCCTAGGCTTGTTCCTAGCATTTACTTAGGTTTTTTACATATTGTATATATTGCGCATATTTCTCTATAGGTTTCATTCTGACATCAATGTTTTTGATCTTCCTTGGCATGTATCGGTGGATGATATGATTTATCTTGAATTTTCCAATGGTTCTAGCCGAAATACCTAGAATTGGCTTCCACAGCTTGAGTAATTTACTATCCATCCAGTTAGTTGTTAGCCTAAAGGGGAATATGTATCGGTCTTGCTTTGAATAATTTTTCTGAATATACTACCATTTTTAATATATTATTAGAAGAAATATCTCTCGTTGTTGATTGATTAGTAGTATACTTGGTTTCACAACCGGTGGTGTATCAATTAAATAACATTTAACATGTCAATAATCCTTATTTATATCACCAATTTCTTAGAGTGTGTTTATTGTAGAGATCATTTAATTTTATCACATTTATTCATATTAAATGATCAGAAAGCTCATTTGTTGATTCAATAGCTAATCAATCATTGGATCGGCATATAAATCATTCATCACATTAAAAATAAAAAATAATCAATCATCATTTGTATATATGAGTTTCACATTACAAAACTGTTTGTATATAGATAGGAGTCATATGTTGAAAATATTATACAAAATTGGGACAAAAATGTACTACAAAATTTGGGCTTAAGCCTGATCATGTCTATAAAAAAAAACATCAAGTCATCCTTAATCTATTCTGAGGGCCCTACCATGGATGTGCATCCTGGAAAAAGACTATGGTAGTTGCCAAACATTGGAAAAGTCACACCCACTCTCGTGATACACCAACCACACCCCTCTGCATAACCTTTTGTAGATCCTCCACTGCCGCCATAGGCACTTTGCGAGTTAAAATCTCCAGGTTCCTTTGTAAAATAGGAAGGACTCTTTCAGTATCAGCATCAAATTTTCCACATCTCTTCCATTATGGTTATGCCTATGGAGACCCTCAGGTCTTACTAGTCCCACATCTATGCCATTATCCATAATTTTGTAATAATTTTGTCTCGTCAAAAATAATTTCACTTCATATTTTTGAAAATGCAAAAAAATCAAATGATATCAAAATCTTAAGAACAACATTATCAATGGCTCCCCATGCAGCACCAGGTGGAAACGATGGATCTGGATCTACTCTGAAGTCCATGCCTACATAGCAGTAGCCCTCAATGGTGATGACTTTTTCTCCTCACCAAAGGAAAAACTTGTCATCAAAGGTATTTCCAGGAACATCACCACCCCCTTCTCTTTTATTATAGTCATCCCACCTTGTTATGCGTAGATATCTTGGGTTGTTGATGGTAGAAATCACCTATGGTCAAAGACCTAGTAATCACTAAAAAAATAAAGTACAAAGTATTGTACCTTATCCAAATTTTTTGGTCTTATTCTTCGAAATACAAGTTAATTGTTTTTTGAAATTGGTCAGTAGAGCTCTACACTAGTCATATAATGTGTTTAGGAAATATATTTCAAAACTCATTGTAGCACCTAATGCTTGGTGCAAAGATGTTGATCTAGTTACCCTAACAATTGTGAAAAGGAGAATTTTCAGATGTAGTGCCTCTACATATTTGATCGAGATCTCTATCCCTACCTTCTAGGTATCTGTTGAAAAGTAAAGGAAAATGTAGTCTTCCACATTAAGAAGTCCAAGGGCCTTCCCTTGAAAATTAATTGGCTTTCTTCCTCGAGAAATTATAGTGATGAAAAAATATCCTCTACCTTGATTTCGAGGGGGATATGATCAATCATAAAAGCATCCTCTTCTAGATCCCAATAATTTACAAGCATCTCTAGCAACCTTGTATTTGTTTTCATACTCAGCATTTTGAAGAATTTCAATAAATCACATCCTCTAAGGGAATAAAGTGCCAATGGATCCTCCATAAGTTCATTTTAAATTGTACTATGTTCCCATTCCCTCCATGTGATAGACATCTAGTATCATTCAAGATTTTTCATTTCATTAAAATCACGTTTCGAAAAATTGTAGTTTGCATACACTAGTTACCTTCATACATGGTCATGTGTACACGTGACTTCAATATGCTCAACCTATGTATACGTAGAGGTTAAATTGAAAAATGAAATTTATACGGTCAAAACACATGGAAATAACCTGAAATTATCAAAAAATTCACTGAGAAAGTGATTCAGGGGATTACCTAGAAGATTCACAGTTGATCCGGCTGAGAAATTTGGCAGAATGAGGTTGTTAGTTTTCTTCTCCAGAGGTCTTTTCTGCAAATGTCGAAAACACAAATGAAAATTATAAGTCAAAGAGGTGCATTAATATTGAAATTTCAAAATTTTCAAAAACCCACTTTTATAAAATTTACGTATATTTTTTAGAATTTGTTAAACTTTATGACCTTTTTGGCTTCAAGTGTTAGGATAGGTTGTTTTTGAAGAGAAATTGAATACCTTTAGACATTTTTTTACCTCTTTGATTGCATGAGCACTGACCTATCATTCTAGGTATTGTGTTTAGCACTAGCATATAGGTTAAGGAAAACCACTTTTCCATTTCATTTTGCATTCTATCCTCCCTATTGCGATATGTTTCCATAGGTTCGATCCCATCATGTTAGGATTTTTAAACCATTTTCACTCACCGCCTTATAAAATCACGACATGATGGCAGAGCCATCCTTTACATGGGCTTGCTAGTTAGATCTTCGCTACCATATGTTTCCCATGCTACAAAAATTGCATAGGATCGAGAGTCCTCTTTAGTCCTGCCATGACCTATGTGATGAAGCATCATTCTCCTTATTATTCTCTATATTTCTAGCTTTATACCCTAAAGGCTCCCTCTTGTTGAGTTGTTCTACTGCATTGCATGTTGACTATTTGTATCCTTTGGCCTTAAGCCGGCTTCACTTTGACTCCTGTACAAGCCACTTTTTGACCATGTATTTCTTCAAAATCAACCCTGCAATCACTTAGCATCTGCAACTTCAGGCCCTTTGCCCATGGAGAGAACATTCCTTTGAGTGTCATTAACCAATTTTGCCACCTTGAATTGAGCATATGAACTAACGAATATGTACCTCAAAGCTCATTCTTTCCACTGTAAAATAGGAATTCTTTTATTCCATTTTTTTTCCAGGATTTTTGAAAAAGAAAAAATATATATATATTCCAAAAAGAGCGAGAGCAGGACATTACTTCCATAATTAATGGCAGCTAGAGTGAGTTGTGTTTCACTTGAACCATTCAAAAATAAAATCCTTTTCTCCATTGGGATGGGATTTATTTTGACTTAGGAGAGCCATAACCTTCTTATTGAGTCAATACTCCTCGAGTTGGTTATCTTTTCCAATCACAAGGAGGGTTTTTTTATGCCTCCTGCATGAAAAAATTATACAAAGCTATCTTATGTTTCCATAGAATCACATTTGCTTCATGCTTTTGTTCAAGGGAAGCTAACCTTAGTCGATCTTTGTGTCGTGTATATCGACTCATTTTTTTAGTTGGCCATACCCAGTCTGTCAGAGTTATGTTCTATCACATCAGATATTTGATCCTTTTCTTGTGCTAGTTAAAAAGGTCTCCATTGACTTCTTTCTGGCAGGTTTTATGTTATCAAATTCAACAAATTGCTCTGAGAGTAGTCCTAGAGCTGCACCATGGCCCTATCTTCATCATTGATAGTTGACCTTGTGCTCAACTTTGATCAACATCATGGGTCTTTGACAGAGTGGTTTCCCTTGTGTTCGATGTCAACTTTCATTATCACACATTGGGATTCATGTAGTACCTTGGTTTCCATTTTACGCTATTGGTGGATGCCTTGCCTCTATGTCATCTTCATTGTTAGTTGCTTTAGAGGGTTTTTGTCATGAGCTAGCCATATTTTTTGTGCCCTAAAAACGTACTTTGGGTTGGTTATTTCATCTTTCTTCATCTGATTCCTTCTAATTTATTGGCATGTGGGTTAAACTAGCACTGGATTGATGTTGGATGCCTTGATGCCTTCCTTCTAGCATATATTTTCCCATATAATCCAACTCATTGCTATGGGAACAAGTTATAGAGTCCTTTTTCAATACCTTAGGGTTTTCAGTCATTAGTGGCAGACTCCTTCGCTATCGACAATGAGAATAGATTAATGTCTCCTCATTGGTACATTCTGTCAAGTGTTTGACTTCAACTCATTTATTCACATTTGTTAGATTGTACTGGGGTACCTTTACTCTCATCATCATTATTGGCAATTTGTCTCGCATTTTTTAATGGTATACATCAATGACCGATAACTAAACGATTTCTCACATGGTCGACTTCAGCTCATTTATTACCATATTTTAGAAATGCACAACGGTGGTCCATGAAGACCTTGGGTTTGCATCAGAATGTTTTGGCTCATTTGATAGCTCCTTTGGTTTTCTTCCAGTGACACCATCTGCCTTATATGTTGCATTTCATCACAGTAGCTTCTTATATGTTGGCACTCGAGTTTCTTGCAGTGCCATTATTCCACTATTTATGACTTGGTACTTGGAGATTTAGTTATGTGACTTCAGTGATCAGATATATTTCTTAGCATCATTGATGAATACTTCTATATGTGATACTATGACATGACCTTGATATGTACTTTTGAGGTTATGATTAGATGATCCACTATGTAGTCCGCAATTTCCTTTGTACTTGTATGCATATTGGATCTGATCCATACTTGATATGAAAACATGCTTTACTTTCACTGAGCATGGGCATGCCCGCCTTAGACATGATCTTACTTTCTGATCTCTTCCATTTTTTTTTGGGAGGTTGAAATCTGGTGAGCTCCTCCCAAGTCCTCGCATGATTCTTATTATAAATTTAATATATTTCGGCTATCACGTACCCATTTTGACCTCATGTATTCAAGGGTATCTATTATAGCATCATTTTCCACCTCTGTAGAGTTGATGCTCTGAGCTAATTCCTTGGGTAGCCTTTTCCCTTCAGACTTAGTCCTTTATCTAAGGAAAATTATTTTTAATTCCATACGTGACTGTGCCCTATCAAAATCATGTGCACATGTAGGTCCTTCTATACCCAACTCGTGTATATAATTTGAAATATTAAAAAAATATAAAATTCCTATTTTCTTGGTGGGGTTTACAGGTTGGAATAGAAACCTACCTACAGTAGCCTATAGCCTAGCTATATCCCAACTGAAACAACTATTTTTGGGTGGTATAAATACACCTCATGGGATGAAATAAAGGGAGGAGAGAGATAGGTATTGATATTATAGTCGTTTAGTCCCTCACCAAGTCTGATTTATCCATGTGCTTCATGTTGGAAATATGATGCAGAATGTTGTCCTTGATGGCAACCCACTGAATGAAGAAGAAGACATGCGACTGTGGACTTGGTAAATGATGTAAATATGATGTGATATGATGTTTGTTGACAATATGATGCTGAGTGTTGTCCTTGAAAGGCAACCCACTTGATGAAGATGATGACAACTTACTTAATGAAGTTGTGCTTGAGAGAATATGTTCTTGATGAATAAAATATGATGTATCTACAGTGTGTACAGAAGGCAATGAAGAAAGGAATTCAGCTTGTGCTAATTCTATGATGAAAAAGAGTATGTCTCTAGGCATACGCGGATTGGCCTAGGGAAAGTCGCGTATGCACGCGGAAAGGAACGTTCCAAGTAGCATATGGGAAAAAGCGCTCAAAAAGTGCAAAACCAGAGGTAACCACCATGCTATTGACCCATTGTATTGGGTAATGATTCGCCTAATTGACCCCGTCCAGGAATACCATCGGATGTAATGTGGTTTTGGCTCATGGTATTGAAAAAGGGTCTCATGGTATTGAAAAAGGGTAAACCTATATAAGGAGAAGAAATTCATTGTGCAAATCATGAGCGTGGGTGCAAGATGTCTGAGCTTGAATGAATACTTCTCTTTGGAGTATATCTGAATGGAAAGGGTTACAATTGAATGAAAGATCTGAATGTATGATGCACCAAAGAAGGAGTGATGACGAAGGGGATCCAGATCTGAAATATACTTGTATTTGCTAGATCTGTTTATGGAATGACTAGATTTGTGATGAGGCGAACATCTAGGCGAACATCTGTCTGAAGTAAAAAGGTAAATCTGAACTAAATATCTGATCTGTAGAAGTATAGGGGCCGCTTCTATACGTAGATTTATCTGCAGAACGCTACTTTCACATGAGGAAAGCGCGTATATACGCAGCTTCGCTGAAGTAAAAGCGCGTATGCGCAATGAAATATACACTGAGGTATACGCTGGTTTGTGTGGACTAAAGCGCGTATATACCCGACATCAGTAAAGGGAAAGCGCGTATGCAAACTAGGGTTTGCTGAAGCAAGGGGTATGAAATATCTGATCTGTTCTGCTGTGTTTCTGCTATCTGATCTGTGTTGATAAGTATCTGTTGGTGGTGTATGTCTGTGCTTAAAAGTATGGAAAGGGTCCAGTATGAAAATATGATGAAATGTGGCCTCCGCAAGTGATGTCAATGTTGTTGGATCCAAGTAGAAAATTGATATGAAATGTATCCTTAGAGGCAGTTTCAGGGTTGTAGCCTTCGCCTGGGGGAAGGAAGTTCTCCCTGTGTGAGGCCGGGTAACGATCGTGGGTCGTAGGGGCCCCTTCCGTGAGAGGGCCGGTAAACGAGTCGTGGGTTTGGAGCTTTCCCTTCCAGGAGGCTGTAAATGAGTGTGAGCTCAAGGTGCCGGGGAGTTCGCACTCAAGACATATGTTGTAAGATGCTTCTTTTCTATACTGTAAATATTGAAGGCTGAGCAACTGCAGCAGTGGTTTTCTCCCGACTTGGGTTTCCACCTAAAAATCCTGGTGTCCATGTGTGATGCTTTGTGTGATGATTTACTCTGTTCTTACTGCACATGTTTACTATTTATTAAACATCTGATGAATGAATGATGGAATGAGTTAAGTGAAGAACTAATGACATAATTAGATATATGTGTATACATGAGTTTCATAAAGGGTATCCGCGTATATACGCTAGTCTGTTTCAGGAAAGTAGCGTATGGGTTTTAGAAGTAGAAAAAAGTAAAAGTTTTGAATATTCGGTAAATACTGATTCACCCCCCCCCCCTCTCAGTATTTTTCCCAATAATTGGTATCAGAGGAGGTCCTTGTGCAGAAGCTTGATCGCTTGAAGGAGATCTGTCGCAATGGGAAGTCTAGAAGGAGTGATGTCTGTAAAGCCACCTCCATTCAATGGAAGCAATCTGATATTTTGGATGGTACGAACAAAAGCTTACTTGCAAAATCTTGGTGCAAAGGTATGGGAAATCATGAAAGAATGTGAACTAGAATCTAGAGAAGAAAAGGATACTTTTGTGGATATGCTAGAAGACAATAATTTGCTTGAAGAAAACAATCATCTCAAAGTAAGCCTAGAAGAAAAGAACATAATCATAGAGACTCAAGAAAATCAGCTTGAATCAAAAGAAAAACGCATTGAGGAATTGGAGTGTGAAGTAGTAAGTCTAAGAAAAGATAATGAGAAAGTGAAATCTCTCAATCTTAGATTTGCTAAAGGTTCAGAAACATTAGATGAAATTATCAAGGTACAACGGTCCCCTCTTATAAAAACAGGTCTTGGATATACTGGGGAATCTTCCCAGACTTCAGCACCAAATTTTCTAAAAACAGCCACAGCTGGTTCTCTACATTCGGCCACTCAGCAAGGGAACAAAGGATCTTTACAGGTAAAGCATGATCATCTCAATTCAAGGAACTCTAACAAGGAGATCGTTCAAAGAAGCTACAACCAACAGGTAAATTCTAATAGAAGATTTCATGATCACATAAATTTCTACTTCAATGGACAATGTTTCTCATGTCACAATTTTGGTCATAAAGCTGTTCAATGTGTTGCATATAAAACCATCATGACAAGAGAAGCAAGAAATAAAAGGATGAATATCCAACCAAAGAAGAACACCTAAAACAACTTTTCGCCTCTTCAAAACGAAATCGAATGTACTTACTGCAATAACTTTGGTCATGAAGAATCTGAATGCAGGAGCAAAGTCCAGCCAAAAGAACATGTTCCCTCAAACTCTAAAGTGTGGAAAGAGAAAGAAATACTGGTTGAAAATTGTGGGATAGCATTATTTGCAGAAGGTGAAGAAAATCAATGGTACATTGATAGTGGGTGCTCAAGACACATGACAGGTGACAAAAGAAAACTTCTTGCATATGATGCTCTAGAAAAGGAAAATAAAGTTACATTTGGAAATGATACTCCTGCTATAATTAAAGGAAAAGGGTCAGTTTTTCTGAAAGAAAAGGTAAAGGCTAAAAATGTCATGTATGTGGATGGATTAAGGCATAACCTGTTAAGTGTAAGTCAAATGTGTGATCAAGGAACAGAAGTGGTTTTTAGTTCAAAAGAATGTGTGGTTCGTGATCTTGATACAGGTAAAATCATTATTAAAGGAAAAAGAAATCCAAGCAACCTGTATGTACTGAACAGCATAGATCAATGTTACTTGAGCAAGTCTTCAGAAAATTGGCTATGGCATAGAAGGCTTGGGCATCTGAGCTTCTCTCAAATCAACAAAGCAAACAGACTTCAAGCAGTTCGTGATCTTCCCAATGTCAATCTTCCAGAAAGTATCATATGCAAATCTTATCAATTTGGTAAGTAGACCAGAGTACGATTTAATGCCAAAGAAGGATCATCAAGTAAGCCACTTGAACTCATTCATACTGACATCTGTGGACCTATGAGGAAAAAGTCATTACATGGGGAAGAATACTATATCTTATTTATTGACGACTACTCTAGAATGTGTTGGATCGGGTTCATTAAACACAAAGATCAATCATTTGAAAAATTTCAGAGCTTCAAAGCTTTGGTAGAAAATGAATTAGATCTAAAAATCAAGTGTCTTAGATCTGATCGAGGAGGAGAATATTCATCAAATGAATTCTTTGAATTTTGTGAACAACATGGCATAAAAAGACAATTCTCTATAGCAAGCACTCCACAAAAAAATGGTGTAGCAGAAAGAATGAATAGAACAATTGTTCAAATGGCTAGAGCTATGCTTGCTGATTCTGGGATTTCTGACATGTTCTGGAGTGAAGCAGCATTTACAGCAGTTAACATTCTCAACAAGGCTCATGTTCGGGTTAATAGTGACAAAACTCCATATGAACTCTGGTATGGTAATTCTCCCACTGTAAAGCATTTTAAAGTTTTTGGAAGTAAATGCTTTATCAAAAATAATGATGAAAAGCTTGGCAAGTTTGAACCTAGATCAGATGAAGGAATATTTCTTGGTTACTCATCTTCAAGGAAACCATACACATGTTACAATAAAAGGCTTCGAAATATTGTTGAATGTATTGATGTTGTTATTTATGAGTCTCCTGCAGCTCCTAAATAAGAAGAAAAACAAACAACAAAAGAAGATGATAGTGACATATGGCCTTCTACATCAAATGGAAATGATATAGACGGTGGATCCAATGAAGAACCTGAAAATGATCTATCTAAAAAGGCTCCATCCAGATATGTTCAAAAGAATAATCCTGAATCTCAAATTTTGGGAGACAAGGAATCAGGTGTACGAACAAGGAGAACTCTTGTGGGATCTTCTAGTCAAATGGCACTTCTATCCACAATTGAACCACACAATGTTAATGAAGCTAGCAAAGATGAATGTTGGAAGCATGCCATGGATGAAGAGCTTGATCAAATTGAAAAAAATGACACTTGGGAATTGGTACCAAGACCTCATGATAAAAATGTCATTGGAACTAAATGGATTTTCAAGAACAAGTTAAATGAGAATGGGGATGTTGTAAGAAACAAAGCTAGACTGGTCTGCAAAGGGTATACTCAACAAGAAGGTATAGACTTTGAAGAAACGTTTGCTCCTGTAGCTAGACTTGAAGCCATAAGAATGTTTCTTGCTTTTTCAAGTTATCAACAAATCAAAGTTTATCAAATGGATGTTAAATCTGCTTTTCTTAATGGTGATCTAGAAGAAGAAGTTTATATAGAACAACTGGAAGGATTCATTTTGGGCAATGATGAAAATCTTGTTTGTAGACTTAAAAAGGCTTTATATGGTCTCAAACAAGCTCCTAGGGCATGGTATTATCGCCTTGACAAATATCTTCATCAACAAGGTTTTTCAAAGGGGTCTGCTGATAGCAATTTATACACAAAAGTTGAAAATGATAAACTATTGATTGTGGTTGTATATGTTGATCATATCATTTTTGGGAGTAACGAAGAATCTATGAGTCAAAAATTTGCTTCTGTCATGCAGCAAGAATTTGAAATGTCTTTACTTGGGGAACTAACATTCTTTCTTGGCTTACAAGTGCATCAAACTGCAGATGGTATATTCCTATCTCAAGAAAAATATCTTAAGCAAATTCTGAAAAAGTATGGCATGGAAGAATGCAAACCTGTAAGCACACCAATGATAACCGGATGCAATCTCAGTGCTCATGATGATTCTCCCATGGTGAATCAACCAGAATACAGATCAATGATAGGAAGTCTACTTTATCTCACTGGAACCAGACCAGACATTATGCATGCAGTTGGGATTGTTGGACGATTCCAAGCTAATCCAAAGGAGTCTCACCTTCAGGCTGTGGTGGTGCATTCTATATGGGACCCCGGTTAGTATCTTGGTTCAGCAAGAAGCAAAATTCTATTTCCTTATCTACAGTAGAAGCAGAATATGTGGCTGCCGCATCTTGTTGCACTCAACTCCTTTGGATGATGCAAACCTTACAAGATTTTCAAAGCAAATGTACACCGCCTGTCCCCATTAAGTGTGACAATACAAGTGCCATCAATATTTCAAAGAATCCTATTATGCATTCAAAGACCAAGCACATTCCCATCAAGTATCACTTTTTACGTGAACAAGTGCTTGAGCAAAAGGTGAAGTTGGAGTATGTTCCCTCCAAAGAACAAGTTGCTGATATCTTTACCAAACCTCTACCCAGGGAAGCGTTCGAGTATCTATGAAAGAAGCTGGGAGTGTTCTCTGCCAGTCAAAAGAACAAATCTGCATAAATATGGAATATTTCATTGGATACGCGGGTTTCCTGAAACATAGTCGCGTATATACGCGAGTTCATGCACAGGAAACCGCGTATGTCTGATTGCTGACAAATTTTTGCTTGGAGTCAGCTTTCTTCAGCACAGCTGCAGTGCTGTTTGGTATCTCTGATACTGTTTTGTATCTCTGGTGGTATTCTGGTTCTCATAATTCTATTCCTAATGTTTTGATAAATATGCTTTGATGATTTGTTGGTGGAAGTGTTCAGGATGCACAAACTAAGGGGGAGCCTTAGTCATATGAAAAGGATGCATGGATGCAGAGATTCAGGGGGAGCATTAGCTTTGTTGAGTATAATGCATTATGTTGGTTCTGTTATATGATCTCTCTTGAGGTCTTCTTGGTATTGGTTATGAAAAGTCATATTTGTATTTTTGATGAAAAGGTCATGTGGAGACCCATGATGTAAATTGTAATATTCAGTCATGCAAGGACTTGTCAAATTTGTAAACCCACTTGGTTGGGTAGCTGAGTTAATTTTTGTAAACCCACTTGGTTGGGTAGCTGAGTCAAATTTGTAAACCCACTTGGTTGGGTAGTTGAGTCTCATATGTAAATCCACTTGGATGGATAATTGATGTAAGTATGAGTCTTTGGTGATAGGAAGTTCATAAAGTCATGTACTTCATTGAAAAATATGTTTGAATATTCAGCATGAACTCAGGGGGAGCTTGGCCACTTCAGTACATATCAGATCTGCAGAACGCTTCTTCCACATGAGGAGAAAAGGGGGAGAGTATGTTGGATTTTGATCCGCCCTTTTCCCTTGATGTCAAAGGGGTAGAGTGACATGGTGTTTGAATGAAGGAAAAGAATGGTGTCAAAATGGAGAGAGTGACATGGTGTCATTGTATTCTTAATGTACCTATCTGTTGTGGTGATCAAACACCATCGTGGTTGCCATCAAGTCCAAAGGGGGAGATTGTTGGAAATATGATGCAGAATGTTGTCCTTGATGGCAACCCACTGAATGAAGAAGAGGACATGTGACTGTGGACTTGGTAAATGATGTAAATCTGATGTGATATGATGTTTGTTGACAATATGATGCTGAGTGTTGTCCTTGAAAGGCAACCGACTTGATGAAGATGATGAAAACTTACTTAATGAAGTTGTGCTTGAGAGAATATGTTCTTGACGAAGAAAATATGATGTATCTACAGTGTGTACAGAAGGCAATGAAGAAAGGAATTCAGCATGTGCTAAATCTATGGTGAAAAGAGTATGTCTCAAGGCATACGTGGATTTGTCTAAGGGAAGTCGCGTATGCACGCGGGAAAGAACGTTCCAAGTCGCGTATGGGAAAAAGCGCTCATAAAGTGCAAAACCAGGGGTAACCACCATGGTATTGACCCATTGTATTAGGTAATGATTCGTCTAAATGACCCCGTCCAGGAATACCATCGGAAGTAATGTGGTTTTGGCTCATGGTATTGAAAAAGGGTAAACCTATATAAGGAGAAGAAATTCATTGTGCAAATCATGAGCGTGGGTGCAAGATGTCTGAGCTTGAATGAATACTTCTCTCTGGAGTATATCTGAATGGAAAGGGTTACAATTGAATGAAGGATCTGAATGTATGATGCACCAATGAAGGAGTGATGAAGAAGGGGATCTAGATCTGAAATATACTTGTATTTGCTAGATCTGTTTATGGAATGACTAGATTTGTGATGAGGCGAACATCTAGGCGAACATCTGTCTGAAGTAAAAAGGTAAATCTGAACTAAATATCTGATCTGTAGAAGTATGCTGCTCTATAATGATTGAAGATATATACGCTACTTCGCCGCGGAGAGCATGTATATGCGCGGCTTCGACGAAGAAAGCACGTATGCGCGTAAGTATACAGAGGTATATGGTTTGTGTGGACGAGAGCGTGTATATACGACATCGGTGAGAGCGAAGTATGCAAACTAGGGTTTGCTGAAGCAAAGGGTATGAAATATCTGATCTGTTCTGCTGTGTTTCTGCTATCTGATCTGTGTTGTTAAGTATATGTTGGTGATGTATGTTTGTGCTTAAAAGTTTGGAAAGGGTCCAGTCTGGAAATATGATGAAATGTGGCCTGCAAGTGGTGTTCTATTGAAGTTGTTGGATCCGGTGTGAAAATTGATGAAACGTGGTCCAAGGTGGTGCTGAAGGTTGTAGCCTTCAGTCAGGGGGTTGTAGCTCCCTTCCAGGTGAGGCTGGTAAACGAGATCGGGGGTCGTAGCTCCCTTCCAGGAGAGGCTGGTAAACGAGTCAGGGGGTCGTAGCTCCCTTCCAGGAGAGGCTGGTAAACGAGCGCAGGTGGGTGCCTGCGTGCTGGTCAAGTCTGCGCCAGCACATATGTTGTAAGATGTCTTCTCTATAATAAAATATTGAAGGCTGAGCAACTGCAGCGGTGGTTTTCTCCCGACTTGGGTTTCCACCTAAAAATCCTGGTGTTCATGTGTGATGCTTTGTGTGATGATTTACTCTATTCTTACTGCACATGTTTACTGTTTATTAAACATCTGATGAATGAATGATGGAATGAGTTAAGTGAAGAACTAATGACATAATTAGATATCTGTGTATACGCGAGTTTCATAAAGGGTATCCGCATATATACGCTAGTCTGTTTCAGGAAAGTAGCGTATGGGTTTTAGAAGCAGAAAAAAGTAAAAGTTTTGAATATTCGGTAAATACTGATTCACCCCCCCCCCCCCCCTCTCAGTATTTTTCCCAACACTTCATGCACTCCCAGATTGTGAAAACCCTTGTTTCCCTCACATAGATGTTCATTCCTCTTATATGATGTCCAAGTGGATGCTTTTGGAAAGATATTTTTTATTCTTAGGCTGGATGGATCCGAAGGATGGTTTCGCTTGGGGCTATGGCTAAATTAGGTGGCATTTCTCCACACTTATATGCATTCATCAATAAAGAAGATTTTCCCCATTGTTGATGTTCATGATCCCAATGCTTTATACATGTTGTGATCCTATTATGAATAATTTCATGCTTTTATGCTTATATGCTTATATGATCTAACACTAACATATTGAACATGATTTCATTTATCAGTAGTATATGTGCTTTTTTTGAGTGAGTCGCGGGTTTTGGAGCACTAGGAGAAGCATAGGGTTTGAACCCTGCAGGATCACCTTCAAACGTAGTACCTACAGGTACTACCCCTTCATCCCGTTTTACTATTTTAAGCATCAAGATTGTAAATTTTTATTCTTCTTGTTGTTGTATGCTTCTTCCTATATTGGGGTTCCCAACCCAGACCCGAGGGTACATCATCCCATAACAGAATGTTAATAATATTACCAAGTTTTTTATATTCAAAGTTAAGCACATTCCTCGGTTTTTCTCTGATGCCAATGAGCCTTTTTAGTACCCTAGCAGAGTCACCTCAAGTAAGTACAATCATCGCTTCACTTCCAACATGTTTATTCAGAACCCCGATGATGTTGCTTGCTTCACCTCTTCCCATAGGAATGCTTTCTCTTACTAACCCTTTATTTTTATTTATTTTAAATATATTATTGAATCATTTATTGAATATGTGTATTATGGGTTGAAGAGGGATCTTGAATTATCAAGGGTAGGAGAGGTTTTTTCCTTTTTAAGGGATTTTAAAGATATCTGAAGCTACATGTTCATTTAAAAAAAAAACTCCTTTCCCTTCTCTACTTGGTCGAGTTGACATGTCAAAGAACCATTCAACATATGGATAAGTTAGAATGAAGATCGTAATGAATATATCATATTCGTAGCTTGACCAAAGGATTTTTGTCTAAAACAAATCATATTTTACATTCAAGCACCATTAACTTTAAAAATATGTAAACCCAAAACAAATAACATGATTACAAATTACCTAAGCATTGTCCGTCATCAGAATTTCCCTTTTAAAGTTTTAGCACATTGTATTTTGAGCCAAGTGACAGAAGTTCCATGAAAAGTATTATTAAATAACACATGAAAGAAAAGACAAGAAAAAACCATGAAACAAGTTAAAAATAACAAACTAGATGGAGAACTAAATTAAAAAAACATTTGCAAGAAAAATACAAAAATAAAAGAAATGTGAAAACTAGATGGAGAGTGAGTGTACGATGAATGTAAAAATATAACATGAAACTATTCATACTCCTAACCTAAGAAATTAGAAGGTCAAGGATAAGTGTAGTGAAATTTATAGTGTAGGCATCGCAGTTTCTCCTCACCCACAAACACAAGTATATGAACAATTAAAAAAAATATGAACAAATGTGCAACAGAAAATATAACAATTCAGAAAGCTTGAATAATGAATTGAAGATATTTCTTGTTAACAATAAGGTTTGCGATATTGACTGGTTTGAGGTAGTCTCCAAATTTATCTTGTTGACTTAAATTAAGATCATACAAATCTTGAAGTCCTCTCTCGGAAGTATGTTCGTTCGTGTTTTCAGTTTTTGAAAAGTTGAAGAACTATTGAAAATTATTATTTGCAACGGAGCTTGATAGGAAAGATTGCTTTGACCATTCAATGATTGGATATTGATATTAAAAACAATCAATTTTGAAACCTTCAAACTTGAAATAAAATGGATTTTTGATCAACTCATTCAAATAAAAAATAAAAAAAATTAATGGAGATTTGATTTGTTCTTTTTCAGAAATATTATGAAGATGGTGGGTACTTGACATAACCATCATCACACTTTGAAGTGCCTCAACTATATGACAAGCATCTGAATCACGAAATGATACACCATTAATATCACTACGTTCAACAAAATTAATCAGTGTAAAACAACCATCATCAAGCATGCTAATGGGAAAACGATTAATTATGTGATAGTTGTTAGAACTAGTATTATGACTAGATTATTTGGTTAGCACATAAGATTCTCGATTCTCCATTGGTTCCCTTTGTATTTTCTCAGATAACATGCCAATAATATGAAATCTTAAGGCCTTTAAAATAATCAATGACATTGTAATTTCAAGAAACCAATTAGGATATCAAGCTGGTGAAAGAATGGAAACAAGGGTCAACTCAAACTAGGTATTCATATTAACATGCGGGTTTGTTTCACTAAATGACTCAAGAATTTATTGGCACTGAAGAAGAGAGATTATGAAAAAAATATGATTAAACTCATGACTAACATAAATGAATAGGAAGGTGATTGATCTCAAAAATTTTTTATAGGGAGGAGTCTTCCAACCCAAAATGACCTTTGTCTTGATAACCACAATGACACACTTTCAGATTATGTGTATCCATGTCAGATATTCTTCCCATTTTTTAGTGTGATGCAAGGTATTCACATGATGAATAAATATTAACCAAAAATTAATATTTTATCTAATATAAGGCTCTATCTTGAGGATTAAGAGAATTAACTTGAAAAAACTGAAATTTCTTTAAGAATGAGCTTACTTCCAGTGGATTAAAGGAAAACATAATTTGCAAAAATATGGATCAAACTTAGTTCAGAAATCTCAAATGGATTGTGTGAACTTGACATAACCATCAATAGGGGTTGAAATGCCTCAACTTCCTGACAAGTCTCCAAAATTTCTCATGGTGGATCATCAAATTTCAATTGTTTAGAAAAATATGTAGTTAAATGTGAATTACTATCATCATATATATCAATGAAAACACTATTAATGCAACTATTTTGATAAAATTTAATATGAAGCATATAATATTATTGATGGATAGAAAATTGAGATACATTAATCATAAAACTCCCTTGAAAATTTAGAGTTGTAACATCCTCCTCTTGACATATAAAAGATTTACAATTGAAAAAACCATGAATAATCAATTCGATATTTTACACCTCTGATTGTAGGAAAACACCATCATGTACCTGGTTACATTCATGACCAACCAAATAAGTACCTAAAGAGTTAAGAATGGTTGCTTGTCTAGCAGAAGTATCCAACAAATCCTAGTACAATGAATATTGTGTTAGAGGTGAGGAAAGATGAAAAGAATTAGGAGGAGAAACAATACTTGTAACTAAATTGGATTGAGCTGCAAGGAACAGAAAATTAGCATGCATGTTATTCTTCATGATATTTTCTTCACCATTATAATGCTCAAAGACATACATGCCAATGCAACATTCAAATTGATCCTGCCTTTGTTTAAGAGGGTATATTGAAGATTAAAAAGCCCGACAACTTATTTCTTCAAATTTGATATCTCAATATGTACGAATAAAATGAATTTTAGAGTCATTCCAAATTGAAAGAGAATCCCATCACATAGATGGATATTACAACCTATGAGAAGCATCTTGTGGATCAATAATTCACAAATCAAAGCCTTCAAAAGAGGAAAATATATCATTTCATGTACTTGGATATCCATAAACACACATTTTAATGGAAACATAGAAGTCATGGTGATCGTTTTGTAAAGTCTCAAATTGAATGAAGAATTTGAATTAATTTGACAGTTTATCAAGATTGCAAGATTGGTGATCAGCTAGAAATGCAATATTGTCATCTTAAAAGAGGGAATAAATATGAGACTTATATTCAAAACTTTGATCCTCTATATGTGAAATACAACTTCCTTGTATATGATCACTTATAGGTACAACAACTTGAAAATCGATAGAGTTTGAATTATTTTTATCAAGCGGATCATGAACCAAGGAATTATGAGACATGTATGTTAGAGGTTGAAGCGTATGCCTTCAAGGAAACATGATTTAAATTAGATTATATTCAAGAATTACATTATGAATGTTAATTCCATATTAGATAATCAAGGTATAAATATTCACCTTAGGTTCCATGTGATTACGAAAACGCTCAATTTTTTTCTAAATAAGTTTTTCACTAAATGAATGTGAAAGTGGTAGAAGCAGATCAAGGATTTCATTTTCATATTTCCCATATTCAACATATTTAATGGGATGCAACCAAATTACCATTGGAAAATGATAAGTACAAGGAAAAAATGAAATAGTAGGTTCCTCCTCACAAATTTGGGGTGTGTCATGATCAACGTATGTTGGGAGAGAAGAATCATCCAAGGGTCTAGATTCAAAATATTTCATTGTGAGTAGAATCAAACTCTGAATTGTTTCCATGGTAAAATCTGAGTCAATCACTCCCTCAAGAAATCATAGAAAAGGTGAAGAAAATTATTTAGAAAATCCTCTACAAATTCACCATATTTCATTATAAGCTGATAAATTATAACACAAACATCATGATAATCAAACTGGCCAAACACTTGATTTAACTCTTTAGTGAGTTGTTCAAGTGAATGAATGGAAGAAAATAGAAAATTCTAACACCATTTCTTAACTCAAACTTTAAGAGTGAGGGTGAACAATTTACTAGAAATATATTCACAATTTATTTCATAATATTCACAATATTTGAGAAAAAATATATATATGGTGAGCTACGAATGTTTCACCCCTACCTTAAAACTTCTCATTTTAAATGTCATAAATTAATTCCATGGGGATTGAAAGATTTATTCTATTACAAAAACACTCTAGAATTATGATTTCGTAAAAAACTATTTAACATGAGAGATTCAAAATAAACTCAATGGGCACAACCCGTCATCTCGCCCTCATTTTCGCACTAATAATTGAGAGCGTTAGATGTACATCAAGCAAGGTGGTATCCTTGATTTGAAGACGCAATAAGACCTTGCATCAATTGGAGTAGGAGCCTAAACTAGAGATACAATAATTTTCCATTATCCTTAGGGCGCTTCGTTGGCTTTCATAATTAACATAATAGGTTATACAAACATTATTTGAAACAAGAAATTAAGTTGACACAGTGAGACATACAATTCAGATGTATACAAGGTACTTTCATGGCAAGGAAATAGAGCAAGTGAGCCTCTAGAATAAAATTAATATTAATATTCTAAAAGATTCACACAAGAGCATAAGAGGATTACAAGTTAGTTTGAAAAATAATTCATAATTAAAAAATTATCATAAAACCAAATACAACACATCTTCCACAAGATAAGTACCAAATCCACCTAAATAGTTCAATTTCCTTAGTACATATGAATGAAACATATACTGCAAAAATACAAGTAAAATGCTACCACAGTAACCCCAATAGTGAAACATTAAGTAACCACTTTCTCCTCCAAAAACTTATCTTCGCTCCTATGCCAATGCTAGAGAAGCCAAGGTGAAATATCAAGTCCCAAAAGTCCCTTTGCATGAGTTATGAGGGTGTATTTACAAAAAATGAGGTGACCCTCTACCTCCCATGTGACTCTTGATATCCTTCATCGCTATTGAGATTCGACAATGACTTTTTGAATTATTACATGACATTTTAACTTCTATATGACTTTTGAACTCCAAAGTGACTCTTCATATTCCATGTGGGACCCTTGGTCTTCCACATATTTTACATTTTCTCATTTTTGAAAATTATACAATTACATTCCACAAATGATGTGGCAAGACATTAAGGCACATGTGACTCTTAAGATCACTCTTGAAAATGATGAAATGAAACTTCATTATGATGTGAAATTTCCAAGCTCCTCATTTTTATGCCTCCTTGAAATATTCATGATGAACCTTGCATGTGGTTTTTCCTCATCCTCCAAAGGGCCAATTGATATGGAGTCTTCTATGAGATCTATATCTTGTAACCTTTGTTGTGATCTATTTTTCCTTCATGTTCATGCTCGAATAATTATTCATGGTTCTAGCTTCACGAATGTCTTCTAGCATAATCTCTTTCTCTTTCTTTCCAAGCATCATGAAATCATGAAAATATATATTACTCTCAAGTGAAATACACTCATGACAAGACAACATCATTATGGAAATATCCAAGTCTAATTTTCATCATGAAATCCATTAACTGGATTGGAACTAGGTATTAGATTGGAATGAAGGCTCAGGGATTGGATAGTGTGCAGTTTCAGAGGGTAGGAGTGAGGGACTGAGGCTTACAACTGTGAAATGTGTAGTTCTGGAAGCCTGAGAAGTAACATTGCATAGTTTCATGTCACAGTGAGTTATGTTTTCCCAATGTGACTATGAGATGTGAATTTATGGAGGGAAACTCGGAATCAGGATTGCATTGTTTCATTGTTCAAGGAATAAGAGAGAGAGTGGAAGTTACATGTACGAAATGCACAGAAAGAGACTGAATAGAAGGATTAATTTGTGTAGCTTTTGGGAGAAGGAGTTTGATATTGAGCAATATTACTGCACAATGTGTAGTCCTTGGTGGAAATTACTGCACATTACATAGTTTTGGGAGGAAATATAGGATTATTGTGGCACGATGCTCTGCAATGTGTAGTTCAGGGAGGTTGTTTGGAAGGAATTCTACCCAAGAAGGATTAGCTGCAGAAAATGACAATGTGTGGGATCATATAATAGAGATATGGCACGATAACATTGTTATGAAACCAGCTCACAAAATAGAAGGAAATATAGATCAAGGACTTAGAAATCAACCTCTTCAAGTGGGAAACCTTGTTTACATTGCATAAATGAACAACTCTTTGATGATTCAAATGAAAAAACCTCCTTTCTATATATAGGAGTCTAAGGGGTGACAAGATAATCCTAGCCGACATAAAAATAACAATGTAGGGGGGCAATAATAACAATGGTGGGCTTCTATGGGGCACAATAATAACAATATGGGGACTACATGGGAACATCAATAACAATAAGGGGGATACACTAAAAATAACAATAAGGGAATACACTAGTATTATAAGGACCTAGCATGCCCCTCTCCATAA
Organism: Pinus albicaulis; assembly: GCA_034641835.2. Lineage (NCBI taxonomy): Eukaryota > Viridiplantae > Streptophyta > Pinopsida > Pinales > Pinaceae > Pinus > Pinus albicaulis. The sequence goes on from CM076580.1 coordinate 418,540,345, forward strand.
AAAAAGTGTTTTCCTTGATGCTTGAGTAGTTATAGATGCTTCTGTATAGAATTCTCATCCTCCCATGTTGAATATTTAGTGGGTAAGTTATTCCAGTTGATGAGATACTCTAAAATTGATCAGTTGATGAGATACTCTAAAATTAATCAATTTCATAGCTTTCAAGTTATTATTTCTATGAATGCTTCAGGTTCCAATATGATTTTTCCTTCTTCATCAAGATCTTGTAATGTAGATTTATTTGGGAGCTTGTCACCTATAACTTGCTTTAAGCATGAAACATGAAAAACTGGGTGCACTTAGGAAGATGCATGAAGTTGCAATTTGTATGCCACAGTACCAATGTTTTGCAACTTTTTGTAAGAACAATAATACTTTGGTGATAATTTATTATCCTTATTAGTTTGCTTTAGGGAAATTTGTTTGTATGTTTGTATCCCTAAAAATACTAAGTCTCCTACATCAAAACTTCTTTCGCTACAATGTTGATCTTCTTTCTGTTTCATTTGATTTTGTGCCAAGGTTAGGTTATCGTTTAAGAGCTGGAGAAGTTGTTGTTGATGCTCGGTTTGATCTTCCACTGCTTGAACCTTAAAATTTTCTCTTAAAGATGATGTTTTAGAGGGTGGATGATATCCATAATGTGCCATAAATGGAGTCATTTTTTTTGAAGTGTGGAAGGAAGTGTTATACAACCATTCAGCCAGAGGTAACCACTTGACCCATTTTTTCTGTTGATCATATACAAAGAAATGAAGATATCCTTCCAAATTTGTTCTCACAGTATCATTTTTCCCATCAGTTTAAGGATGATATGATGATATATGAGCTAATTGAGAACCCAAACAAGAAAATAATTTTGTTCAAAAATTTCCTGCAAAAATGGGATCTTTGTCACTTACAATAATGTTTGGGTTTCCATGTAGATTTTGAATTTTTTCCATAAATGTAGTAGCAACTGTATTGGATTTAAATGGATGAGATAATTCGCAAAAGAGTGCATACTTGCTAAGTTTATCAACTACCACCATGATGACAGTCTTTCCTTCAGACTTGGGTAAACCTGTGATAAAATCCGTTGAAACTTTATTTTGTTGGCAAAACAAATAGTCTGCCACAATATTTTGAATATAAGATTTAAGGTCATCCAAAAAAAAATTCCTTCTTGACCTTGTGGTATGTTTTTAGAAATCCTGAGTGCCCTCCTAAGGGAGAGGTGTGCAATTCCAAAATAATATTTTGTTTGAGTTGAGATTTCTTAGAAAGATATAAGTGACATTTTTACCATAATGAGTCATTTTCCCAGATAAATGTTTTAGATGTACTGGGATCTTGCTACAAATTTTGAATGAGTGTCCACACATCTTCATCATTCTTCCATTCATCCCTCGATTTGGTTGTTGGATAATATAAATTGCACAAATCAATGCTTCCACATCCTCATCCTTTCTTGAGAGTGCATCTACAACAACATTTTGCTTCCCTTTTTTGTAGATGATTTCAATATCATAACCCAAAATCTTCATGACCCTTTTTTTTTGTTATTCTAAATATAATATTTCTTCCAAAAGCTATTTAAGACTATCATGATATGTTTTTACCTTGAAGTGTCTTCCCATTAGGCAAGGACGCCATTTCTTTAGTGCATGTAGTATTTCCAATATTTCCTTCTCATAAATAGGTTTCAGTAAATACTTTCCTTTCATTGGATGAATTTCAAAAGAAATGGATATTCCTTATTTTATTAAAATTGCACCAATAAATATTTTTGTGAAGTCTTGTGTAGATAAGACTGGTGATTGGCACATTTCCTCTTTAAGATGTTCAAAGCCCTTAGTTGCTTCTGGAGTCCAAGAAAATGCATCCTTCTTCAGTAATGATGTTAAAGGTGCTGATACTTTCCCATAATTCTTAACAAACTTAGGATAATACCCTGTTAACCCTAGAAATCTAGGAAGATGCTTTATGGTTGTAGGGATTTTCCATTCCTTAAACAATTGAATTTTGTTAGGGTCTGACTTAACACCCTGATGAGATACAATATGACCCAAATATTCCACCCCATGTACTCCAAAGAAACATTTGGAGGTTTTTACATATAATTTTTTCTCATGCAATAGTTTGAGAACCATGTCAACATGTTGAACATGATCCCTCAAACACTTGTTGTATATTAGTATATCATTAAAAAATAGTAACACAAATTTTCTAAGGAATGGTTTGAAAGTGGAATTCATCAAACCTTCAAATGTGGAAGGTGCATTAGTAATGCCAAAAGGCATGACCAAAAATTCATAATGACCCTTATAATTTCTTAATGTTGTTTTCAAAATCTCTTCAATATGCATTCTAATTTGAGGATATCCAAAACGAAGAACCATCTTGGTGAAGTAAATTGCTCCATGTAATTCATCCAATAATTCACCAATCATGGGGATAGGAAATTTATCTTTAATAGTGAGATTATTGAGTTCCCTATACTCCAGACACATACGCCATCATCCATCCTTTTTGTGCACCAATACTACTTGAAGAAAGAAAGAAATTTGACTAGGTTGAATTATACCAGCCTCTAGCATTTATGCAACCATATGTTCAATATCACTCTTTTGAGCGTAGGAATATCTTTAAGGCCAAATTTTTGGAGGAAAAATTCCTAGAATGAAATGAATATCATGATAACAATATAAAATATGTCGGAGTCATGTGGGAGTCTCAAATAATTTGAAATGATAGTCCAATAATTTTTTGAGATATCGAGAAATAAATTATTTTGTTGTTTGAACCTGTAGTGAGCATAATTGTAAAATTAAACCTCGTTATCATTTCTTCAGAAGATTTTTCATGACATTAGAGATGATTATATTTCTTGGCTTCCCTAAGATACCCAGTAATTCAATTTTCTTTCCTTCAAAAAAAAAATTCAAGAAAAGTTCTTAAAAATTAAAACCTATTGTCCCCAAGGATTGTAACCATTGTACTTCTTGTACAACATTAGCACCACCCATTGGGATGGAGTGCATTGGAATATTAAATACATATTCCCCCATGGTTATTTTTATACTATGGCGCTTTCCTGAGAACTGTATAGTTCCTCCATTTGCAACCATCACTTGAAACTCTATTTCTTGGTATAGGAAGCAATTCAATTCCTTGGCTACCTTACAATGAATAAAATTATGCATACTACCCGAATCAATCAACACTATTACATTTTTCTTCTTGATATGTCCTTCTATCTTGAGAGTTTGAGGAGCGGTAATTCCTATCCATGCATTACAAGATATGGTCACATTCATTTCTTCTTCCTCTAGGGTTGGTTCCTAATGTATATCCTCTTCTATTGATGTTTCTTGTTCATTTTACTCCTCCTGTTACAATCTATGTAAAATAATTTCTTCTCAACATAGTTATGACATTTAGTGTATTTGATATCACAATTGTAGCAAAGCCATTTTTCAATTTTTTCTTCAAATTATTATGGTGTCAACATTCTAGGTTGTGGAAGTCTAGCAGTAGCAACACTTCCATATTTATAGTTGTGATTGGTAGTCTTCCTTGTCACCATAATTCTTCTTTCAATTTTTCTTGCCAACCTGAATGCCTTCCCCAATAAGTCATGTTCCCAAAGGTGAACAACATGTTGGATGTTATCCTTTAAAGTCCCTATGAAGACATGAATCATATCTTCCTTTGGAATATCAGTTAACCTTATATTAAATTTTTGGAAGTCCTCAATGTGCTCCATCATTGAACCCTTTTGTTTGAGATTTATGAATTGACTAAATAAGGTGTTTCTCTTTGTATCCTCATAATGTTCTATCATTTCATCTATAAAATTTGACCAAGTGACAAGTGGTTTATGAGAAAAAACCCATCAATACCATGCAAACTTACTTTTTTCTAAATATAAAGTTGCAATGTGTACCTTTTGTGTGGGTTGCACATTATGGAGTTAAAAGAATTTCTCCATTTGTAGTAACTAGGTTATCGGATGCTTGCCATAAAAATTCCTCATATTGATTGTTGGAATATGGTGGGTTTTCAATCCAACGTTATAGTCTAAGAAATCATTATTAACATTTATTTTATTCTCATCATGAGTTTTCTCTACTACGTCTTCACCATTAGCAAGCTTTTATTGTAGCAACTTTGTTAAACATTCGTTCAAACCTTCAAGTTTTTCTTCTATACCATCGATCTTAACTGCCACACCATTCTTCAAACATACATATTAGCTTCCATTCATTCTTAAAACCATCCATATTATCTTACACGCATTTCTCCAATCCATCCATTTCTTTCTTCAAACCATTCATCCTAGCTTCCATTTAATTTTTTGTTACTCTTTGTGAGATTGAAATTTGTTGCACTTGGTCTCATAATTTTGATATATCATGTTGCACTTCATCCTCTTCATGAGTCATAGTAGAGACTTCTGAAGCCTTAATGGGTGTGGAATTATATTTGGAAGACATGTTAGAATGCAATACTAATATCTTTTCTTCAAAATTCCCTTGGAATCACCTCAGATTGATTTTTCAAACAAGACTTATGCAATTTTGAAAAACAAAGATGCTCCTTTTTCTTGATTTTGAGGAGCTTGATATTGAAACTAATGTATTTATGTAATTTTAGATTCCCAGGATTTTATCTTTGGTCCTTTAGTATCCCTCTAAGTCTTCTTTCCAATGCCATGGGTCAGACCTAATTTGGATTCTTCAAGGTAAAGCTATGTTTGATCGCCCACAATGACCTAATTATGGACTAGCTCAGTAGAGTAAACTTGTACAACGTGTCACTATTTCATCCTTCATCTCTTTAAGTGATAAACTAGAAACTAAATTTCATGCAATTTCAATCACTTTTTACAGAATTCCAATCCAATTTCTGAAACAAAAGCTATGACGATTTTCCCTCGTCCACCTCTTTCAGATGAAATTTTGGATCCTATAAAAACCCTAATTTCCTCAGATCATATCTCTGCAAATTTAATGAACCAAGATCTGAAATTTTTACACAGTGTTCCTCTAGATTTTGACTCAAATGATTTTTTGTTTTAGCTTCAGAGCCTTCTTAGAAATAAAGTTATAGAAAAAAATGTTAGGATGACATGTTTGCAGTAGCGAAACCTGAGAATCTGAAGCTCTTATACCAAATGTTATGAAACCAACTCAAAAAATAGAATAAAAGATAGATCAAATATATAGAAATCAGCCTCTTCGAGTGGGAAACCTTCTTTACCTTACATAAATGAACAATTATTGCATGATTCAAATGAAAAAACCTTCGTTCTATATATAGGAGTCTGAGGGGTCACAATATAATCCTAGCCCAAATAAAAATAACAATCTAAGGGAAAAACGATAATAATAAGGGTGCTACACTAACAATAACAATAAGGGGATACACTAGCATTATAGGGACGTATAAAATATGAATTGAATATGATCACACACATATAGATGATAAACCACTCGACAAGGAATCAATTACAATCCACAATAAACATTACCTCATTGAAACAACAAAAGAACAATGCTTACCACCAAGTGTGACACTTAGGATACACTTTACGGAGACAGTGAGGAAACTACTACGAAAACACATGAAACCTTTGGAATGGGCCTAATATGTGTCTATATGATAAATAGGACCAATTGGTACAAAATTTTCCTCTTGGAATGAATCCAAAACTCCGCTTTCACAATGTGCGACACTTTAGATACACTTTGTAGGTGACAAAAGTAGTGAAATAGTGCTCCAGAATTAGGGAATGTGTATATAGATAGAACATTATAGAGTAGAATAATGCATCCAAATTTCCCTTCAATGGTGTACAAATGAATCCCTCTGAACAAATGTGACACAACCGTAACTAAAGGATGAAATTTGTGACAGTAAGAAAAACATGTAAACAAAAATTGCAAAATCTAAAGAATGTGAAAGAAACACATGCCATAGAAAAGATGTTAAAAAATTAGAACTTGCGGGAGGAAAATAAAGTGAAAACGATAGTCACAAAATTCAAATTAATGAAAACCAAATTGCATAAAAGAAACGGTTGAGAAAACTCACCTAAGAGATGATACGATCGCAACCAACAGTGAGGGAAACAAAAATCATGGGATTATGCATTGACTGTCTACAATGATTTCATAGTCTTTGTCTATATGGAGTATGAAATAACTATCCTTAGAGATTGGGCAAGCACTATCAGGAAGGACTTCATAGTGATCAACTTTCCAGGGTGCATATTGAATAATGGGCTTTATTTAAAAGACATTTGCTTGTGAATGCTTTGAAATTTAAGCATGTGTAAGAAAATGAGTCTGATATTTAAGAAATATTAGCATAACATGAAGTGACTATGAGAAATCAAGGAATCAAAGATTGTAAGATCACAGGTAGGCTCCAAAAATCAAGTGTAAGAGAAATTTTGGAGAGTGTTTTTTGTAGCAACAACGATTTCCCTTAATGTTGTTTATGTTGTGCTTATTATGGAGAAATAGCTCATAGTGAATTTAGAACATGTTTGAAGTGTTATTCTAGAGTATAAATGGAAAAGCCTTTTTTTTTATAAAAAGAGATCCTACCGATGCAATTCTAAGCCAACATAATCTATTTCATTTGAACAATTTTTCATATGATGTAGGATATTTCCTATTTGACATTATGGAAATTCTATTGAACTTTAGATACACGTAAATAGATTTACATGAATGAACTATATTAAATTTCAAAAATTTATACGAATGGAACATTGAATAAATATTATCTTATGAACATTAATTGAACGTATATGCATTGATACAGATGCATGGTATAAATAGGCCAATTGTTTACTTGGAAAGGATGAGAAAATAAGCTTCATCTTCTATGATTGCAAAAGAACGAGGACTATGGGGGAACATATTTTTTATACATTGGTTATCGAATTGGCTAAAAATTATGATAAGACTTTGGTCACAGACAAGAATGAAAATCTATTTGCATTTTAATTAAAATTCATTCAAAGAAAGTTACAACATATTGTTCCATTATGAAAATCCATTTGATGGACACTTTGAGCCACTTATGTGAAAGAAAATATGTTTAATAAGAATTGATCATGAGCATATGATGAATATAACAATGTACGAAGAAACATAACACATATGAATGAAAATAGATGAAATCATGAGTATACATATGTTTGAGAGTTTTTCTAGGTTCAAGTTTATTTATGGTGAAAGTTGTTTTGAAACAATATGTCAACTAATGAAAAATGAATATGATATTCTTTACGACACATAATTGGATATTATTTTTGCAATATTGTTATCATCTAAAAAATGTTCACCTATCCGTTGATAACTAGGTGGATCGAAATACACCATGTAGGATTAATTTTACCACAGTAAATCACTTTCACCATAGGAAATAATTTAGTAAACCATTTCTATTAAATTATTTCTAATTTAAATTAAAAATCCCAATGAGAATAATTAAATAAACCACTATTTATTTAATGTTCTCTACGAATAATTATTAAATAATTATTTGATAATTATTATTTGTTACATTTGACTAAATCACCTTCGAATAGTTAAATAAATCACACCTTTCTTAATCCCTGCAAAGTCGTTAATAAATAATTTTATCTGTTAACTACTTCTAAATAGATATATTTGACCATTTTGAATATATTTTCGCCCTCCAAAAAATAATAAAATATTCCTAATCATTAGATATTGATTTGGTCAATAATATTTTATTATTTTCCATTTCCTATTTTAAGCCAATACTTTGTTATAAATAAGAGGGTTTTCCATTCATTCTTAACCATGATCACTATCATCGTCATCACTATCATATTTTGACATTTGAGCTCCCATTTGAGTTCCATTTATTTTTGGGGTTTTCTACATATTGAGATAGAAAAAAGATCACTGAGGCATAAGGACATCAAAGGACCCATCCACAGAGGGGGATTTGTAGATCCATGTTGTAAACCTCCTTCACTAGGTGTTTTCTAATAAAAATACTATTCAATTTAAAGAATTCTTCTATTGGGTTATTGCATTAGTTATTTCTTGTTGTTTTATGTTTTTGATTGTGTATGGTCTTTTTACTGAGGGGTTTTCTTATTTTATCATTGTAGATTTGAACTCTTAACAAACACATCTTGTTTTTAGGGTCACTTGTCAACACTGACTTATGCGAAGCGTTTTTGGTAGAACTACTAAGAATTTTCATACTAATAAATGGTGACTCTACTGTGGTAGTAATTTAGATCCTTAGTGACTATAATTTTAGTGATTTTCAGTATTTTTTCCGACTATTTTTAACCTCTCAATTTCTATTTTTAGATATCCTTTCTTTTTTTGGATTTTTTTTTTCCATTTTTTTGGTTGTCAGTATCTTTCTGAAGGTCACAGGTACCAGCCGAGCAAGAGACAATTCCATTTTGGCAAGATCTATCGACCGAGAGTCTTGAGATCAAAAAACAAATTTTGGACCCTTCTTGGTGTTCGCTGCCACACTTTTTGGCCAATTTTTTTCATTCCAATTCAGTTTTTAGGTCATAATCCACATTCTACAGTTTTTTTCAAAAACAAATTCACAGGCTTTTCATATTTTATGATTGTGCTATGTATGTACAGGAAAAAGTTTCTATTATTTTCAAAGCCACCCCTATGCCTAAATTCTCTTAGCTATTTCTTGTTTTAGAAAGGAAAAATCCCCTTAGTGTTTAGAGTATGCCTCCACCTTTTAGGAAGAGGTTAGCTCAGTTCAGGAGTCTAAGGTACAATATTTTCAACGACTGATTTTCAGGGTCCTGTCCACTATTTTACATCCCTTTAGGATAGGATTATTCATCATTTTTCTCCCTTTATATTTTAGTGATGCCTGCCCCCCTTAGAATCCCCCTGCATGTCCTAGGTTTTAGAGCTTATTTCTTATAATTTTTCATCATTTTCACCTCTAATTTCTGTTGTTTTTCTACAGCATTTTTAGCAGCCTTGTGCATTTCAATCCCTATCCCCTTATACATTAGATATTTTTTTTGTAAGTTTGTCTTTGAGTATCTTACTATTCCACATATTTTTTTATTTGTTTGATAGCATTTTTGGGTGGGGTTTGTGTACTTGGATTGGAAATTTGTCTTTATGTCCATTTACAAGATTATTTACAGTTTTTCAACACTTTATTTTTAGTAGCACACAGAATCATAAAACATGCTCAATCAACTCATAAACTGAAAACAGTTTTCACATACATGTTCTCACCATAGGAGAATGTGAGTTTCGTTAACACTTCCAAGCCAATAATTGAAAAAATCCACATAGTAATAATCTAACACACATATATTAAGCCCATATCAGCACCAGGGCCAAACAATCTGTGTAGTTAGGTGAGGGATCAATCAAATAGGCTTCCAATAATACCCGACATTTACTTACATTAATACATAGAAGTTGATTTATTAGGGAGCTTAAAATCCTTCACCATCCCATGGTCCAAAACCATATTGCATCGTAAAGTTGATTCAGAGTTGGTTAGGATAGGTCATCATGCAGGTGGTTCTCCTCAGGGCTACCCATCCTGTGGTAGGGAATCTTTTCCAATGGCTGATCACTGAGAAGCTCAAGACTCTACCAACCCCGTGGGATGAAGGTAAATGTAGTGACCAACCATAAGGAAACACCCTATAGGACTGGTTGTGGGTAGTACTTGATTCTCTATCCCATATTTCTCTAGAAAACTCTTCTTGTCATGATCATATTCCATCAAGTAAGAAATCTTTTGGAATGTCATCTAAAATATCATATTTAGGAATTGTTTGAGGATTTATACCAACTATAGTCTAGAGGTCATTTTTATTTTATAAGATTTATTTTATTGAATTAGAATAGCATCTTAATATAGTTATTTTACACTTGGCACCAACGAACTAGGTGTTTGTTTATTTATTTTTTCTCTTTTTCTCATGTCGTCATTTATTCTAGTGATTCATCATTGTCTTGAAATAATTGTGTCCCCTAGGATTTTTTCATAAGAATTTTTGGCCTTCACCCCTTGATTCCTTAAGGACTTCTTACTCCTCCCTATCAAGGTAGAGTTCATCCTCCTATTCCTCCATTGATTCCTCATTCTCACTCTCATTTTTTTAATTATTCCAATTCTTCCTTTTATTTTGTGTCTTCCCAATCATGTACCACCACCATGTTAGGCACCAATGTGGGTGCAAGAAACCAAGGAGTTAGAAAAGGTGGTAAGCAAGGTAAACCCATAGGAAGAACCTTTGTCGGTATGTTCACCAACCTCCCATTGTTGTCTTATATGGCTGGTCTGAGTCTCCTTCATTTCAACTAGCTTACCTATGACCATCTCCTCCACAACCCAACATGCCCTTATATGCCTACCAAGCTTCCCTTGTACATTCCAAAGTTTGAATGAAATCCTAAAGAAGACCCCACAAATCATGTTCACTCATTTCATATGTGGTTTTCATCCAATTCTATTACTAAAGACTCCATACATCTTCACCTATTCTAGCGCACCCTTACTAATGGTGATGCAAAGTGGTATGTTGACCAACAATGGGCCTCCTATTGCACTGTCATGAATATTTCTAAAGCCTTTATATCCTACTTCTATTTACCTATCCATAATGAAAATGGTACTAAACTCTTGACTTCTTTCCATAAAAAATTCTTCCACCTACATATCTGACCATGTTCAAGAATAGCGTAACAGGATGAGCACATGTATTTTCCCTGAAATTGAAGACTATGTTTATATTGATTACTTAATTAGAGCACTTCTTTCACCCATAGGTAAAATATTCACATACCACCTCCCCCCAGTATGAGGAAGAATCACTGTTTGGTTCCAATTGATAATGTCAATCAGAGTTCAATTTAATGTCAACCCAGGAAGGTAAACTTAGAAGTACTTATCTAAAATATATATATCTAGAAATATTTCTAATTTGTCTAAGATCTTTTGGTTTTCTTACAAGAACACATTCATCAAGATCTCTTCCAACAACTAAGTTTCCTAATTTTTCTGAGATCTTAAAGTTCCCTTACAAGAACACATTCATCAAGATCTCTTCCAACAATTAAACAAACATAAATATAACATTCGTCAAGATCCTAAGGTTCTCTTACAATAACACATGAATTTTAGGATCTCCTCCAATATTAGAACATCTAACAAAAAATTACAAGTTGAAATGAAACAAATCTAAATATAATAATTGTCTGAGATCTTACAGTTCTATTAATAGAGCACTTTCAAATAAGACTCTTCCAATATTAGAAAATTTAACAAAAACTTGAAAGCTAAAATGAAATAAAAACATAAATTAAATTATACCTAAAATAAGCATGCAAGTGAGGCCATGGGGGCCCTCCATAACTCCACAAGCACACCACTTCAAAGGAGACTCAGATGTAGAGGAAAAATCAAAGTATGATTCTTTATTTCAAAATGTAGAAATTTGAATAACTGTTAAATTATTCACCTAGATTATCCTGATCACACACTATTTGAGCTTCATGCATAATACATAACCTCTTCTACTATTGATCATCAATTTTCGGAAATATAAACAATCGCATGTGCACATTAAAACCATAAACAATCACACATATAAACACAGTATTTATGGGAAAGCTTAAAGCTGAAAACCCCCAACTATCTGTATATTATAATGATAGAGATCATTTAACAATCATTGTACAAACTCCTCACAAGCTCTCAGTACAATCTCCAATTGTTACACACTACACAAGCTCAGATCATACAAAACACATGCTCCAATCTACTCCACCTGTTAGCCATCCTCTACGGCACAATCCAATATGGATAATTTCCAGATCCAGGTTCAAATCCCACTGGTATGTACTGTGAAATCGTCATTGGCTTCTCCATAAATGTGTGTGCCAATCTCATGCACTAGTATAGTCACAACTGATAGTCACACTTGCTCTTTCACCTACCTCTTCACTGGTCTCCACTGAAACTGTCCATGCACTGCAGTTAACTGATGTATTCTTTAGTTGATTTATGAGTTAATAATAGTGAAATAATTAATAATTAATTCACACCACTCTCACTAATTGTATCAATCAGTTAGAATAGATACAACTAGCTCAACTAAGTTAAACTGAACACAACTCCATTAACTGTCTCATCAACTCCACCAAAATCTGTCACATGAGTTCTAACTGAAGTCAACCATGCAATAGCTCCACTAAACCCTAGGAATAGCATAATTCCTTCTTTCAGCTACATGTGCCACATCTAGGCATCAAGCTGAAGTGCTCCAAGAGGATAAGATAATGTTTAGAGTCCAAATATTATTAAGAGCTAATAATATTTGACATATCTATTTTTAGACTGGAAATCTAAAAATAGATTCTACCCAATGTGTCTAAAACTAGAAGTCCACATATTTTTCTCAACTTTACCAACCATCCAAAAATAGCATCCTACAACTCATAGAACATGATCCATATGTCTAAAAAGAGACATAGTCTAAAAAATAGACTTTGCGCCAAAAATACCCTGCGGGCCCACTTAGTGAAGGTGACTCCTTTCCACTAAGCTCATCATCTTGTTGCAATCTCAAAAATCCATCTCAACAAGATATGGATTATCTGCAACCCCTATCCTGCCTCTGTGGTATTCGAATTTTCTCCTCGTGAGTGCCTTCGTCAAGATATCAGCATCCTAATCCTCCGTAGGAATGTATGAAAGTAACATGATTCTCCACTGCACACAATCTCTGATATGATGATACCGGATGTCAATGTGTTTAGATCTATCATGAAATACTGGATTAACTGAGAGTTTGATGCAACTCTGATTATCACAATAAATCACAGTAGGCTCTAAGTCTGAACCAAACAACTCGACCAGGATCTTCCTCATCCATATAGCCTCGCATGCAGTCAAAATCACTACCATATACTCGGCCTCTGCTGAACTAAGTGCCACAGATCTCTGCTTCCTACTGTACCAAGAAACTGTTGTCGACCCGATATCGAAAATCCCTCCAGATGTGCTCTTTCTGTCTGTTGGGCTCCCTGCCCAATCTACATCCGTGAAGCCACATAGCTTCACCTCATCCGACTGTCTGTACCACAATCCATATCCCAATGTGCCTCTGAGATAACGCAATAAATGCTTCTCCACCTTCCAAAAGAGCTTGGTAGGCTTAACCATAGCTTGTGAAAGCTGGTTAACTGCATAGCATATATTTGGTCGTGTATTGACCAGATACATAAGCGACCCCACCAACTGTCGATAAACAGTGGCATCCACTACCTCCGTTGAAGTAGCATCCTCCTTCCTCCAACCACCAGGAAGAGGAGTATCAACAGGCTTGCAGCCATGCATGTTGAACTTCTCCAATATCTTTTGGGCATACTTACCCTAAGAAACAAATAGTCCATCACTGCGCTGCCAAATTTCCAATCCCAGGAAATAATGAAGGAGGCCCAAGTCCTTCATCTCAAACTCTTTTGCAAGATCCTCCTTGCATGAGAGTATCAACAGCTCATCACCTGTCAAAATAAAATCATCTACATAAATTACAATGATCAACAACTTACCCTCCACCACAATCTGGTATAGGTTAGGATCCGCCTCACTCTTGGAGAATCCAAGTCCGATGAAATAACTGTCTATCCATGTGTACCAAGCATGAGGTGCTTGTTTCAACCCATACAACGCCCTCTTGAGCCTGCACACATGCGACTCGCTGCTGAAGATCTTGAAACCTTCGGGCTGCCCTATGTACACCTCCTCCTTAATGACTCCGTTGAGGAACACAATCTTCACATCCATCTGATGAATGTGCCACCCCATCTACGCTGAGAGAGCAAGAATCGTCTGTATGGAAGAATACCTTGTGACAGGTGCAAAGGTCTCCTCATAATCGATCCCCTCTATCTGTGAAAAGCCTCAGGCAAGAAATATTTCCTTGTACTTCTCCACACTCTCGTTAGCTACCTGCTTCACTTTGTAGATCCATCTTGAACCCACCACAGATTTCCCCTCCAGCCTTGGGAGAATCTCCCATGCACTGTTTCTGACAATCGAATCATACTCTTCCACCATGGCATCTACCCATGCGGGATCCTCCACAACTTCCTCGAAAGAGGATGGCTCTGTCACGATACCCTTGCTCACAAGAGCCATGTATCCAGTATACCGTTCAGGTGACTGTCTCTGTCTGCGCTGTAATGTAGGTGCTCCTACAACCTTCTCTGCATCTTGAGCCAGTCACTCAGCTTCTATAGTGCGCTTCCACCCTCTGATGGTTGGCGGTGAATGAGTGGTTTCTTCCACTCCATGAACCTCATCGTGTGGCTGATCCACATCCTGAGACTCATCCTTAGGAACTAATAGCTCCTCATCTGCATGCAAGTGTAGCTCCCTCTCAAGCGAACACTTCATGGCTTTCTCCTCCTAGAATTTGATATCCCGTCGCACAAAATTCTTGCGATTGTCTGGAAAATACACACGATAGTTGTGGGGCATATCAGGGTACCCCACAAATATCCAAACCTTTGCGGTCGGCTCTAGATTCTTCCTAGCATCCTTCGTCACATGAATGTAAATAGGTGAACCAAAAATCCTCAAATGGGAAATATCAGGCTTCTTACCAGAAAACGCCTCCTCGGGTGTACTCATGCCAAGTATCCTGTGAGGACAACGATTCTACACATATACTACAGTATTGCATGCCTCTGCCCACAAGTGAATGGGTAGGCCCTGATCATGCAACATTGCCTGTGCAGCACCCACGATCATTCTGTTCTTCCACTCAGCAACCCCATTCTGTTGTGGGTTATGAGGTGTTATGAGCTCTCTTCGAATTCCTTCTGCACTGCAAAAGTCCTTTAATTCGCCAGACATGAATTCAGCACCATTGTCGCAACTAAGAGCCTTCACTTGCTTCCCCGATTCTTTCTCAACCAGTGCCTTGAACTCACAGAAATTTGAGTATGTCTCACTCTTCTTCTGCATGAAGAAGATCTAGCACTTACGAGAAAAATCATCAACAAATATCACATAATACCTATGCTTTGCTGTCGAAGCTACTGAGAAAGTTCCACACACGTCTGTGTGAATTCTCTCAAGGATCGTCATGGCACGACTATCCTTCTCATGAAAGGTGGCTTTCACAAATTTCCTAAGGTACACCCCTTGCACTAATCTGACTGTGCAAGAGTGGCTTTAGGAAGCCCAGTAGAAATCTGTTGCAGTATCTTCAAAGCTCCATGGTGAACGTGGCCCAACCTTCGGTGCCACAAATCGCCATCATCCCGACTCACCACTCCTTCTACCTTGCCTGCCATTGGTGCGCAACCATCTACTTGCAATTGATAAAGGTTCTTAACTCGAACCCCTATCCTTCGGGTCTCAACAGTTGCCTTACTACGCAAGAAAGCCTTTACCTGCTAAACACAACATCATATCCCTTGTCTTCTAACATCGCCACAGAGATAAGATTCTTCTTCAATCCTGGAACATGCATCACTTCCTTTAATATGAAGGGTTTACCAGACTCCCTCTCAAAGGAAATGGTACCGATACCGGTCACACTGTGCATCGCCCATCTCGATGTGCACTCCAATATCTTTCTCATCTAGATTAGCAAACAAATCTCGATCTCCTGTCATGTGAAAAGACGCACCACTGTCCAGAAACCACATTGAACCCATCACACTTGAAACCAAGCATGCGATCAACAAAAAATCCAGCTCAAACTGCGAGGCTAAGGCCTCTCTAGCTGTAGATCCAACAGTCTGCTTATTTTTCTTCTTCTGCAGACAATTTGTGGCATAATGTCCGTGTTGGTGACAGTGAAAGCACTTCACCTTGGACATGTCCTACTTCTTGCCTTTCACACTAGAATGAGAAGAGTTCTTGCTCTTCCCCTTCTTTTCTTTGGTAGCCAAAGCACAATTCTCTTCATCATATTTCCTTGATGAAGATCCGTCCCTGATACTCCGCCTTATCTCCTCTTGCACAAGATCCCACCAAAGTCGCTCCCATCTTGGCATTGACAGAGTCTTGATAGGAGTGCCAACTCTTCGGAAGCCCAAGGAGAGCCAAGCTCACCAAGTCCTTATCATCAACAGTCACCCCCACACTTCCCAGCTCATCCCTACATTGGATGAACTTCGTGAGGTACTTGGGCATACTGTCGCCTTTCTCCATCTTTATGTTTCTGAGTCTATCCTTGAGCGCCAACTTCCTCTGGTTCCTCTTGCTTTGGAATAAATCTGTCAATGCTTTCCACATAAAGAATGAAGAAGCCTTACCATGAAGGCTGGACACTATGTGATCCTTCACACCCTCCAATAGAATCCTTCGACACTTTGCTGTCTTCTTTTTCCAAGCCTCAATTATGGCAGCATCGCTAGAAGTAGGCTTTGGGACTTCAACATATATGAAATCCTTCAACCCATTGTCATCTAGCACCACCTCCATCCTTTCCTTCCATGCAATATAATTTTAGCTTCCCTCAAGGGCATACTCCAATCGAAATCCGTTGAAAGACATCTCAACTTCGACATCAAGAAAACACTGCTGCAAATTCGAATTCCACCAGCACAAAACTCAACCGCTTCAATGTTTTTCAATTGCTCCAATGATCAATATCGCTCTGATACCATGTATAAATTTGAATAACTATTAAATTATTCACCGAGATTATCCTGATCACACACTATTTGAGCTTCATTCATAATACATAACCTCTTCTACTATTGATTGTCAATTTGCGGAAATATAAAAAATCGCATGCACACATTAAAACCATAAACAATCACACATATAAACACAGTATTTATGGGAAAGATTAAAGCTGAAAACCCCCAAATATCTGTATATTATAATGATAGACATCATGTAACAATAATTGTACAAAATCCTCACAAGCTCTCAGTACAATCTCCAATTGTTACACACTACACAAGCTTAGATCATACAAAACACATGCTCCAATCTGCTCCACCTGTTAGCCAGCGTCTATTGCGCAATAAAATATGGATAATTTCCATATCCAAGTTCAAATACCACTGGTATGTACTGTACAATCCTCATTGTCTTCTCCATAAATGTGTGTGCCAATCTCATGCACAAGTATAGTCATAACTGATAGTCACACTTGCTCTTTCACCTACCTCTTCACTGGTCTCCACTGAAACTGTCCATGCACTGCAGTTAATTGATGTATTATTTAGTGGATTTATGAGTTAATAATAGTGAATTAATTAATAATTAATTCACACCACTCTCACTAATTGTATCAATCAGTTAGACTAGATACAACTAGCTCAACTAAGTTAAATTGAACACAGCTCCATTAACTATCTCATCAACTCCACCAAACTCTGTCACATGAGTTCTAATTGAAGTCAACCATGCAATAGCTCCACTAAACCCTAGGAATAGTGTAATTCCTTCTGTCAGCTGCATGTGCCACATCTAGGCATCAAAACTGAAGTGCTCCAAGAGGATAAGATAATGTTTAGAGTCCAAATATTATTAAGAGCTAATAATATTTGACATGTCTATTTTTAGACTGGAAATCTAAAAATAGATTCCGCCCAATATGTCTAAAAATAGAATTCCATCTATTTTTCCCGACTTGACCAACCATCCACAAATAGCATCCTGCAACTCATAGAACATGATCCATATGTCTAAAAATAGACATAGTCTAAAAAATAGACTTTGAGCCAAAAATACCCTGCGGGCCCACTTAGTGAAGGTGACTCCTTTCCACTAAGCTCATCATCTTGTTGCAATCTAAACACAAAATCTCCATCACAAACCACCTCTAAGATTACAACTCTAAGCTTCTAAGATTACATACTCCAAAATTCTAAGATTACAAAACTTACAAATGGAGGAGATTGTACTCCTATTTATACAATGGGATGAGTAACAAACTCATAATGATGATCCACTAATCTCTCTTTAGTTCGATACATATCTCAACCATCTAGACACATAACCCCGTTTTGTCCTTTATCTTCTCCATGAGATCATGATCTTCTCCATGAGGTTTATCTTATCAAATTCGAATTTTATCATTCAAGGCCACATAAAGGTGTCTTGGAAGCTTCCTTGGCACCTACACATGTCACAAAAACAATCCAGATTCCATATATGAAGTAAAATATATTATTTTCTAATATTTAATCCAGAATTTCTCTTAAAAATGCTTAAAAATAAATAATATTTGGAAGATATAAATGAGACCCATTAATGGTGAACAATAGGGAAAATGAAGTGACATGGTGGTGAATAATGAGTGATATAATGGAAGCATAGGTGAAAAATGTATGGTAATGAGTGATATTTGTATGAAATTTTGAAGCCCAAACATACTCCCCAACTGAAGCTCTTGCATGTCCTCATGCAAGCTACTACAATGACTTATTTGATTTGATTCTTAGATGAGCTTCCTTTTACAAGATATTTGGTTCTTGTGTAACAACCATCTTTCAATCATGGACTTCCTTTTAACTTTGCACATCTTTTGATAGCTTTTATTTTTGCAAAGCATTTACATCTTTGAAAGATTGGTTCTTGTGTTTCAATCATTATTTACTTTGTTGAGATCTCTTTTTAATGATTGGTTCATGTGTTTACAATCATTACTTACTTTGTTGAGATCAATCATTTTAAGAAGTCATTTAATATGCTCATCATTTTTAAGAATTCATTTAATATGCTTATCATTTTGTAGTAGTTTTTATTGTGGGAAGACTATGTGGGTTAAGATGTAATATGAATGAGAGAAAAAATGAAGTGTGAAATCCCCCCCCCCCCAACTGATGGTTTTTGGAATTTTTTAATGAGAAAGGGAATAGTGAAATAGTGGAATATTTTCCAAATATCATCATTTTAGCATCTAAAAAGAATTTCAAGATTAAAGGTTAGAAAACATCATACCTTACTTATCGACAGAAGTGGATGAATCATGCATGTTCAGCTACTACAATTCTGTTCTGAAGCTTCTTCTGCAAGTTGTGGATGAAAGATGGATCTGTATTGTTGTATCTTCTACTGGATCTTCTGCTGGACAGTCTGATGAATATGATGAGTTTGTTGAATATGGATGAAAATGTATAAGGCTTGGAAGGTATAAAAAATATAGAAGTTACATCCCCCCCCCCAGCCTTATTTATTGACTTGTCCTCAAGTCATGACAAACTGAAAAACAATGAAAGGAAATCTGCTTCATCTGCTACAAATTATGGGTCTTCAAGTCTTCAACGGTCGATGGCACAAATCTTACTATGTGATTAAATGTGCTGGTGTCGAACATAGTAAGAATTTGTTGACTTAGTGGCCATTAATAAATGCCACTATCCAACACGAGAGCTCCAACCATTGATTCCAATGGGAGTCAAGATGCCTAACACATCTTTGTAGGTACGAATAATTTTGTTGTGGTTGAGTCACCTACAAGATCCAACGAACAAGGGATATTAATGTACTCCCATTGTTCATTGGCAAGAGTACTTTTCATTAAGGTATGCAAGCCTGTAGGTGTTTTTACAAAGATAATTAGATTCTAGGACTTTGACTCAACGATATGTAGAAGCAGGGTTTTATTGGCAGAAGATGAAAATGGTAGGAAAAAGGAAATGTAAATGAGAATGACAATAAGTGAGCTTCTTGTAAGTGAGCTTCTTGGTTTTATTTTTTGTCTTAGGGGTGAATGAAAGGAAATACATGAAAAGAAGTAGATTTGACTACATGATTGAAACTTGCTGGGAAAAAGGGATTTTGGCTTGCATTGAGGACTCGTTGGGATTTACAATTTTACAAAGGGAAGAAAAGACTTGTTGTAATGAATATGGACTTATTCACATGATTCATCAAAAAATTGATCTGTTGGATGTCCAACTGTCGACAAATTAGACTCCTTGAATGATCATCTGATTAACGCAAAACTGCAAAAACTTGGCATTCACAAAACATAAATATATCCAAGAAAAAGTGATCAATTTCTACTTGGCTTTTTTATGCAAAAATTAAGCACCAATGAAACAGATTTAAATAAAATCAAATGTATAAGTTAGCCGAATTCCATGATTTTTTTAAAATCCATTTTAAAAAATGAAATGAGTCTAATTAATTCCCTTCTTATGTAAATAAAATTCAATTTCGTTGCAATTATGGAAATCCCGACGATCGTCGAAATTGTTTCATGATTTGCGTCTTTGATATCGAATTTCACATGTTGTCATCGATCTTGTATTTGCCAAAATCTGCATCATTTAAAAATTGCAAGATTTTAATACAGATGCGTGAAATAACAATAAAAATAAAATTCATGAAGAAAACTAATTGTTACTCCTCATTGAAAGTTTCACCGTGTCGTGATTTCTGTGCTTTTCCCATTAATGGAAATCATCTATCTAAAAATGTTATGATATTGCACATGCATATTCTACAGTTGATTCCATTTTTTCATCTATTTTGATATTGTAGCTACATCTCATCCAAAAGCCCTGATAATTAAAACAAAGTTGTAGTGGCTATGTTTTTGCTCGATGAAATTAAACAAAGTTGTAGTGGCTATGTCATGGCTGAACAATAGTAGAAAAATTAGCGGAAGCTTCCAATCATTAAAATTTTAGCTAATTTTTTTTAGTTTTGTATGGATTTCAACCCTAGAAAAACTCACATCAACCCCATAGATATACAAGTGTTAATTCATGGCGTTTTTCTCCAACTATCTCAAGATGGAATTTTAGCCACGAAAATGGGATCTGCTACAAAAAAAAATTGATGTGGGCGCAATCTGCTAAATTAGGCTCGAAAGAACCCAAATTTTCCCCTAAACTGCTGTAAATTTTAGGAAATTTCTCTTGAGTCACCTAATTACCACTGTTCCGGAGAAAACCCATGTCTCAATTTTTTTAATTCATCCTAGTTTGCTCAAAAAATCCATTTCAAAACGACATGTTGAGACTGGTGTGATTTCATGAAGCTTTTGGCAACAGTAATCAATTGCTGTGCAGATTTTTGTTGACAAACATGTAATTGAGCAGCTGTCTGTCACAGCTGAATTTTTTTTGCGGAACTTAGCAAGTGACTATGTGGTTTTAACTGATTCCTCAAGACACTGAAATTTGGCATGCAACTTTCACCTTTCTTCCTCAGCATTTTCTGGTTCTGTGAGACCTATAAAATCTCCATTCTCCATGAAACTGTCATTTCCAGAAACATCAGTAGCAAATGATTTTGGCATGTTTTATCAATTGAGGTTTTCCATACAAGATTTTGGAGATTTCTGGTCTCTTTCATCATCAAATAAGTGTTCAACTTCATCTGGTATGGCTAGCACATACGTTCCATTTCCTTCAACCATGATACAGAGTCAACACAAATGGACACAAAGTGATTTGATCCATGAGATCATATAAAAATGCAGGAGGATAGAAATCCTCTGCTGGAGGTTAATGCAAAGTATGAATCTTAACTTTAAGCTTTGTGTTCTTCACCTCTTGCACGCCATTCACTTCCAAATTCTCTTGTCATGCAGATTATCTCTCAATAGGTCATGTAAGCCAGAAATCGTAAGCTAGATCTCTTCGTTTGCTGCAGCTTTGAGTTTGTGACGTTGAAGACACGATCATGAACCCCAATGTTTTAGCAGCGCTGAACTTCTGCAATTATGGGAACTAGTGACAACGATAAAGTTAACAATTTAATATTGAGCTTTAATTTTAAGTTTGAGATTCAAATCCAGAAAAAATTGGTTCTTGCGAGCTTGTTCTGGGTTAAGCGCAGGTGGAGAGGGATCGATCTCCTTCAGTCCCTTCTTATTTGTTTCCTCATTCCTGAGCGTTAATTGACTATCGATTAGATTGGTTGTTTCATTTCTTCTCTCGTGCCATTGTCTGAATATTCAGAAGGAATTTTAAGCTTCCTATGATAAAGAAAGCTCGAAATTCTGAACATTATAAGGTTTGAAGATTGTATTAATGCGTTAGCTTTTATGGTTTGTTTTTATTTTGTATTTTTTATTTGATTGAATTTTTTTGTGTTTTTTGTTTGTTTTTTTTTTTAAATCTTAAAAAAAATGAATTTGAACCTATCTCTAAAAAAAATGGTTAGTTTTCAAAAAACAAAAATAATTTTTTTTAATAATAATATATATATGATATATATATATTATTATTATTTTGTGGGAATTTTTTTTTTAGTACTTTTTTTTAAAATAAAAATTAAAAGAAAACTAAATTTTATCTAAAAAAAATTTAAGATGATCTTTCGCCCATTCACAAAATTCTTTATTATCGTATCGCAGATCAATTTTCCAGCGAGAGTATTTTTATTTAAAATAAATCGATGGATTTTCTGATCTTCCTGATCACACGTAGCATAGGAAGAGAGGATACGAATATCTTGATTTATTTTTATTCATGCAGGTTCACGTGGATGGATAGACACAATTAAAATATGTGATCAAACCTCACATTATCTACACTCTTTTTGCAATGTCATGGGGGCGTTTAGACTCTCGGAAGACAAATATTTCTGATAATCAAGCTCCTGGCTCACCCGTGATATATAAACAAGACATAGAAATGTAAAGATGAAGCAACTCTTTTTATTCATGATGATATTTTAAAAAAACAAGACTAAAAGAAAATTCTACAAGGAAATTCTACGAGATAATTCTACGAAAAAATTCTACGAGATCTCATTTTATTTTTTATTTTTAATCTATTCTACATTAACTTGAAATATGTTTTATTTTCTAAGTAAAAGAATGCTTCCAGTGAAGCCATCTACGGACTAAAAGTTCGAACATGCTCACATCAAGGTTAAAAAAATTTACGTTATGTTTTACAAGTATGTGAGTAACTTGTCTTAGAGTTAGCTCAAGGTTATTGTCCTTTCTCTCCAAGAAACACCTGTTCAACATTTTCAAATTCCTCATCCGTAGATGGATTAGTGAGAAATATGGGGTTTAAAATAAAAACTGAATTTAAATTAACTATGTGCGAAAATAAAATAAAATGATCCAAACTTTGAACTCCTTTACGAACCTTCTGTCACCAAGTTCCACAAATTAGTCCATAAAAACAAATGCATAAAATAATTACTAAATATTTCTAGTTGCACTTCCCCGGCAACGGTGCCAAAATGTTTGGTTCCAATTGATGATGTCAATCAGAGTTCAATTTAATGTAAACCTGGGAGGGTAAACTTAGAAGTACTTATCTAAAATATATAAATCTAGAAATATTTCTAATTTGTCTGAGATCTTTTGATTCTCTTACAAGAACACATTCATAAAGATCTCTTCCAACAACTAAGATTCCTAATTTATCTGAGATCTTAAAGTTCCCTTACAAGAACACATTTGTCAAGATCTCTTCTGACAATTAAACAAACATAAATCTAACATTCGTCAAGATCCTAAGGTTCTCTTACAAGAACACATGAATTTTAGAATCTCCTCCAATATTAGAACATATAACAAAAACTTAGAAGCTGAAATGAAACAAACCTAAATCTAATAATTGTCTGATATCTTACGGTTCTATTACTAGAACACTTTCAAATAAGATTCTTCCAATATTAGAACATTTAACAAAAACTTGAAAGCTAAAATGAAATAAAAAAATAAATTAAATTATACCTGAAATAAGTATGCAAGTGAGGCCATGGGGGCCCTCCATAAATCAACAAGCACACCACTTCAAAGGAGACTCAGAGGTAAAGGCAAAATCAAAGTATGATTTTTTATTTCAAAATCTCCATTACAAACCAACTCTAAGATTACAACTCTGAGCTTCTAAGATTACATACTCCAAAATTTTAAGATTACAAAACTTACAAATGGAGGAGATTGTACTCCTATTTATACAATGGGATGAATAAAAAACTCATAATGATGATCCACTAATCTCTCTTTAGTTTGATACATCTCTCAACCATCTAGAAAAATAACCCCCTTTTGTCCTTCATCTTCTCCATGAGGTTTATCTTATCAAATTAGAAATGTATCATTCAAGGTCACATAAAGGTGTCTTGGAAGCTTCCTTGGCACCTACACATGTCACAAAAACAATCCACTTTCCATATATGAAGTAAAATATATTATTTTCTAATATTTAATCCAGAATTTCTCTTAAAAAGGCTTAAAAATAAATAATATTTGGAAGATATAAATGAGACCCATTAATGGTGAACAATAGGGAAAATGAAGTGACATGGTGGTGAATAATGAGTGATATAATGGAAGCATAGATGAAAAATGTATGGTAATGAGTGATATTTGTATGACATTTTGAAGCCCAAACAATCACTCTAAGTAGCTTTGAAAAATGACCTTATCTATGTAAAATGAGGATATTTTTATACGGTCCTTCCCACTTTGCCTCATACTAGTGTTTCTAATATGCTGGGGGTATCTCATGATACAGAAAGTATCGTTGGATCCATTTCACACCCTCAACCGACACCATTTACTCCACCTCTAATGAGTAATTGTTAACCCTGGGGGGGGACTAGTTCCCCTTACACTTTCCCCCTACTAGGCCTTCACATGGAAAGATTTATCTAGTTCCAAGCACGTCATATGAATATTCCAATCCCCATCACCAAATGGGAGGGCCTAATATTACTTCACCTATTTCTCCTAATGTTTCCCCATCTCTTTACTAGTTTTATGCAACACCTAGCACTCCAGAACCACCAGCACTAGCTCCCCAACAACCCAGGCCTCCTCCATCTTTTCCACCACAAACCTCCTCCTCAAGGTCAAGTGTATGCTTAGCATAGTGCAAAAAATCCCATGAACTAGAAGAGATATAAAAAGGGGAACGGTAACAAAAACTAGCCATCTAAAGGTAATCGAGGTTACCAAGGTCCACCAGCTAATGGCCCTCAAGGAGACCACCCTAATCCTGCAACCCAACAACATGGTGGACAACCAAAGAAAAGCATGGCTATTCATAGGAACAAACCTTGTACCTGTTATGGTTTAGATAGCCATTATACTCATGAATGTGCCCTTTTACCTCAAATGCACCAAGCATTGGGAGCTCAAGCATCTGCTTCTAAAGAACCTCAACCCATTTCTCCATTTCATCCTCCTCCTGCTTCATCACAACTGATTGTGTGGATTACCAATCCTTTTCCTCACCAAGGATGTATAGCTCCCAACCCACATAGGGTAATGTAGTTCCCCACAATATGGCCAAAATAATTGCTATATTCTCATCATGAATTATAATGAAGTCAATAGAAAAAAATTTAACCTCCAAACTTGGTCACAGTAATATGAAAATCCTCCTGCAAAGTCAGGGACTGATTCCCAAGCTCAAGTTTTGACTGATCCTCTGCCGTCAAAAAATGGTACCTTATAGATCTTGTTGCATAAGCTAGAGTTTTTCCCTAATATCCCCAAAGTTTGATTACATCAAAGCATTACTTCTTATAAAGCCATCCATACCTATAGCATATTAGAAGAATTGGCACTATCTCTTGTTTACATGTCAATGTTGGAAGTCCTACAAACGTACCCATCCCAATGGAAAGTTGTACTATCTCCTTTGGGCTTTGTGGATCCTTCTCACAATCATATTATTGTATTTTATGTTGACAAAGAAGAACATCCCCACCTTCCTCCATTCATTTCCTTTCAAATACTAGTCACCATAAGAAACACCATAGTTCAGTGATGTATCATAGATGAAGTCACCTCCAAATGTGTGATGACCTCTAGTGATTGGAAGAAATTGGTTCCCTCAATATTTCCCCATCTACTATCACTCTTCGTGATTTGGAAGGTCATACCTTGCAACCCCTCGACTTATATCACAACTATGCAGTACATGTTGCTGATAAGATAGTCTTAATTGTATCGAAGTCATTGATGCTCCATTAGATTATAACATCCTCTTGGGTCATATGTACACCTATTTCATGCCTACTGTCACATCTATTTTCTTTCAAAATATGTGATTTCCTCATAATAGAAATATCATCACTGTCAATCAGTTGAATTACTATGATCCGTTATATCAGACCTTTCCTCAGTTCACTATATCATAGATGACTGGAAATAAAACTATCCTATCCCTTACCAATATTTTCCATGGATTTTACAAATATTCCACACTGGTTAGTGCTTATTATGGTCCACCTCCCACCCCTTCGGAGCCTATCTATAATGTTCCCAAATTTTAGCCTCAAAGCTAAATGGAACATTAGAGTTAGCAGCAGCTCTAGTTAGTGAATAAATGGGAGGAAAAGCCCATAAGTCTCCTAATGAGGAATAAAATAATCCAAATGTGAAAGGGGACACTCTTTCTAGCTCAATAAGACACCTCCATGTGTGAACAAGGTTAAATTCAAGCTGCTTTGACTAAGTCAACATCACAGTTTTAGTGGAGGAGGAATCCGAGGATGAATAACGCAATTTTGGAGGGAGATGTAACTTGGGTTAGAAGTAACCTAATTGAGTGGGGCTAAGGGAAAGAAAACTCATGTATTATATAAGGAAGAGGATGGCAGAATTATTCTACATGTTCTAGTTTATTATTCTTGTCTGCCAACACTTGTTGCTGCTTTGGTGCTTCGAACAGCTGCAGTGTTGTTTTGCACTGGGTGTTCCCGGGCAGGAATCCCACATCTTTCCTTTGAGGAGTCTCATTGGGAGAGTTTTTATTCATCATTCCACATCAGGTTTCAGGCCAAGCTTCAACCATCTTCATGACCACACCTTTGTCGGAGATTGTGCAGTATTGCTGGGTGCAGCAGTGGAAGGGATTGAAATCCCAGCTTCTGAGCTAGTTTCTCATTGGAAGAAGCTTTCCTTCATCTGAGAGATATATTTGGAGAGCTACAGGACTTATTTCAGATCTGTGGTATTAGACCACATATTTCTTATATGCTCCCAACATTGTTTCTGCTAGGGAGTGCATTATTTTGGAGGCAGTGTTCATTGCATGGTTTGGTGGCTCCGTTGCAGAGTTTCCTTGTGATTGAGAGGTTCATCATTTCATGGGAGGAGTCCCTTGAGGAATATACAGTAGGTAAGATATATTTAATTGTTCTACACTCATATACTTTAGTATTTCAGTGTTTATTCAGTAAATTACTGGATTTCCCATTTTGTATGCAGAGTGTTTGACAAGAAACCCTTGTCGGTTTATTTTGTATTTTGTATAGGATATTAGATCTTTGTTCTTCAACATTATTTATCAATACATTAGTATATCTATTTTTATCCTATTATTTTATGTGTAAACCCTCTCTTACACTGCGCAGTCCCTTGAGCAGCTACTCTGGCATTTTGTAGTCTTGGGGTTTTAGCATCTTTTGGCAATCCTAGGTGTGCAAGATCTGTTTAACCCACCTAATTTGCTTTGTTTCAGCTCTATTATTGTATTTAAGTTGAATATTTTCTAATCTATGGGATCCAAGAGTCCATTTCACTATTTTATTGCATTTTTTTCTAGAAATGCGTTTTTCATTGCATGATTCATGAGCTATCCTGATTTTGGAACATTACAATGGTATTAGAGCATGATATCTGGCTTAGCCTGTGAGATCCATCTATCAAGGAAGGAGATATGGACAGAATCCAGAAAGCTTCAGTATGTGAAAGGAAAAAGGAAGACAAGCTTACAAATCTTCTTCCAAAATCATGCAGAGCTTTCAAGGAGAGCCGAAGAAAATAAGATTGGAGATGGGATCTCCAAAGGAGGTTGAATCTAGAGCTGAATATATATTTTCACATGGTGAGTGTGAGCATGCAGCTACACTCTATGATGCACAGCGCAGTCAAGTGCCCAGAGCTATCTTGAGATGGATGGGAGGAGGAAAAATGCCTAAGAGGAGAACTCTTCAGTGATTTGTTGCAGGAGTATGAATCTCAAATTGAGAGGTTTAGAGATTATACTAATTTCAAAAGGTTTTTCAACATCCAGGTTAAGAAGAGAAAGCAACAGGATGCTGAGATATTTCATCTATCTACTTTTTCTGAATCACCTACATGTTCAACTAGAGCTTTGGTGAAGGAGCTACATTCCTATTTGCAGTTCCACCAAATTTCCGAAGATGAAGCCATCAGATTTGCAGCGCTGCATTTCAGAGGTAAGGCTCATGCATAATGGATTTTTTAATCTTGTTCTTTAAATAATTCAAACACTTCATCTTATGCACGATTCATAGAGACTTTGATGGGAAGGTTTGGTGAAAAACTTCCTAAGACACATGAGCAAGGAAAACTTGAGAAAAAAAACCCTTCCATGTAATGGAGGAAAATCCACCTCAGAAAACCATGGGATAATTTGACATCTTACATTACACATTTCCGAAAGCAAGACCTCCAGTTCATATTCTTGAACAAGAGGGCATAGGGATCTCCTTTTCACAAGAGGATCCAACTGTTGAGATGTTTCCGACACACATTGAGGGAGATGAGGGAAACAATGTTGTCACATCTAGAGAACATCCAGTGCCTCATGCATAGGAGGGAGGAGCACATGCTCTAAGAGGAGGGATTCTTGTATCCTTGCAAGAAGTTCCTCGAGATCTCATACATAGAGGTCCAAGCACAATTAATGAGCAGCATGATTGTGCAATGTTGCAGCTACATGGAGGAGGTAGGGAGGAAGATCAACATCAGTTGATGAGAAGCACACACCCTTATCTATTTTAGAAAGTTAGCACAAAGAGGAGGCAGGTTGTATTGTGTTGTGAGAGCAAGGGCAAGGTTGCAAAACCACATGAGCAGTCTACTCTTGACATTAATGTCTCACTACATGCAAGCAGTCCACCTAGGAGGCCACCTCATCTTTAGTTGATAAGACATATCTTG
The DNA here is from genome assembly GCA_034641835.2 of Pinus albicaulis. Classification (NCBI taxonomy): domain Eukaryota; kingdom Viridiplantae; phylum Streptophyta; class Pinopsida; order Pinales; family Pinaceae; genus Pinus; species Pinus albicaulis. The sequence goes on from CM076580.1 coordinate 418,569,227, forward strand.
TCTTTGGGTTCACCACTCTATGATTTTGGAGAGGTGAAGATTTTGGAGGAGGACTTTGGCATGGGGGATGTCAAAGTAGTAGGCAGCAGCATGAGGAGAGCTTCACATGCCAGATCACCAGTGCTGTCTTTGAGGAGGATTGATCCTTATTGGAGGTCTCAACTTTTGGTAGAGTACACCAGGGATCTTGGTGCATGCATCATTCTTGATGACCCGGATGGAAATGATAGATAAATGGTGGATAATGTAGTCATCTATTTACATGGAATAATCTTCTTGACTAGATATTCTAGTCTCAAGGAGAAATTGCTACATGAAGTACATGAGGTTTTATCTTCCATGCATTTTGATGCATATCTTTCCTTGGCAGAGGATTTCACTTGGGAGGGAATCCAACATGACATATATCAGCATATGGAGAGATGCATAGCCCAAATGGTGATAGAGAGGATGTCACAGCCACCTTCCTACTCATTGGGAGTAAGGGATAATTTCCAGTTGAGCCATTTCAGCTCAAGACCTCAAGTACATGATGGAAGAGGTATAATTTCACATTTTGTACTGTACTTCTTTTCCTCATTTGAGTAGCATGATGTAACAAGAAGAATCATCTCTTCTTGCATATTTTATGATGATGTACTTGTAGCTACTTGTAGCATTTATTTTGGCTATCCTTTTGATGGTATGTGGTGGAAGCCACATGTTTCTTGGTGTGCACCATTAACACCATATTATACTTTCGTGTTTTCATCTTATGAGATGAATGTGGCAGAAAACAAGTGGCTGGTAAAGAACTTTTTATTTCTTATTTTGATGCAGGAAAAGGATGCACTACGCTGGTTCCATGAGAGGGACCATGATTCACTCTCTGGTTTTCACTTAGCAACTTGTTTTTATTGTATCTTTCTTCCATGTCTTGCTGATGTGTTTTTACTGAAGGGAAGCTTTGGATGGAGAGAGAAACCAATTGGATGGCATGGAACCCATATGATAGAGAAGCATAACACTTGTTGGTATGGGGCATCATACAAGTTGACCATAATGAGATTACTTCATGAATTGTATGAGGGAGAGATGAGGTAGCAACAAAATTTTTTGTTGCTATGGTTGCACTTGGGAGAGCATGGGAAAAATTCTTCCCATACTTTTCATGATATTTCCAAAAAGAAGGTAGGCACATTCATGGTGCAAGAAGGCTACCCTTTATCATTTAAGGATCATGAGAGACTTCCATGTCGGAAGAAGATATTCTCACATAGTAGCATGATGGTGGATGAAAAAGAGGAGAGTCATGGAGCCTTATTACAAAGGCTTACAGTGCTGTCACATAGGAGTATGTTCTTATGGATGGAATCTTCCAAGGAGAGGATGTATCCTTTCTTCTTGTAGGGTTTTATGAGGAGATTCTCATGGGAGGACTTATTGATAGACCTGACTTTCATCCAAATTTCTATGTATGGTAGGAAATGCATTTATGCACTTCTTGATTACTCCATTGAGTATTTGTACTTTCTCACCATGTTTGGACAGTGCATTGCTCCTCAAGAGAGAAAGAGCATTTTTGGGTCTCATGGTCACTTTAGGGCTAATGTTTATGATGATAATAGCCCATCTATACATGAATTTGGGTAAGTGTATTGTTATTTTATGTATGTACATCTGATAGACATTGATGCTTACTTCCCCATGTTGGAAGAGAAAACATACACAACTTATGACTTATTGCAGGACCACTTGCCACATGACATTCTTAAGCAGCAGTTGGGGGGACTGCGTAATATCCACTTGGAGAACCTTTGGTATCATCCAAAATTGCACATGAATTTCAGCCATTTTCTGATTTGGAGGCCAAATGGTGATGATGTGCCATTCATATTGAATGGAATGGTTTGGGTTGGCATGTCTCATGACTTTGGAGGAAGAGTCCTTGGAGGCTCAATCTTCTTCTTGCCATTGGAGGGAAATCATGTTGTAGCCCACGATCAGCATGCCCTCTTCACTTATCATAAATGGAGAGGAGGATAGCTTGGGATAGGCCCTCTTACCTATCATGTTCACTTATTCAGCCCACCTACACTTCAGGAGCACAAGGTGGAGGGGATTCTTCATGAGTTGCCATGTTGGAGGGTGACTCACTTCATTTAAATGATAGCATGGGTGAGGGAGGCACTCATTCACCATGTTGATCATCACTCCTACTTTGTGGATGCCATGAGATATCTAGCAAGTTTCCATTCACACTTTCCACCTTTGATTGATGCAAACACTTTGGTATTGCACACTTGGGAGGAAACATTAGATGACAATATATTTGCAGATTCTCTTGATGAAACGATGGAGGATATTGATGGGAGGCCACATGAGGAGGAGGGGAGAATTTTTTCTCTCCTTATACATTTTCTTGAGGACAAGAAAATATTTTGGAGGGGAGGACTGTAATTTTCCCAAATTTTAGCCTCAAAGCTAAATGGAACATTAGAGCTAGCAGTAGTTCTAGTTGGTGAATAAATGGGAAGAAAAGCCCATAAGTCTCCTAAGGAGGAATAAAATACTCCAAATGTGAAAGGGAACACTCTTTCTAGCTCAATAAGACACCTCCATGTGTGAACAGGGTGAAATTCAAGCTTCTTTGACTAAGTCAACAACGCAGTTTTAGTGGAGGAGGAATCTGAGGATGAATAATGTAATTTTGGAGGGAGATGTAACCTGGGTTAGAAGTAACCTAATTGAGTGGGGAAAATGACAAAAAAATCATATATTATATAAGGAAGATTATGGCAGCATTATTCTACATGTTCTAGTTTATTATTCTTGTCTTCCAAGACTTGTTGTTGCTTTGCTGCTTAACAAAGCTGCAGTGTTGTTTAGCACTGGGTGTTCCTGGGTGGGAATCCCATCTCTTTCCTTTGAGGAGCCTCATTGGGAGATTTTGTATTCATCATTCCACATCAATTTTTAGGCCAAGCTTTAGCCAGCTTCCTCAGCACATCTTTGCCAGAGATTGTGCAGTGTTGCTGGGTGCAACAGTGGAAGGGATTGAAATCCTGGCTTCTGAGCTAGTTTCTCATTGGAGGAATATTTCCTTCACTTGAGAGATCTGTTTGGAGAGCTCCAGGAATTATTTCAAATCTGTGGTATCATACCACACATTTCCCATACCCTCCGAGCATTTTTTCTACTAGGGAGTGCATTATTTTAGAGGCAGTGTTCATTGCTTGGTTTGGTGGCTCCGTTGCAGAGTTTCCTTGTGATTGAGAGGTTAATCCTTTCATGGGAGGAATAACTTGAGGGATATACAGTAGATCAGATATATTTCAGCTTTCTACATTCATATAATTTATTATTTCAGTGGTTATTTAGTAAATTACTAGATTTCCCATTTTGTATGCAGAGTGTTTGACAAGAAACCCTTGCTAATTTCTTTTGTATTTTGTATAGGAGATTAGATATTTGTTCTTCAGCATTATTTATCAATAAATGAGTAGATATATTGTTATCCTATTATTTTATGTGTAAAACATCTCTTATACTACAGAGTCCCTTGATCAGATGTTCTGGCATTTTGCAGTCTTGGGGTTTTAGCACTTTTTGGCAATCCTAGGTGTGGGAGATCTGTTTAACCCACCTAGTTTTCTTTGTTTTAGCTCTATTCTTGGATTTAAGTTGCATATTTTCTAATATATAGGATCCAAGAGTGTATTTCACTTTTTTACTGCATTTTTTTCTAGAAATACATTTTTCATTACATGATTCATGAGTTGTCCCGACTTTGGAACATTACACTATCTCTTCTAGTGTTTGCATGCTTCGAGCTTTAGGGGATGCCAAAAATTGGTCTGGTACACCTTCATAGTAGCCATCCCATGTGAAAAATTCTAGTCACAAATCAATGTAACCTTCAGGAAAAATTCCTCTACAATTGTTTCCTTCTACTGGTATTTATGCTAGTCTGTTCCATCCCAGAACCGTTCCCTCATGTATTAAAAATATGGGAGTAGGTCCTATAGGTCATTACCCATATTTTTAGATACCTTTCTTATTCCCACAAACTAAAATACTTTCTACCCCTATTATGGCTGCATTGAGTATACCTAACATCAACATGGGGATCCCAGTCTGGTACATTTATCCTCACGAAAAAAATCATCCTATTCAACTCAAACCTTACATTTATTTGACCCCATTTTAACCTATTTTTCCAACCCCTTCCTTTTCTTTAGTTCCACCATAACCTCAAAAATAAACCATTCCTATTGCAAAAGCATATGGTGAGGGGGGAAAGCCTAGAAAAATGGACCCAAATTAAAGGCACCCCAAACAACTCTAGCTCCTCCTAAGCCCCAAAATACTACTCCTCCATGGAATTTTTGTGATGCTATTGTGCATGCCACCAATAATTTCCCTAAGCTCCCTCATATTAATAATTTCATATATGATACCCTCCTGACTCTACCATTCTCAAGGTCCAAGTCACCTTACCTGAGTTAGCTAAGAAGGAGATATCCTTATGCATGAATCACCCCTGTGCTTTGTAGTGCTCCCACATTTGAGTTAGATGTCACTTGTAGCCCTTCAAAATTTTCTCTACTTGCGAGTCCTAGATCCACTGATGCACCTGGATAGGAGTTTTCTCAACCCACCATCATGATCCCTCCTCCTAATGTTGAGATCAAAGATAGTCCCACCTCAATTCTCTACCTATTTTCATCCATGGGATTGATGTATCGGGACTCCCTTGGAGTTTCCTATTTGGATTAGGTTGATCCCTGTTCATAGAAAAATTCAGTCTAAACATTGGTATATGTCTCATGTAACTGTCATATCCCCAACCATTCAAGAAATGTGTATGTGAACCTTGGCACCCATGAAGATTATTTAGATATTTCCTCATCATATGGTACCTCTTCCTCCTATCCACCCATATTTCATTTAGACGAAGACATCATGGAATAAATTACCACTTATGATTATCCTTGCGTTGATATGCACCATCGTGTATACTTCCTTGCATAGAAAACCCATGACCAATATGTTGTGGATTCCAAAGAATTAATCCACGATGAGGTCAATTCGTTTAATCACACCTTACTTCAAACTCATGAACTCAACCACATTCACCCTGTGGCCATCACATGTCCACCCAATGTTTGGTTAAGGGGGCATCCATTTTTTAGAGTCCAAGAGAAGTAATTCTCCCAAAGCTTCCTGGTGCATCTAGTAGTGTCAAATATAGTACCATTGATCTAAAATTATGTAGGAACACAATAAAATATAGAAATACACCTAAACGTAGAGGTGCAGCATAAATAAAACATCATTTCATTAATATCACCTAACTGAAATATGCTTACAAAAAAAATGGAAACAAACTAGCTAGGGTGTTGGTATCTTATATATGAGAAGAAATGTGGCAGATACAGGCCTATGAAATATGTTACAATAAGGCTTGAATGCCTATTTATTACTAAGAAACAATGAAAAACCCTAAACATAAAAAAAACTTATGCTAGGAGATGAAACAAAAAACTATGGGCCACATTGGTGTAAATTGGTAAATCAATTTTGCAGGGTTGTAACTTTCACATACGATCTTCGTTTGACGCACATGATACCTCCTTAGAAAGATCTATATTACGACTAAAACTGATGACATAGAATACCAAGTCTAAAATTATATGTTATTTAAGGTGGTTTTCCAAAAAAATATCGTTTAGGGCCGCAAAACAGCTCTGGAAGTTCAGGACCAAAAAAACTGCGAAAAATAGTAAATTGTGATACACTTAATGAAACTAAAAAAATGAAAGAAAAAATGGTGGGGGTCCAAGTGGAATAAGTAGGTGACCACCAATATCCACCTAGATCATTCCGCCCCCTTAGGAAGAAATGGTCCCCATTGCGTCGAGTTCCTCCATGAGATGGGAAAACTTCTACTAAACTTGGTCCCTGATGAGCCACTTTCTTGAATGAAGGAGTTGGCCCACTTTGATAACTCAATATATCTAGATCCATTGCTGGTGGGTGTTCTTGATTTATGTGTCCATGATATGATCAGTTGTGGCTTGCTCCATGAATTTTAGGTTTAACTCTATTGGTGTGATTTGTTCTACCATGTCGGATGTGTCTAGTAGAGGTGGAAATTTGTGCCAAAGGTAGTCCACATTCAAAACTTGGTGCAGATCAAAAACTGTGCTTGAATGCATTATCCCCTAAAACCTTGGTGAGGGTATATGGCCCATATTGGAGAGAGTGAAACATGCTGCAAGTTTCAATGAGGCACTCGTTCTGCAAATGTAGCCACACTTTATCTCCCACCTAGAAGCTGTGTGGCACTCAATGTTGATCATGTTACTGATAGTACTTAGAATTGGCTCTGTCCAATATTTCTTGAACCTATTGGCAGATGTGTTCAATTTGCTCAATGAACTTGTTCACCTTGTCAACTTTAGACTGGAAATGAGCCAAATTGACTTGAGTAGCTACAAATGGCATGGCTACGTGAATGGGACATAATGGTTAGAATCCCAAGGCCACATGAAAGGGGTTGTGACCGGTTGAGCTATGGAGGGCCCGGTTATAGTTTTTTGTACTTAGGAAAGGCTCTCATCCCTTGTACATGGATGCTTTGATTTGTACATGTGGATAATGTGTACGATCATCCTATTAACGAACTCTGTTTGGCAGGATGGAAAGCTGTGGACTTGGTGAGCTTGGTGTCCAACATTGACAAAAGGCTGGAAAAAAATGTACATAGGAACATGTTGTCCCAATCTGAGATGATAGATTTTGGGATCCCAAAGTGTACTGACACTCATTCAAAGAAGATTTTATCATTAGATCCTATTGTGATATTCTTCTTACAAGCTGCCATAATGGCCATTTTTGAGAATCTATCGACGACCATGAAAACATAATCATTCCCATTCTTAGCAGAAGGAAGGCCTGACATGTAACCCATGAAGATGGATTCGCAAGTTCAAAAAGGGGTAGGAAGCGAAGTATAGAGGCCTTGCTTCTTAATGGTTCTTTTGGAAATGGCATAGGCAGTGTAGGATTTGATGTACTTCCCGACATCCTCTTAAAGTTTTGGCCAATAGAAATACTTTTGCAGTACTGGCACTGTTTTCTTGACCCTAAAATGCCCAACGACTTGACTGTAGTGAACTTCCCAAATCATCTTGGCATGCTCACTTGAAGGACCACAAATTTGTCTGAGGTGACATAATAGTGCATACTATAGGTGAAAATTTAGAACTTGGTTACCATCCAAGAGTGTCTTGTATGTGTGGAATAATTCTGGATCACTCTTGTAGAGAAGCATCCAATTAGAAGTCTCGTGCCCACAATAGTTGAGGATGGTGGTTAGTGACATGATTGGTGGTCAGATGAGGCATTTTAAAACATTATTGGTGCTTCCCTTCTTGTACCGTATGTTCAAATTAATTTGTTGCAGATATGTGGACCACTTCTGATGGTGATTGTTTTGCAACTTTCCTCATGTTTGTATGAACTGTAGGGGTTGGTGGTCTGTGAGGATGATCGTTTCCTTCCTATAAATGGAATGATTCCATTGTTGATAAGCCCACAAAATGGAATACATCTCTTTTTCATAAGTGATATACTTTGAGACCGTGTTAGACAATGTCTCAATGTGATATGCCCATGTTTAGTAAGAACTAATCCAATAGCATAGTCAGAGGCATCTGTCTTGATCTCAAATGGTTGTTGCATGTATGGTAATGTGAGCACTAGGGAAGAGCAGAGGTGATGTTTCAACTCTATGAAGGCCTCCTATTGAGATTCAAACCAAAATAAATTTCCTTTCACTCCTCCCTTGGTGACTTGATTCAAGGGCCAAGTGATATGATAGAATCCCAACACGAACCTGTGGTAGAAATTAGCAAGACCCATAAAGTTGCAGAGGTCTGTTAGAGTGGTTGGGGCTGGCTAATCCCAAATGAATTAGATCTTGGCCGTATCCACATGCACCCCCTACTCATCAATAATGTATACTAGATACTGAAACTGGGTCATGCCAAAAGTTCACTTCTTCAAATTGGCACACAACCTGTGTTTCCACAATTTTTGGAGGACCTATTAGATGTGGTGGAGGTCCTCTTCCCAAGTGTTGTTGAAGATCAAGATGTCATCCAAGTACAATACTAGAAATGAGTTGGTGAATGGCCGCAATATTTCTTCCATCATTCTCATGAAGATTGCAGGAGTATTTGTCAACCTGAAAAGCATGACCAGCCATTCAAAGAGGCCCTCCTTGGCTTTGAAGGTTATCTTCCACACAATGAAGGTTTGATTGATACCTAGTGATTCTTGTACTTCAAGTCGATCTTGCTGAAATATTATCCCCCTTGAGTTGGTCTAGAAGGTCATCAATCCATCGCATCAAGTACCTATTCTGGACAATGATCTTTTTCAGTGCCCGATAGTCAATACATAGTCTCCAAGTCCGATCATTCTTGTGCACTAACACAATCAGGCTCCTATAGGGTGAGGAACTTAGTTGGATGTGACCTTTATGCAGTAGCTCCTGATTCTATCTCCTAATTGTATCGTTTTCCAGAACATAGCACCAATAGATTGGTCCATCAGGAAACGATGCACCTGGGGTCATATTGATTGGGTTCTTGACTTGATAATGCAAAGGCACCCTTGCAGGTGAGGTGAATATGTCCTTGTAATCCTCCACGACCTTGTAAATTTTTTGTTGTCATGTAGAAGACCGCTGTATGAAGGTTGTGGCCACAATATTCTTCTTGCTCTGAGCTCGGATTGTTGAATTCTTAGTTAAACTGAGAGGGGGGGGGTGAATCAGTTTAACACATAAATGATTTTTTAAATTTCTCATCAACTTATTTACAACTTGCTTTTATAATCAACCTTAGTATATGAACAATATTAATATGTTGCAGGAAGTATTAAATTAATGTGACATCAAACTTATTCTGAGAGCAGCAAACATTAAGCAGAATTAGTAAATCATCTCAGCACACAGGTAACACAGATAGAGACAGAAGATATAAGTGGAAACCCATAAAGGGAGAAAACCACATCTTATTATTGTTGTGATGCAAAGGCAAGCTCCAACTCCTTCTCACCACTGTTTTTATATAGGCACCAACCTACATGAGGCTCCAACATCAGTCAGCTACAACTAATGGCTATCAAGCTTCAACTTGATAGGGAAGCTCCAAATTCCTCAATTTATCAAAAGAAATGTTTACTGATTTACCTCAGATATCAGCTCTGTTTTGTAGCATCTCTTTCTACTCCTCTCTTCCTTATCTTCTCTGCCTCAATCTTCTGTACTCTACATTCTCTATTCTTACTCTCTCTAACCTCTCTATGCATATCAAGTTGATATTATATATAGATATTATCACATAATTGTTTGTATTCCACAAAGAATTTGGAGTGAACAACCATGACTCTTTGGCTTCTGCCTTCTCATTCCTTTGTCCAAGTCATTTAAAAAAATATAACAATGTGTACAAATTTTAATGTTATAATGAGATTTTTCTTTTCCTTCGGATACTTTCCTTTGCATCACAAACAATATAAAACAATGAAAACATTTACATTTCCAATTACAGTATATAAATCTTCACTGAACCCTTGGTTTGCTGGTTTTGTCCTTTCTATTGTTGTCATGAAACTGTCTTGCATACCTCTGTTTACTACAACTCTGAGCACCTGTGCATGTACACCTGTTTATTGCAATTTTAAATCCCTTCGTTGGATACCTCTTCAATTATGCAGTTTCTGTTTACCTCCGTACATATTCTCCATGCCCACTGTAGTTGTGTATCTCCTATATATATGCCTATTTTATAAGTTTAGCTCACCAATAAATCTCAAAGTCTCATGCATCAATTAATCATTCAAAAAGGGTACACAATTTGTCTAATCTGGGCAATATCTGTTCATTGTGGAGGTTCTACTTCTCGGCTTCAAACCTTTAATGACCTCTGTATAGGTGCTCATATGAATATTCGTTAATATAAACTTTGACTTTGGTTAATAAAAAATCAAAAATAGTGTGCTCACTTCTTTAACATTAAAGCTTTTCAATCACCGATGAATGCATAACGCATATGTATACCTCTCCTTTTTATTCCTTTAACCCGCGCACAATAGTCATATACAGTGCATATGTTTAAGTTATATGGTTGGCACCTTATTACTACATCCCCGCTCTATTAAATAATGTCTGAACTACAATAGTTCCAAAGCTTAAACATTTATTTTAATCCCCAGATAACCATATAACTCGTTACACATAAAATTCTGACCCACAACCTATATCAAAGCCTTTGAATCGATATCCGATGTTTTATAATATCAATATCCATAATATAATATGGCCCCTACTCAAATGTTAAGAATATTTATAACAGCCTTTGATTTTCGCTTTCACTAACACTTATAATTAAAATGAAAACTTTGTACCAAAACCCATTTTGTAACTTGTTAAACTCATCATGTAATGAATATGGCATAACCTCCAAGGCATGAACCCCGCCAACACTTCATATTACATTTATCATAAATGTATGGCATTATGTCATATATTATGGTTTTGATTCGATCCACGGCTTATTAAAAATTCATATCATCGCATCAGTTGTTATAACATTAATATATGCCTCAGCTAAGGTTTAAACCTCAAACAATAACCTATGTAATTTCCTCGGGCCCACAACTTAACACATATATGTGGTCGATCACACCAGTTCATTTCCCATTCACATCCAAAGGCGCATGTCTTATCACGCTCCAACCCTCCAATCCTATGGTAATTGCACGATTAAACGATATGAAATTTAACTCTCAGAAGCCATGCAATGAACTGGGGCCCAACCTCTTAACGCACCCTTCTCATCTGACAGTGGGAGGCTTATTGCGCCGTCTAGGATGATTCGACGACCATCATCCAATATCACATTCATTTCACCATCGATAGTTAATGCGTGATAGCCATGTGATGAGAGCAGTTTCTCCAACCCACTTAAAACCACGTGTCATCTCCTAGCATGTATCGCGTTCAAATTGTAAATATAGCTTACCGTACAAAAGCAGTGCGATGAAAACCGTCAGGTGTTATAAACCCACTGTCACTGTTCACAACACTCATGGTTCCTCTCCTTTTCCCTCAGGGTTCCATCGTGCTCTTTAACAACATTTAATTTGTAGTCAAACTGCTTCGTCACACAGTTCTAATGTTTCATTTCAGGACCATGCCATCGCTTCTGAGATTAACATCCCTCCTTATCCACCTCGAAACTTCTAACTCAAACCACACGGTCGATGGCATAACCTCACATCTTCTAACGAGTGCAGAATCTCAGAACTCCATTATGGGGCTTCTTCCTGGCACCATAGGTATCCTCTGCCCATTATTAAATTGGCCACACAGGCCAGATTCCCAATACCCAATCGCAGTCTCCCCTTTGTCTACCAAACGTGTGCAGTAACGCCATAACCTCCCATACATCAAAATTAAATTACACAATTAGCTTTAGAGGTCTAGCCATTCCTCACATACACTATATATATATCAATTCCTCAACACAGGAATCCAACCATCCATGTATAAATCAATGTACACATAAGACCAACAGGAATGCGTGCATAAGAATAAATAGGTTCTTCATATAAATGAGATTTCTTACAATCTTCTGGTCCTCAGCCAGATCTTCAAAGTTAATGGCCTTCTATTCTCCTAATTTCCCACTCTGGCTTCCTAATGCTATGCAGCTCAGTGCAAGTCTCTAAGAAGTTCTATATGCAGGTCTCTATGTAGGTCATCGTCAAGGAATCAAGAAAAAACAAATCATTCGAGGCCTCCTATGGTTCTTCCTCTACTGCTTGACCATTTTATTTCAACAGTTGCCATCTATGCTGTCTCCTTTGTGCTGTCTCTGTAAATATACTCTCCCTCTGTTCTTCTCATGCTCCCTATAAAGACCTGTTGTATTCCCCTTTTCCTCTACTGTTGTCCTTTGTTTGTCTCTACCTCTGCTGCCTCCTTTGCCATCAATGAAAATATTTACAATAGTATCCCCCTTTGGCATTGATGGCAATATGCTTCCTCTGCTTGCCTATTAGGACCCTTCCTTCTGTTGCTTGCTCTTCCTCCCCCTTTGACATCAATGGCAAGAGGTTGCTCAAATTTTTCAGTGTGCTTTGAACTCTTGCCCATGTTGTACTGATCTTGAGGACCTGTTTCATGCTTTCCTTGCTAGCTGATCTCCCCTTGGAATGATATTTTTGTTTCTGTTCTCCCCCTAAAACTATGCTTTCTCTTCATATCACAAAGTAGAATCTATAGATACTACCCCTAGTATATCTCTCAAATATTCAAATGATTCTTTAGCAAGAGGTTTGGTAAATATATCTGCTATTTGTTCTTTTGTTGGTACATACTCCTGCTTTACTACTTTCTGAGCCACTTGTTCTCGGAGAAAATGATACTTGATTGGGATATGTTTAGTTTTTGAATGAAGCACAAGATTTTTTGATATTCTTATAGGACTTGTATTATCACATTTGATTGAGATACGTTCATCAATGCTTACCTTCAAGTCTTGGAGGGTTTGCTTCATGCACATGACTTGTGTACAACATGCTTCTGCTGCTATGTATTCTACTTCTACTGTAGATAGAGAAATAGATGTTTGTTTCTTGCTTAGCCATGCCACTAGACTTTCTCCTAGATAGAATGCACCTCCACTTGTGCTTTTCCTGTCATCCACATAGCTGGCCCAATCTGCATCTGTGCATGCTATCAAAGTGAAGCTTTTGCCTTTTGGATACCAAATTCCATACTGTGCAGTTCCTTGTAGATATCTGAATATTCTTTTGACTGCTAGAAGGTGATTTTTCTTAGGTTCTTCTTGATATCTAGCCACAAGTCCTACTGCTAGCATGATGTCTGGTCTTGATGCTGTCAGGTACAATAGAATTCCTATCATGGATCTGTAAAGTCTTTGATCTATATTAGTAGATCCATCATCAACACACAACTTTCATCCCGTGATCATGGGAGTTGACATAGGTTTGCATTCTTCCATTTTAAACTTTTTCAACATTTATTTTAAGTATTTTTCTTGTGATATGAATGTACCTGTGTTCTTTTGTTGAATTTGAAGTCCTAAATAGAAACTGAGCTCTCCAATCATAGACATCTCAAACTATGATTTCATCTCCTTAGAAAACCCTTTTGCTAGCTCATCTCTATTGCTTCCAAACATAATGTCATCAACATATACTACAACAATTAGGAGTTCATTTTCATGGGCTTTTATGTATAGATTTTTGTCTACTCCTCCTCTCTTAAAGCCTTGGTTTTGCAAGTATTTATCCAGCCTCGAGTACCAAGCACGAGGATCTTGTTTTAGTCTGTATAGAGCCTTCTTTAGTCTGCATACATAGTCTTATTTGTCTGTTAATAAGAAGCATTCTGGTTGTTCCTTGTAGACTTCTTCTTCTAGATCTCCATTCAAAAATGAAGATTTCACATCCATTTGATATACCTTGAAGTCTTGGTAGCACGCAAAGGCCAAAAACATTCTGATAGCTTTCATTCTGGCTACAGGGGCAAATTTTTCCTCATAATCAAGTCCTTCGATTTGTGAATATCCTTTGCAAACAATTATTGCTTTATTCCTGATTACCTATCCTTGCTCATTCATTTTATTTTTGAATACCCATTTTGAGCCTATGACATTTTTCTTAGTGGGTCTAGGGACTAATTCCTAGGTATTTTTCTTCTCAATTTGGTCCAATTCTTCATTCATAGCATTCACCCAATACTTTTCCTTGCTAGCTTCTTCAAACTTCTTGGCTCTATTTGTGATAACATGGCTATGTATACCTCTTCTGTCTGTTCAGTTAGCTACCTTCTTGTCTGGAACCCTGCTCTCTTGTCTCCAATGATCTGATCTTCTGGATGGTTCTTCTGAGTGTATCTTGAGGGGGCTTTCGATCTCAGTTCAGCATCTTCTATTGTCTTTCTTGTTTCATCATCATCTTGGTTTTCTTCTTCATGGTTGTCTGATGGACTGCTGCAGTCTCCACCTCTTGTATTTTCTGGAAGTTCTTCATCAAATCTCACGTCAATGCTTTCTACTATTTTTTGAAGAGTCTTGTTGTAGCACCTGTATCCTTTACGTTTGGATGCATATCCTAGAAATATCCCATCATCTACTCTTGCATCAAATTTCCCAAGATTTTCATCTTTATTCTTTATATAAAACTTGCTTCTAAAGATTCTAAAGTGCTTGATTGAAGCTGGTTTACCATGCCATAATTCATAGGGAGTCTTGTCACTGCTTGGCCTTAAATGAGCTTTGTTTAGAATATGCACGGCTGTGTGTACTACTTCTGCCCAAAAGGTTTGAGGAATATTACTCTCTTGCATCATGGCTCTGGCTATTTTCTGTACAGACCTGTTTTGTCTCTCTGCTACTCCATTTTGCTGAGGTGTCCCTGCAATAGTAAATTATTTCTTTATCCCGTGTTCATTGCATAGCTCTGGAAAGTCATAATATATGAATTCACCTCCTCTATCTGATTTGATGCATTTTAGCTTGCATCCTGTTTGATTTTCTGGTAATGCTTTGAATATCTTAAATTTCTCCAGTGCTTCTGATTTATTCTTGACAAATGCAACCCATGTCATTCAGGAGAAATAATCTATTATCAACATGAAGTAGGATTCTCCACTTGGTGTTTTAGTTCTTGCAGGTCTACACAGGTCCATGTGCACAAGCTGGAATGGTATTCTTGTTGATAACTCATCTTTGGCCTTAAAGGATGTGCGGGTCTGTTTGCCCAATTGACAATATTTTCATATGGTATTAGAAAGCCTTTTTATTTTTGGCATGTCTCTGACAGTTTTCTTCTTGCTCAGTCTGATGATATGATCAAAGCTGAGATGTCCCAATCTCCTATGCCATAACCATGAATCCTCACGTTTGCTAAGATGGCATGCTTCATCTTCCTCTTTCACTATGTAAACATTACTCTATGTTTGAACACCTTTGAGCAGAGTCTTACCTGTGGTGCTTGATCTGACTTCACATTCTTGTGCTCTGAAAAGAACTTTGTAGCCTTTATCACACATTTAACTAACACTTAACAAATTTTCTTTCAACCCATCTACAAATAGTACATCTTGGGCCTTACCTCAGCCATGATCTAAGTTGACTCAGCCCTTTCCCTTGATTTTTCCTGATTTATCATCGCCAAAAGTAACATTACCAGTTTTCTTTTCGTCCAAAGTTATAAATTTTCTTCTGTCTCTAGTCATATGTTTTGAGCAGCCACTGTCCAGATACCATTGGCTTTTCAGGTCTTCAGCGGTTAGAGCCAGGTCACACTTATTCACCTTATTTTTCCACTTGAAGCATCCTTTTGTTTGGTATCTTTTGTGAGATGATGAATCACATCCTCTTAGAGGATATTTGGAAGGCATATGTCCAATTTTATTGCATACACAGCATTTGATCATAATTTTTGCAGAATTGTGGTGTTTAACATCAATCTTTGTCCATATTTTCTACACTCAATGATTTTATGGCCAAATTTCTTACAATAAAAACAGTAACCATAGAAACTATTTGCATACCTGATGTAAGGTTGTCTTCTCCATTTGGTTGCTTGAGACAGTCTCTTCACTGTTTGCATCTTTTGTTGGTTTGAATTACTCCTCTTTGCATGACAGTATGTAGCAATGTGTCCCAACTTGTGGTTGACATAACAGGTGGCATTTTTCATAGGAGGGAAGAATCTCCCTTGATGGCTTCCAAATTTGACATACTCAAGGGTATATGAATCTTTTTCTGTTGTCTGAGTATTTCTTTCATTCTTTGTTATTAGAGGTTTCTTCTTGGTTCTGTCTCCCTCCTTACATGTTTCTTCCTTTATAGGGATTATTTGAGCTGCTTCATCATCCTTCTTTGCTTTTACAAAAATAATCTCTTTGTCTTCCTTTTCTTTGCTTTTACTTGATTCTCCTTCATATCCTATTCCATTTTTTATCATAGGTGATCTTTGAGCATCTAGAATTTCATTCAACTTACCAGAGCTTGTTGTTTGAGAAGAATTTATAGCCACTTTTCTTTGAGAATTTTATAATTTCTTCCTGAGACATACTACTTATTGTTCCAACTTCTCTTGTTCCTGATTTTTCTCCTTGATTTGCTTAAGTAACATGTCTTCTATCTTCTTGGCTTCTTCAAGCTCTATCTTTAGCTACATGAGGACTTTTGAATTGTTGTTCTTATCGTACATACTTGAGGAGAATGTCATTTTGTTTTCTACACTTTAGTTTGAGTCTATCAATCTCCTCCAGGGCACTTCTTAGCTCCCCCTCAAGGTTGACTTCACCTTCTTCTTCTTCATCTTCTAGCAGGAGTCCTTCTAGTTCTTCTATGGCCATCAATAAAAATTCAGAGGTTCCCTCTTCAATTTAGGGTTCATCTGAGTCTTGAGATGTGCTGCTGTCTTGTTGAGCATAGAAGGATTTTCTACTAAATTTATTTCCTTTCTACCAGTTCTTTCATGTATTTTTCCCTGATTCTTGAGCATGATTCCTTAATTTCTTGTGAGGACACTTAGCAGCATAGTGTCCAACTCTTCCATAGTTAAAGCATTTGAAAGGAATTTTACCTTTATATTTACTTGAGCCTCTATCCAGTTTCTTGAAAAATTTAGCCTCTTCTTCATCAGAGGAAGAACATGTATCTTTATTTTCTTCTTTCTTCTTTTTTGTTTTAAAAGATGCCTCCCTCATACTTGGCTTCTTCTGTGGGAGTCTCATCTCATAGCCTATTATATTTCCAAGTAACTGGTTCATAGTCAAGGTCTCTTAATCAGTTGTTTCTTCTATTGCAGACACCTTGGGATTAAACCTGGATGGAAGAGATCTTAGAATATTTTGCACAATTATACTTTCTGGTATGGTTTCTCCAAGAGCTTTCATATTGTTAACAATCTCTGCAACTCTTAAGAAGAAGCTGCCAACATCTTCATCATCATTCATTTTTAAATTTTCAAACTAGGCTCTACATACTTGAAGTTTGGTAGTCTTTACATTTTTATTTCCTTCATGGATACTCTCTAGAGTGTCCCACATATCTTTGGCAGTCTTACTGTGCATTATTTTGATAAATTCAGCCTCACAAAGTCCACTTAATATTTCATTCATGGCCTTTGCATTTGCTACAAATTCTTGTTTAGCTTCTCTTTCTGGGTCAGTTGCCTTTGGGGCATATCCAAATTCTACAGCAGCCCATACCTCTATTCCTAGAGACATTATGTATGCTCTCATTCTGATTTTCCAAAAGGCATAATTATCACCAGTGAAGAAAGGGGCTTTATTGGTTGAAATTCCTTCTTGACTGTCCATCCTGGGGGCCTAGGATATCCTTTCAGTGGTTAAACTGGTACAAAAGGAACCTGCTCTAATACCAATTGTTGAATTCTTAGTTAAACTGAGAGGGGGGGAGGGGGTGAATTAGTTTAACACATATATGAGTTTTTAAATTTTTCATCAACTTATTTACAACTTTCTTTTATAACAAACCTTAGTATATGAACGGTCTTAATATGTTGCAGCAAGTATTAAATTAATGTGACATCAAACTTATTATGAGAGCAACAAAAATTAAGAAGAATTAGTAAATCATCTTAGCACACAGGTAACACGGATAGAGACAATAGATATAAGTGGAAACCCATAAAGGGAGAAAACCACATCTTATTATTGTTGTGATGCAAAGGCAAGCTCCAACTCCCTCTCACCACTGTTTTTCTGCAGGCGCCAACCTACAGGAGGCTCCAACCTCAGTCAGCTACAATCGACAGCTATCAAGCTTCAACTTGATAGGGAAGCTCCAACTTCCTCAATTTATCAAAAGAAATTTTTTGCTGATTTACCTCAGATATCAGCTCTGTTCTGTAGCATCTCTTTCTGCTTCTCTCTTCCTTATCTTCTTTGCCTCAATCTTCTATACTCTACATTCTCTATTCTTACTCTCTCTAACCTCTCTATGCATATCAATTTGATATTATGTATAGAGTTCATCACATGACTGTTTGTATTCCACAAGGAATTTGGAGTGAACAACCATGACTCTTTGGCTTCTGCCTTCTCATTCCTTTGTCCAACTCATTTAAAAAAATATAACAAAGTGTACAAATTTTAATGTTACAGTGATATTTTTCTTTTCCTTCGGATACTTGCCTTTGCATCACAAACAATATAAAAAAATGAAAACATTTACATTTCCAGTTACAGTATATAAATCTTCACTCAGTCCTTGGCTTGCTGGTTTTGTCCTTTCTGTTGCTGTCATGCAACTGCCCTGCATACCTCTGTTTACTGCAACTCTGAGCACCTGTGCATGTACACCTGTTTACTGCAATTTTAAATCCCTTCGCTGCATACCTCTTCAATTCTAAAGTCTTTGTTTACCTCTGTACATATCATCCAAGCCCACTGTAGTTGTGTATCTCCTATATATATGTCTGTTTTATAATTTTAGCTCACCAATAAATCTCAAAGTCTCATGCATCAATTAATCATTCAAAAAGGGTCCACAATCTGTCTAATCTAGGAAATCTCTGTTCATTTTGGAGGTTCTACTTCTTGGCTTCAAACCTCTAATGACCTCCGTATAGGCGCTCATATGAAGATTCATTAATATAAACTTTGACTTTGGTTAGTAAAAAATCAAAATACTGTGCTCACTTCTTTAACATTAAAGCTTTTCAATCGCCGACAAATGCATAACACATATGTATACCTCTCCTTTTTATTCCTTTAACCCGCGCACAGTAGTCATATACAGTGCATATGTTTAAGTTATATGGTTGGCGCCTTATTACTACATCCCTGCTCTATTTAATAATGTGTGAACTATAATAGTTCCAAAGCTTAAACATTTATTTTAATCCTGAAATAACCATATAACTTTTTACACATAAAATTTTGGCCAACAACATATATCAAAGCCTTTTAATCGATATCCGACATTTTATAATATCAATATCCATAATATAATATGGCCCCCACTCAAATCTTAAGAATATTTATAACGGCCTTTGATTTTTGCTTTCACTAACATTTATAATTAAAATGAAAACTTTGTACAAAAACCCATTTTGTAACTTGTTAAACTCATCGTGTAATGAATATGGCGTAACCTCCAAGGTATGAACCCCGCCAACACTTCATATTACATTTATCATCAATGTATGGCATTACGTCATATATTATGGTTTTGATTCGAGCCACGGCTTATTAAAACTTCATATCATCGCGTCAGTTGTTATAACATTAATATACGCCTCGACTAAGGTTTAAACCTCAAACAATAACCTATGTAATTTCCTAGGGCCCACAGCTTAACACATATATGTGGTCGATCAGAGCGGTTCATTTCCCATTCACATCCAACGGTGCATGTCTTATCGCGCTCCAACCCTCCGATCCTACGGTAATCACACGATTAAATGATATGAAATTTAACTCTCAGAAGCCATGCGATGAACTGGGGCCTAGCCTCTTAACGTAACCTTCTCATCCGAAGGTGGGAGGCTTATTGCGCCATCCATGATGATCCAATTACCATAATCCAATATCGCGTTCATTTCACCGCTGACAGTTAACACGCGATAGCCATGCGACGAGAGCGGTTTCTCCAACCTGCTTAAGACCATGTGTCAGCTCCTAGCATGTATCGCATTCGAATTTTAAATATAGCTTACCGTAAAAAAGTAGTGCGATGAAAACCGTCGGGTGTTCCAAGCCCATTGTCATTGTTCACAGCGCTCATGGTTCCTCTCCTTTTCCCTCAGGGTTCCATCATGCTCTTTAAAAATGTTTCATTTGTAGTCAAACCGCTCTGTCGCACAGTTCTAATGTTTCATTTCAGGACCATGCCATCACTTCAGAATACTCAAACTGAGATTAACGTCCCTCCTTATGCACTTCGACTCTTCTAACTCAAACAACATTGTCGATGGCATAACCTCAAATCTTCTAACGAGTGCAGAATCTCAGAACTCCATTATAGGGCTTCTTCCCAGCACCGTAGGTATCCTGTGCCCATTATGAAATTGGCCACACAGGACAGATTCCCAATACACTATCACAGTATCCCCTTTGTCTACCAAATGTGTGCAATAACGCCATAACCTCCTATACATCAAAATTAAATTACACAGTTGGCTTCAGAGGTCTAGCCATTCCTCACAGACAATATATATATATATATATATCAATTCCTCAATGCATGAATCCAGCCATCCATGAATAAATCAATGTACACATAAGACCAATAGGAATGCACGCATAAGAATAAATAGGTTCTTCATATAAATGAAATTTCTTACAATCTTCTGGTCCTCGACCAGATCTTCAAAGTTAATGGCCTTCTATTCTCCTAATTTCCCTCTCTAGTTTCGTAACACTATGCAGCTTGGTGCAGGTCTCTATGCAGGTCATCATCAAGGAATCAAGAAAAAAAAAATCATTCAAGGCCTCCTCTAGTTCTTCCTCTGCTGCTTGACCATTTTATTTCAATAGTTTCCATCTATGCTGTCTCCTTGCACTGTCTCTGTAAATAGAATCTCCCTCTGTTCTTCTCTTGCTCCCTATAAAGACCTGTTGTCTTCCGCTTTGCCTCTACTGTTGTCGTTTTTCTGTCTCTACCTCTGCTGCCTCCTTTGCCATCAATGACAATATTTCCGACACAGATAATCTAGAAAACAATTTTTCTGATTTTGGAAATGATCTTTCTATATTGTTTTGAAGTAGCCAAAGAGATGGCGACAGGTGTTGCTACCTCTAATATCCTATACAACTTATTTCCCAAAGTAACAAAAACACTGCGAGGTAGGGACTCATACATAACATGTCACTTCCACAAGTATGATTGGCCTAATAGTACATCACAGACATCAAGAGTGGACATGCCACATAATAGCTCATTTATTAAGGGCTTGATACTATAGCGAAATTGGAACCATTAGCTGATGCGGAGATCCCATCCTTAGTGAAGCTACCCGATGGTTTATGGTTGTGGGTGTGTTGTAGTTAGCAAGCCCAACTGCTTCATGACCTATGCTTAAATGAGGTTCTTTTGGCTCTTGATGTTGACAATGAACTACAGCAAGGAACCCTTTACCCACATCTAGGAATGGATGTGGCGCTCCTCATCCTCTGGATATTCGGGTTCCTCCTTCTAGATCTTCATGGTGGAAATGATGGTGTTGGTCTCCGATTCAATAATTTTCTTCCATTTGTCACTCTCTTTGTCAGATCTGATTCTGAGTCAAAGCATGCATCCGACTCAGAAGCCTTCATCTCGGCCACTAGTGACTGCTTGGTCCTACACTCACTTGTGTTGTGAGTGGAGCTCTTATCTTACTCACACCACTTCCCCATGTCCTTACTTGGATTCACAGTGTTGTTATTTTCTTGTGGCTTTGGCCAGTTATCCTAGGGCACCCTGCCTTGGCTTTGTCCATTATTCTGTGATTTGGTACAACCTTTCCATTGGTTCTGATTTGTAGATCCAAAGTCTTGCTTCTTTATTTTAACTTTTTCTCAGTCTTGGAAACATACCGGTATGTTGCACCAAGTGAGGAGATGTAGAGGAACTAAATTTCCTCTTGAATGTATTTGTGAAAAAAATTGCGGTACTTCAGCACTAATTTTTTCTTTGAATCTTTGATACCCAATTTTGTGTGTAGGGTATGGAATAGATTTATCATCTCATGCACATATTGATCCCTTTACTATCGCAACGTAGTCCATAATATATGCTTCTCCTCATATCTATCCACAATATAATATTTTTCCTTGATGTCATCTTGGGAAGAATTCCAAGTGGGTACGGTCAAAAATAGAGAGGGTTCCTTCTCATCCTTTTTCTCATAGTAGGTTTCTCACCAGTCCTTCACATAGGAGGTGGCTTTGAGCAGTGCAAAAGTAATATTTTCCCAATTGGAAAATTCATGAACTGAGAAATAGCATTCTAATAGATTGAACCACCTATCTACGACATCTCCATCTATTTGGCCCTCAAATATTGGAATTTCAAAGCTTACTTATACCTTAAAGGGATTTGCACCTCCAAAGTGGATGTTGGATGCAGATGCACCGTCGGTGGGCAGTTGTTGAATAATATGGGAAAAGTTATCCATCATCGCATTCATTTTTTTCTCAAGGGCCTCTTTGAGCAATAGTTTTAATGGATCTCCTGCACCCTCATATTTATTTTGGTTCGCCATGGGAGGTCGTCAGGGATTTGCAAGGCTAATCTTGCAAAGGTTCAACCAGATCGAGCCCTAACTCCTTATACCTTGACCTAGTTCGGGGAATGGAAGGAAGGATCGAGAAAGAGAAGACTACTCTAATACCATTGATCCATACTTATGCAAGAATGCAATAAAGTACAAAAATAAACATAACCATAGAGATGTAGCATAAATAAGACTTCAATTCATTAATATCACATAGCTGAAATATGCTTATAGACATAATGGAAATAAACTTGCTAGGGCGTTGGTAGCTTATCTATGAGAAGAGATTGGAAACTACAAACCTCTGAACTATGTTACAGTTAGGATCGAAGCCCTATTTACTATTTAGAAAAAATGAAAAACCCTAAAAATCCAAAAACCTAACTCTGGGAGATGAAACACCAAACTGTGGTCCCCATTGGGGTAAATTGGTACATCAGTTTCTGAGGGTTGTAGATTTGGCATATGATCTTCAGTTTATGCAAATGATACCTAGTTAGAAAGATCTATCTAAGGAATACAACTATTGACATCAAATGCCGAGTCAAAGAACTGTATTATTCTAAAGGATTTTTTCCCCAAAAAAATGACATTTAGGGCCTCAAAACAACTCTGGAAGTTCAAGACTCGAAAAAAAGCCAAAAACAGTCAATTGTGCTACAATTAAGGAAACTAAAAAACTAAAAGAAACAATGGTGGGAATCCAAGTGGAATAGGGTGGTGGCCAAGAATATCCACTTGGATCAACCATTATCCTTCCACATTCGGAAGACCCTCTAGAGTCTCATATCACTTTAGATCGCATTAGGGATGATCCACTTAAGTATTCCTCCATATTCTATCAACAACCTAGTCCTATAGAGATTGTTTTTTTCCAACCACCATGACATCTAGGTGAGCATCGAGTCATTATATCTGAAGCTACACTTTGGTATCATGAAACCATTTAGGTGAACCCATAAATTCAGTCCATTTGAGTCACATATGCAGTGCCAAACGAGATTGGTAATCTGTCATTTCTTGTCTCTTACTACATCCTTTATTTGTTCTTCACATAAGAGGACATCCATAACATAAAAAAATTGAGCTCCACCAACCTAGGCATATAGGGGAATCCTTCCCACCTTGGCATATCAGATCAATCCCCTTCATCACATATACTTGGGGGAAGTATCTCATGCTTAGGGGAATGATGGAACCCTTGGGCCACTTTCTCACTCGATTAACATAAGTATCAACATAGACCCCAAAAAAGTAGGAATGGTCGATTATCCTTTCATTCGTTAGATATTTTTTCCTATCAACCTCTCTAATGAACCATATACACATCGCATATCATAGACACTTGATACCATATCTTGAAGTATTCTACTCTATGTGATGGCACACTTCACACATGGTCCCCATGTTTAATTTGGTGGGTGAGGATGGTCCTAGGCCTTTTCTAGTATCTCATTTCTATATTCCTATTCTTACCTTCATTCTTCACCGGGAGCCATCCTTCAAAGAAGCATTAAGGAAATTTTTAAAAAAGTAAGACCACCTATCTAAAAATCACAAATCCAAATTCTTATGGTTGATTTTCTTGCTATGAGCTCACTGAGATTTAGGGTCTTCTCCTCATCTCCAAATTCCTGAAATGAGTTGGATTTGGGGGCAAGAAGCACTTTTATTCGAAAAACCATAGTTTTTTCATCACCCATTGCGGCCAAACAATAGATCGGTTTGACGAACCATCAAAATCATCGGAAATCTCTCACTGAGTTATAATGGGTCTCTTTATTTTTTTGGTAATTTGACACTTCAATAGGAAGGAATTTTTTCCATTAGATTTCACTTTTCCACCATTTAAAATAATTTTTTTTCATATGATCTACCTTTAATATTTTACCACTTTACCTTTGTACTTGTCAAATCATCTGTCAATTTTTGTCATGAGTAACCATTATTTACTCATGTTTTTATGGTCCCTTGTGGGCCTTCCCCATGTGGCCACATGATTGAGTCACCCTTGTTCAGACCATCTGATATGAGTCACCCTTTCATTTATGTAGTTTGTTTAGAGTTCCATTGAGTCCTGTTATGGTGTTCCATCCATTTTTGTATCACATTCATCTCATTTTTCTCATATTCAACCTCGAACTATACTATGTCTCTAAAAAATTCCTCATATTAGTAATTAATCACCCCCTCCAGGATAGAGTCAATCACTTACAAGTCAACCATCCATATTATGCTTTGACAGGGGAAGTCATATGTCCACCACTCATCTTATTTCCCTCTGTCATCATCACTGCTGTGAGTCCCTCAGTCAATTTACTATGATCCATCATGCCTTTATTGAGTATTACTTATTGCCTCAACTCTAGTGAGCCCTCTTGTGTCAAATTTAGTACATTTATTTCAAAAGTGTGGTCTAAAGAGTAGTGTAACTTGGTTCCCACTTTCGTCATTATTCAGTGCCTTAGCTCAAGCAAATGGAATCATTATTTCCCTTTGAATTGGTTATTTCTTGTGTGCTCGCCTCCAACTTAGTATTTCACAATTGAGAATCATATAATTGATGGTTTGGTGATCTAGCAGATTCTACCAGTATTTACCGGGTGTGTGTGAGATGTTCCAGAACACATGAGGGGATAGCCCTTAATGTATCCCCCCACATGCCCAGATGATAGTAGATTATGATCCAGCATCAGATGCAGTTCCATATATTTGATTGGTTCAAATTAAACCACTTGCATCTCCCATAATAAGCATGTATTCCTCATATGGTACATTCATATCTTTAGAGCCCTTTCCTATTAAGAAGGGATATTTTTGTTGTGATCACCCCTCACCATTTCAGCTTGAGGGTCCTGCTATATCATGTACTCATATGTTATTGCATTTAGCCCTAGCCTCTAGTTTCTAGGCACATTATGTATATGATACTCATTGTATTATTGTATCACAATCTGGTCCATTGATGCCAACATATCATGTATCATGTATCATGTACTTTTTTTCTCAAACCCACATTTTTGGGTGCACAATTATTATTTGGGCCGATTTATCTCACCGGGTATCGGTATACCCCCTATGTCATTTGTGATGATGTACACCAAATAAAAGGAGATTTATATCAGTTTAGTAGGTGTCATCCCCTCCATTCCTCCATCCTTACTTGCATTTGGGTGAAAATGTGAAGTTGGGTTACACTTTTGTGAGAATCGGGGGTGGAAAATTTTTTCGGCAATAGTTTGGCTGAAATTTTGAGAAAGTTCGACCAAACTATTGGATAGTTCGGCTGCACTGTATGAGAAATTTCGGCCGAATTATATGAAAAATTTTGGCCAAACTTGTTCTGCCATTTAGATTGAAGGCACACTGATGGTGTGGGAAAACATAATTTTTGTAGAAGATGGGAAAACTGGCACTAACAGTTCGGCTGAACTTTTAGTATGGTCAGACTATTAGTTCGGTTGAACTTTAAATTTTTTTTGTCCAAACTCATATTTTATAAATATATCACTCGCGAAGGAGTCTCATTTTCACGCGTCTCTATTCGCATAGTATGTTCACGAATTTCTGTTTGATTTTTTGTGGCGTGTCTTTGTTCGCATAGTCTGTTCGCGGGTTTCTGTTTGAGTTTCTGTGGCGCGTCTCTGTTCGCATATTCTGTTCACGGGTTTCTGTTTGAGTTGTTGTGGGGCATCTTTGTTCACATAGTGTATTCACACTCTATTGCTTTGTTGTTGATTTAGCACCTGTGCCCGCGAATTGATGCTCAGGAGTTGCGCCATTGCTCAAGAGTTGCTCCAGGTAAGTAAATTCTCCATATTATAGATCCTAAAATATGTTATGAATAACAAAAAATAATGGGAGAAAAAAAAACTGTAGTATCACTATTACTGGTATTTATTACTATTACATAGGTACTGATGTGGTCTCCATTACCACACCATATAGTAAAACGATATGGTACCTGTCATAAAAAAAAAAAGCAGTGAGCTATAAATCAATAGTAATTACATTACAAGGATAGTACACATTTATTACTGATATTAGCATGGTTCCTATCTGTAAGCTGAGTGACTCTATTGAAACCAACTGATTAGGGAAATATGGTAGCATATTTTCACTGTTCTTATTCTTGTAATGATTAGGGTCTCTTGTTATCACCTGTATGGTCCGAGTCCATAGTTCTCCCCACTACTCGAATTATATCTATGGATAATATGGGCTATTATCTTAGTAGTGCCATCTCTAATATGTGTCCTATTGATTTTCTTATACTCCCCTTGGTTTTCCATCAAATACATGACCCAATAATGATAACCTAGGGTGCTACAGGTTGAAATCTGGTGTTAGTTTTAATTAGTTACTACTTATTGTATGGAATATCATCAACTGTACTAGATAGGAGCACTGCCAGAGTGGAATTTTTGAAATTCCATATTTCTCAACTGTACTTTATTTTACCTTATTTACATATTTGTGAGCTATAAAAGTAATTTTTCTTAGCAAAAGAGGAGACCTGCATTGAATATGTCTCATTAAAAACATTCACAAAGATTCTCTAATGTGAGAGTTTGCCAGTTGTTTGGAATTTAAATATGACTTTTTCATTGCACTATTTTTTTTCATTTTGGGTTGAAGAACCCACTCTAGAGCAGTTCTTTGGTTTATTTGGAAATTGAATGGTGAAAAAAATGTTGCTTTAAATGTCAAAGTAATATCGCCGCAAGGTAACAATTCCAAAAAGTAATTTTGACGGAGTTGCTTTATTCTTTTCAATTCAGGGTACAACTCACTCTCGTTCCACTGCCCCCTATTACTTTTATATGCTTAATGATACATATTATACTAGCAAGTGTGAGTGTTATCAGAATTGGACTGTTCTTTTATATATGTATATATACTCTGTGAATCCAAACCTTTAAATAAAAATGTGCAAAGTTCCAGACATGATTAGGATGGATTCTAAACCAGTTTATACCAAAAATGGGTTGCAATTTGTTTGAGTGGATATTTATGCCTACGAAAAATCCCTGAACTAGGCTGACTAGCCTGTTTAGCCAGCTGTGTTCTGGTTCTGATAAAATTGCCAGCCTTAGAAACACAAATAACAGATATTGATAGATATTGATTTGTGATTAACGAAATAGATTTTTTTATCTGTTGTGAATTCCTGCATCTTATTGAGCAGAGTTTGGACTGTCTCTTAAGGAATTATTTTCTCCTCAGCAAATACCTCATCCTTAAGCATGCTTTTAGTAATAATAGTAATGGTTACATATTAGTTACTGAATAAGCTTAATCTTTGGAAACCTGTAATCTAAGCAGTCATCCCATATTATAGAGACACTGCTTACCTCTACTAATTTTTGATCATGTAATTATATCGACTTCTCATATTCACTGTTCTCTAATTACATATTGATAGGCCTAATAAGTGGTTACAAAAGATTCCAGAAGATACTTCAAAACCAAAAGTGATTTGATAAAAACACATTAGCCAATAAATGAGCCATTGAAACCAAAATTGATTTGATATAAAACATAGGTTTGAAGCTAAGAGTAAATGCCCCTACAGTCAATCAATATATGGAATAGTTTTAAATATATATGAGTTTTTCATTTTCATATCCATGGTCTCAAACAATGAGAGAGAGAAAAAACCTTTTATATTCAATGGATGTAAAACACAAATTAGCCACATCTCTAGAATAGATCTAAATAGAAGTTTTTCATTTTCATATCCATGGTCTCAAACAATGAAATAGAGAAAAAAAAACCTTTTATATTCAACATTTAAAACACAAATTAGCCATAAAAGTTTCCCATTGAAACCATAAGTGATTTGATACAAAACATAGGTTTTAACCTAAGAGTAAATGCACCTACAGTCAATTTTTGGAATAGTTTTAAGTAGAAGTTTTTCATTTTCATATCCATGGTCTCAAAAAATGAGAGAAAAAGCCTTTTATATTCAATTTATGTAAAACACAAACTAGCCATATCTCTAGAATAGATCTAAATAGAAGTTTTTCATTTTCATATCCATTGTCTCAAATAATGAGAGAGAGAAGAACTTCTTATATTCAACATGTAAAACACAAATTAGCCATAAAATTTTCCCATTTAAACCATAAGTGATTTGATAAAAAACATATGTTTTAACCTTATTAAATGCCCCTACAGTCAATCTCTGGACCATTTTGAAATAGAAGTTTTTCATTTTCATATCCATGGTCTCAAACAATGAGAGAAAAAACCTTTTATATTCAATGTATGTAAAACAAAAATTAGCCATATCTCTAGAATAGATCTAAATAGAAGTTTTTCATTTTCATATCCATGGTCTCAAACAATGAGAGAGAAAAAAACCATTTATATTCAAGATGTAAAACACAAATTAGCCATAAAATTTTCTAATTGAAACCATAAGTGATTTGATACAAAACATAGGTTTTAACCAGAGATTAAATGCCCCTACATTCAATCTCTGGAATAGTTTTAAATAGAAGTTTTTCATTTCATATCCATGGCCTCAAACAATGAGAGAAAAACCCTTTTATATTCAACGTATGTAAAACACAAATTAGCCATATCTCTAGAATAGATCTAAATAGAAGTTTTTTATTTTCATATCCATGGTATCAAACAATGAGAGAGAAAAAAACCTTTTATATTCAAAATGTAAAACACAAATTAGCCATAAAATTTTCCAATTGCAACCATAAGTGATTTGATACAAAATGTAGGTTTTAACCTAAGAGTAAATGCCCCTACAAGTCAATCAATCTCTTGAATAGTTTTAAATATAGAAGTTTTTGATTTTCATATCCATGGTCTCAAACAATGAGAGAAAAAAACTTTTATATTCAGTGTATGTAAAAAAACAATTAGCCATATCTCTAGAATAGATCTAAATAGAATTTTTTCATTTTCATATTCATGGTCTCAAACAATGAGAGATAAAAAAACCTTTTATATTTAACATGTAAAACACAAATTAGCCATAAAACTTTCTCATTGAAACCATAAGTTATTTGATACCAAACATAAGTTTTAACCTAAGAGTAAATTCCCCTACATTCAATCTCTGGAATAGTTTTAAACAAAAATTTTTTATTTTCATATCCGTGGTCTCAAAGAATGAGAGAAAAAACCCTTTATATTCAATGTATGCAAAACACAAATTAGCCATATCTCTAGAATAGATCTAAATATAAGTTTTTCATTTTCATATCCATGGTCTCAAACAATGAGAGAGAAAAAAAACTTTTATGTTCAACATGTAAAACACAAATTAGCAATAAAAGTTTCCCATTGAAATCATAAGTGATTTGATACAAAACATAGGTTTTAACCTAAGAGTAAATGCCCCTACAAGTCAATCAATCTCTCGAATAGTTTTAAATATAGAAGTTTTTCATTTATATATCCATGGTCTCAAAAAATGAGAGAAAAAACCTTTTATATTCAATGTATGTAAAACAAAAATTAGCCATATCTGTAGAATAGATCTAAATAGAAGTTTTTCATTTTCATATCCATGGTCTCAAACAATGAGAGAGAAAAAAATATTTTATATTCAACATGTATATAGTATTTAGAAACAAAAATTAATTTGATACAAAACATAGGTTTTAACCAATTATATAGTTTTTCATTTTCATATCCATGTTCTCAAACAATGAGAGAGAAAAAACCTTTTATATTCAACATGTAAAACACAAATTAGCCATAAAAGTTTTCCATTGAAACCAAAAGTGATTTGATAAAAAACATAGGTTTTAACCTACTCTAGTAAATGCCCCTACATTCAATCCTTAGAATAGATGTAATTATAATTTTTTCATTTTCATATCCATGGTCTCAAACAATGAGAGAGAAAAAACATTTTATATTCAACACGTAAAACACAAATTAGCCATAAAAGTTTCCCATTGCAACCAAAAGTGATTTGATACAAAAAATAGGTTTTAACCTAAGAATAAATGCCCCATACATTCAATCTCTAGAATAGATCTAATTAGAAGTTTTTCATTTTCATATCCATGGTAGTTCTATAGGCAGAGTTTGTAAAGGGCCATGTAGCCTCTAGATCTCATCTTTTATGAAAGGTGACATGTCTAGTAAATGCCCCTACAATCAATCTCTGCAATAGATCTAAATATAAGTTTTTCATTTCTTCCTTGCCTTTGCAATAAATTTCAATTTCATATATATATTTTTATTGAATTTGTTTTTTTTTTTAGGGATAAGAAAACCATTAAATATCGTTGAAAAATGGAAATTATGCATAGAAGTTTCTTGCTATCCCAATCTAAGGAATGCAGTGATTACATATGTGCTTTCCAATATTGCGACTAGAAAATTTGTCCAAAGGAAAATGAATATACCACGAAGAAAAACAAATAACGAGGCATATTATACTGGATTGATAGAAGGCTTGGGAACAACGATGGAGTATGGATCAAATGGAATTGTAGTTTTCACCAATTATGAACTTGTGTGCAACCAGATGAATGGCGTGTACCAAGTTAAGAAGGAGAGGCTAAAAGAACTGCATGGAATAGAAAACAATATTGTTAGCCAATTTCAATTTTTTAGTACAAGGCATTGTACAAATTTGAATAAGATGTCTGCTGATTATTGCGTGGGGCAATGCAAATTTAGGATTCATCTATCAAAGATGAATTAATAGATGAATTAGAATTATACGGGGCAATGCCAATGCAAGATTCATCTCTCAAAGCTAAATTAGTTTTGAGACACTCTTCTTCAAAAATTCAAGATTCATCTCTCAAATATGAATTAGTTTTGAGATGCTCTTCTTCAAAAATTCAAGATTCATCTCTCAAAGATGAATTAGTGTTGAGATGCTCTCCTTCAAAATTTATTGATCGACATTGTCACATATCTTGGATATGTGTGTGTTGTGTACTTATAAATGTGTCTTTTTTAATGACCATGTGATTTTTTCAATTATATACGAAGTGTGCTCCCACTACACCATGTAAAGCGCAACTTCGTGAAATTCACATTTGAAACAACTGGTGAACTTCACATTTTTATGAAATTAAAATGTCAGGACTTCAACAATTTTTTTTTTTAAATGGAGTTTGTTTAAATGGAGTTTCACTTCTTTTTTAATGACAATGTGTTTTTTTCAATTTTATACCAAGTGTGCTCCCACCATGTAAAACACAATTTGGTGAAATTATCATTTTTATAACTTTTTTTTTCTTAAATTGAGTTTCACACATCAATTAGTGCTTTGAAAGTTGTGTTTTACATAATTTGTTTACACTAAATTACATTAATTTTCTAAAATTTATTTTTAATTTAATTTAAATTAGTTATTTAAAAAAACAATGGTAAATGTGCACTGTAGATATATATATCATGGAGGATGAATGACGAAGATCAACAAAATTTCATATCTCTGCGAGAGGGAGGGATCAGGGATCAGGATCAAGAGTTGTTCATGGTAAATTTAAATATAATCTTAAATCTCCATACATGTGTGTACATATGGAATTTATTTTTTATCAACTTTGTGAGTTAAATTAGTTGTTAATAAGTTTCATTTTTTATTTTTTAGGAGCTAATAAGAAGAGAAGGGTCTCTACTCCATCCATGGATGCCCATGTTTCACCCAGTCGTGATATGGTTTTAACACAATTTAATCAATGAATATGTACACGTGTATTTATATGTATGCATGTATTTTTCAATTGATTATAAATTCGTATTTGTTTATGAAGCTTCTCTCTCCTCTCAAGAGGTTGGTGGTGGTTCAAATCCCCTTAGAGGGCCATCAATAAGTGGTAGCAGGTTGCGTGAAGGTGGTGATATTTATTCTCCCGGAGGCCAATCAACGACTGGTGGTGCTAGTTCTTAGCAGGGTCATTATGGTTCTCAACAGTTTCAAGGTGGAGAAGATGCTAGCCAACCACGTCGAGGTTGCCATCAATTTCAATATTTTTTTCATTGAATTTGTACAAATTTGTTTACATATGTTTTTTCTAATATATAAAATTATATATATATATATATTGATGCAGAGGCTGAAAATGTTCCAAATGTTGGTCAAAATAGACGCAGGGTAGAACGCTACATTCAAGAAGAAGGTTGTCTACCCACCACAACTTATCCGGCCAACATTTATGATATACCATGGGAAAGAAACATAGCGCAATGCACCTTAGAAAGGTGTCAACAACTTCATGCAAAATCGCGGAGAGATCTTGTGGCTTTGACTCTACCTGTTGAGAGTCGACAAAGCCTCGAAATAGTTACACATTCATTGGGAAAACTAGTAAATGTGTAAGTCATGAGAAAGAGAAAGGAAACATTAATGGGTCTCGATAAATGGGAGGATGTAAAACAAAGAGTTACAAAAGAAATGGCGAAGTCAATGTTTAATTTCAAGGAAGGGCCAAAAAGAAAAATGTTGAAGGTGCAATATTTCAAGCACTCTGATATAGCTCACTATTTGTATGATAGGCACGTTACGGCCTATGGGCTCCCATGGAATGACGAGGTTCCAATTTATTTTGCAAAATTGTTTTACGTAGAATTTTTTTTGGAAATGAAACCCAATTACAATGACCTTTTGTTAGAATTTTTTGGTCCAGGGAAAGGTCGATTGTGTGACCGTAGGAATGCTAGGCGAGATGTGGAGTTGCCTCGCCCTGAGTCGCCATTGGTGAGTCGACCTTTTCGGGTCGAAACTTTGCGGTCGGAGATGGATGTGACTTCTCAAATAAGTCGAGAAGCAAGGGATGTCATCATTGACAATGTTCACAGCGGATTGGGTGGAGTCGATCTTTGTCTAAATCGACAAAGAGCACGTGAGAATGCACGTGCCAATTTTTTGTATTGTACAGATGAAGAGATTGACAACATGAATGTTGAAGATCTCAGAATATATGCAAAGAATTGTCGCAATGGTTGGCAAGACTTAATTCTTCATGAGGAAGAGGGCACGGGAATGGTATGTGTTAATGACCTTAGGGTTCAATTATTTTAACACATACATGTGTACAATTTGTAATAAATACATGTGTATGTACATGTATACATTTATTTGTATGTACATTAATCTAACAAAAATGTATCATTATATGTTAAAACACCATTTGTAGTTGTCACGCATGATGAATGACGAAAATGTTAATATCACGTTCGGGGCCTCTGGTTCAAACAATGAAGATGGGTCTCACCATCAAGATATGTTGACAAATGTTAGTGTTTTTTAAGTGATATTTTTAAAATAAATAATTGTGCACACATGTACATGTACATATATAATAATAAAATGTTTTAACATATTCCGATTCCGTCCGATGTTTTTGGGATGGCGGTACCTTCTTCTTCCTTGGGAGATGTACCTTCTACTTCCTTAGGAGATGTGCCACATCCACAACATGGACAATTTTTCACTTTTAAAATCTATGTTTAAGTTATATATATATATTCCACCTCAAAAAGTTCCATTAAAAATTGAAATATATATATCTATATCTTGAGTTATTTTAATTTTTTTGAATTTTAGGTTTTTGGAGATTTTCTTTTGGAGCCTCTCTTAGGAGATGTCCCAAATTCACCTGCAAAAGTATTCAATTTTTCACTTTTAAATATATATATGTTTTTTTAAAAGTTATAATTTATAAATTGAAGTTTATTTAAGTTTTATTATAAATTGAGATCTTGATCTTGAGTTATTTTATACTTTTAAAATTTTGAATTTTAGGTTTCTATAGAAGATTTCTTTAATCCACGGACTCTAGCGACGGAGATAGGAACATCCACACCGTTTCAACCATTTGAACAAGTTGTCTAAATTTTTTTTTTAATATTATTGAAAATAATTTTATATATGTACATGTGCATATTCATTTGAAATATATATATATTTAACTGTACATGTATATTGTACAGTTTACTATTGGAGATGTTCCCATGGGGGAACTTGTAGCAGGCGAACAAATGGAGAGGGAATCTCATGAGGTATTGCATGATTTTTTTTTATATTTTGTTTTTTACATGAAGTTCATATATATTCTCACTCATTTTTAAAACATCAAATTTTAATGTTTGTATGTGCATTGTGTACAGGTTTCCCATGCTTCGCAAGATAGCGCGCGGATTGAGACTCTGATAGGAAAGACACTACATCCATCTGTATTTGATGGACATGATTTGTAGATTTGATTTCAAGATTTAGATAGTCTTAAATTTACTTTTTTATATATTATCTAGATGCACAGTCATATATATATATATATATAACTTGATACTTGATACTTGTGAGATATACAATTTTTGGACATATTTTATTACAATGTTAATATAATTTGTTTTGTTCCAAAAAGTTAAGTTTTTGATGGTTTTAGTACTTTTGGCATGTGAATGTGAAGTAATGTTGTTATATAATTTGTTTGGTTTTTAAAACTTTTAAGTTTTGGATAGTTGAACTACTAGTAATGTTGTCATCTATAAATTAATGTTTTTCTTCTGAACTACATTTGGCATGTTATGTAATGATGTGTTATAATTTGTTTTGTTTTTAAAACTTAAGTTTTGGATGCTTGAAGTACATTTGGCATGTGAAGTAATGTTGTGATCTATAATTTTTTTTTAAATTAAAAGTTAAGTTTTGGATGGTTTCAATCTACATTTGGCATGTGATATAATGTTAAATGTTTTTATTGGATAGTTGAACTATAATTGGCATGGCATGTGAAGTAATGTTGTGATATAATCAAAAAGTTTTTAAAACTCAAGTTTTGGATGGTTTCAATCTACATTTGGCATGTAATATAATGTTAAATGTTTAATGTTTTTATTGGATAGTTGAACTAAAATTGGCATGGCATGTAAAGTAATGTTGTGATATAATCAAAAAGTTTTTAAAACTCAAGTTTTGGATGGTTGAAGTACATTTGGCATGTGAAGTAATGTTGTGATCTATAATTTTTTGTTAAATTAAAGGTTAAGTTTTGGATGGTTTCAATCTACATTTGGCATGTGATATAATGTTAAATGTTTTTATTGGATAGTTGAACTATAATTGGCATGGCATGTGAAGTAATGTTGTGATATAATCAAAAAGTTTTTAAAACTCAAGTTTTTGATGGTTTCAATCTACATTTGGCATGTGATATAATGTTAAATGTTTAATGTTTTTATTGGATAGTTGAACTACAATTGGCATGGCATGTGAAGTAATGTTGTGATATAATCAAAAAGTTTTTAAAACTCAAGTTTTGGATGGTTTCAATCTACATTTGGCATGTGATATAATGTTAAATGTTTAATGTTTTTATTGGATAGTTGAACTACAATTGGCATGACATGTGAAGTAATTTGTTTTGATATAATCAAAAAGTTTTTAAAATTCAAGTTTTGGATGGTTGAAGTACATTTGGTAAGTTTTTAACTTTTTTTCACTCAAACAATAGTATGTAGTATGTAAAGATAAAAAACAATCTTAAGATTACTTTTAAGTACGATCAAGTGTTCTTGAAACATTTTCCCACATGATGATACCTTCATTGACCTATGAACTAAAGTAGTTCATAGGCTATATGTTCTGCCTCTTTCCCATATAAATCTCTTTAATTCTGATTGGAAATATAAGACATAGATATATGTTTTTTGGATTGAGGTCAATGTCATTAATGCACTCAACTAGGTAGCCTTATTGATTTATAAATTGGTAAATTGATGGTTCATTCAGTTTTAATTTCATTCTAGAACATATATATATATATATATATATATATATATCCAATACGTGCACAACATTTTTCATCAATGCACATAGAACATATTCGACCATTGGACAGACAAATTTTGTACTAGATTTTCAATCAGGAATAGAGATGTGGGTCAAATCCCACCAAAAGTCGAAGAAGTGCTCCGAGTCTCTTGTCTGAAAGGAATCTTCATACAAAATTATACTGCGGATGATTTATTTACATTGTGGATACTTTTTACCAAAAAATCCCACAAGAAAAATTGGGCGTGCATTGAGTTCATGTATATATCCAGTACATGCAACATTTTTCATCAACGCACATAGAAAAATTACTTTCAGTTAATTGCATTCTAGAACATATATATTGAGTACGTGAAACATTTTTCATCAATGCACATAGTAAAACTAATTGAACAATTAATTGCATTCTAGAACATATACATATATATCCAATATGTATGCAACATTTTTCATCAATGCATGTATAAAAAAGCTACTTTCAGTTGATACTAGAGTGTGCATGTACCAAAACAATTTGTACATGTGCAAACACTTGCATAGATAACATAACAAGGAAGCTCAATTTTTAATTGAGTACTGGAAGTTCTAGAACATATAATCCAAAGAGAATAAATTGTTGGGCAATTCAATCAAAAAAATTCCAATGGAATGCCATCTTCAATAATCCGTTCATGATCAGATTTTGACATTTTCCATTTCTTAATTTTCATTTTTTTCTTTGATTGAACCTCTATCAACTTTATGCGTGCTGCACACACCAAGTGACTATATTGACAACTTATGAAATCAGGTTCATAGTCTTCAAAGTAAACAAAATCCCCACTTTGATTAGTTTTTTTGAAAAAATAACCTTTTAGTATAATAGATCCTCTTTCATATGGAAATCCATGATCATTATAGTCTTCTAATAATTTCATTTTTCATTCAGTGCAATGCATCAAATAATACTTCACATTTTCATCGTTGTCAGTAGGTGCAATTACAACAAAAACATCTCTTGCACAATAAAACAAACTTAACAAAATTATACATATTCAAATTTATTTCTAGATCTTTATCATTAGAAAGCAATTCAAATGTTACCTTCTCTAACAAGATCAGAAACTCGATCACCATCGGATGATATTGTAGTCTCCTCTGATTGCATTTCTTCAAACATTGCAACGGACATTTTTCCCTTTGTATTTAGCTTTGTATGTTTCCAATATTTTACATACATTTTGTTTTCACAAACGTCATTGGATTTTGTGTTGTCTATGCAAACATGAAAAAAACAAGAATATTTTCTTTTATCCAATGCAAACACATTTCTGGATGACTTTGTTTTAATTGAATGCAATTTTTGAGTCCCTTTTATTGTTTCAATGTCATTTCCAATTGATCTATCTACGTCTTCGATCCCAATATGCCAAAAAAACCTTTATATGGAAAATTTAAAGAAGAATGTAAATATGATATCAAAATACAATCAAAGATAATCATTGTGATAAATGTACACTGTTTATTTAATTAGATATCCAATAAAAATTAAATTGAATGTACCTTCGCACTTCCCTTGATCGGTTAGTCTCATGGCTTAGAGCAACGATGCACCATTGAACAACTTCTTTCGCGTCCACAAGTCGGCTTGCAGAGGGGTTCATTTGATATCTTCGAAGTGCTCGTTTTATGCATGCCCCTGCACCGTCATGTTCTCCTTTTCCATGGCCAGTCTCAAAGAAATTCCAACAATGTTTAATGCAGGTTTTCTTATGAAGAAAACACAACCAAAAGAATGATCGTGCAGATTTGAATTGACCTGCGCATCTGTCTGACCATATCCAATGTTCATTGAATGTTATTCCATGATTTTTCAAGGAATCATAAATTTTTCCAAAACAATGTTGTACAAAATATGTATCATGTGTACGATCGTCATTGATATAAAAGTGATATTCTTTAATAATATGTCGATTTTCACTGGTGCTTTCTATATGATCGACGTTTTGTTCAGCATGTCTATATAGAATATGGATGAGCATGGAGACTTGGTCAGAATGATAGTATTCACTCTGAATTTATTTTTGTGGAACAAATGTGTAGTTTTCTACAAAATCAATTACTGACAAAATGGTCCCTGGTGGAAAAAATTCACGGGATTTTTTGAATTTCAAGTCCTGCCATCGAGCTCTATGGGAATGCTTGGTGTATTTATAAATTTCTGCCTCAAACTTTCTCAAAAAATCTATCACAAAAATTTCTTCTTCTTGTAATTCAATTCTTTTAGCACTATTTGAACCTTGAATCAATGTATGGATATATTCATATCTCTTCCATTTCACTTTCATGTTGGAAAATTATTGATCATTTATATCAATACGATATTTGTTTTGAAATTTAGTCAAATTTCCACAATCATCACATTTTTTACCACCAACACATTTCTTTTTGTAAAATAGTTCATCGCTTTCTCTTTCACATAGAATTTGAGATATGAAATCATGGATAGTGGAAGGAGGATGTGAATCCTTCCAAAATGTTCTACCAAAATCAAGGAATGTGTCATAATATAACTCAAATTCCACATGATAATGGCAACAACAAGTGTCACGTACGGTGATAGGTTTTACATACCATGGTTTTTGTTGAACAAAAGCACTGATTGAAACATGAATTTCACGATTCTCTTCTTTGAACTTGTTGAAAAACTCTATCTGAGTGGTTTCCAAGAAATGTTTTTCATGTTCTTCGTACTGATTTCGTGCTATTCTTCTTCGCATCACATGCCTTGCAGTTGGCGAAACACACGAATTGTTCTTCCAATATTCATATATTATTTTTTTAACATTTTCTCCAAGTCTATATTTGTATGGTTGCCTACAAATAGCTCTCCAACAAGCAAGTTCATCATTTACATCTATTTGCAACCGAAATTTCTGATGTTTGTGCAATGTTTTTCGCGAGGTTCCTAATGCTCATGCCATAGATTTTACCAAGCGATTCTCTTCAGTACTTGATAAAACCACTGCCATATGTATTGCTCTACATACAACTGAAACATTTTTCTGTCTAGATCTTTTAATTGAATTTATAGCACTATTTATATTTTGTATCACATTTTCCTCCATTTTTTTATCTTTGGTTGATTTTCTAATACCCAATAAAGTCATAGCTTATTTTAATTTCCTTAATGGTAGGAGAGCTTTCAACATTTGGGCTTGAACTGTCACATTTTCCTTTATGAAATACTTCTCAAAAATGTGGTTAACATGATATCATATATAATGGTCAGCTTTTTTATCTCCATATATGTGAGTGTCAACATTTTCTAACATCTCGTCATCGACATTGATTTCATCTATACATATTCGAATGAATAGTACATAATAAGTTTACATATTCAATAAATAACTAAATTAATAAATATATGTATAATTTCAATAATACGTGCATGTGTTCAACACACACACACACACACACACACACACACACACATATATACATACCTTGTGATTCAATTTCTTCACTTGAATTTCTTTCATCATTTTCACCATCTTCAATCATTGGTTCAATATCTCTTTCACTTTCTCTTTCAAAATTTTGTATCTCATCATCAATGTTTTGAGGAATATCTCTCTTTGTTTACATTGCAAAATATTTTTCAAATTAGTTCATCAAATAAAAATTAAGCTTCACATTTTACACTAGGAAAATTTTAAATATATCAAAATCATAATATTTACATTTACATACTTGTTTCAAATTCTAGTTGAGGTTGATTTTCCCCTTCAATATTTGAGATTGCTTCTATATTTCTTTTTCGAGATTGTCTCGTCTCTTCTCTACGTTCCTCGGGGTCTCTTTTTCGATCTCATTTTCTCGTACAATTTCTTTGATTTCCCATGATAATAGAGTATGAAGTTAAAAAAAATTCCTTCAAAAATTTAGACAAAAACTCAATTAAAAAAACATCACAAAATATTTAATTTAAAAAAAAAAACTCATTTTAAAAATTTGGCAAAAAAATACATACTTCAATCCAAAACACTTACTTTAAAAAATTCAAGAAAAAAATGTCTTATAAAAATGAAACGAAGTTCAAAATATTTCCTTCCAAGTCCTACAAGAAAATATCATTTAAAAAGTTACACAAAAACTCATTAAGATTTACTTCAATCCAAAGCCCAAAAATGTCGTTTCGAAATTAAGCCCAAATCTATACTTTTAAAAAAATGAAGCCCAAAAAATTGTATCACATACCTCCAAGAAATGTCTTTTAAATGTACCTCCAAGAAAATTCTTTAAAAATTTCTTTTGAATGTACCTCCAATAAAATTCTTTAAACCAAAAAAAATTCCTTGCAAAATTAGATCAAATGTATGAAAATAATGTGTCTCAAAGAAAAGACCTTTGAACGTACCTCCAAGTAAAGTACTTAAACCCAAAACAATTATTTGCAAAATAAGGTCAAGAATTTTGTAAAATCAGACCAAACATGAAAAAATATGCGAGAATAATGAATGGTTTTGTGGCAATTTATATTGCCACGAAATTTTTTTTGGGGGGGCTCGGCGGTACTCTTTCAGACCGATGGAAAGTTAAGTAAAATTTTGGCCGGAATTTTAAGAAATAGTTTGGCCAAACTAATTTTTCATTTTACTTAACACGCCGTCAATGCAAAAAATAATTTGGCCAAACTTTTTTTAAGAGTTCGGCCAAACTATCGTGTCACCAGTTACGCAGAGCCAAGCCCTGAATACGTTTCTGGAACTTTGGACTGATTAAACTCCATTTAACATTCTGAATTAACTGTCGAAACCAATGCAAGCATTTTATGAATTAAATCTACTTTCAAGAAATATAGCTTTCATGGAATTTCATAAATATTTATTAATTTTAATTAATTTTGTAATAAAATGGATGCAAACAATTTCTGAAGGTTATTGTGATTCACTGAAATCAAAATTTTGTATCTTCCAAAATACATTGTAAAAAAAAATGAAAAAATTATGGTACATTACATTGGTTCATCGTCTCTAATGGGTAGCTTTTATATTCTTATTTTATAACTTATATGTTAAGAAATTTCTTGTGTCGCGAAACATATTTAAAATATGTAGTTTTTCATATTGGACCAGTTCAAAAAATTCTAGTAATTATGATATGCATCCATTGGCTTTGTAAATATGATGAAACCAAAGTAGACTCTGTCTATATTGTTGTAACACATTTTGTTTCTCAATAACACAAATTTTCAAAGAATACAAGATTGTGTATTAACATCACTTCTTATGAATCCGTTGATTGTTAAAAAACACACAATCAAAGAAATGCTAAGTTGACATATCAAATGAGTATAAAAAAATTCCAAAAAATAATTAATAGAAAGCTAACAAAATTTCTGACAACTTTTATTTTTATCTCAAAATGAAATTCTAAACATAAAAATTGTTTTAGCTTGCAGAAAGTTGAAGAACCGAAAAAAATGAAAGTTTTTTCTCAAAAAAGGGAAAAAGGTGTAACCCAACTTCACATTTTCACTCATTTCTTAAACTCTCTCTCTCTCTCTCTCTCTCTCTCTCTCCCCCCTTTGATGTCTTGTGGAAGTATAACCTATAAAGTATTGCAGTCATATGATTTTCTCCTAACACTCATATGTTAGGGGGGAATCTGTTATCACCTAAAAATGATCTCTAAGCCATTTCTAACTAGGTAAATCGAAATGCACCATGTAGGAAAAATTTTACCATAGTAAAATCACTTTCACCATAGGAAATTATTTAGTAAACCATTTTTATTAAATAATTTCATATTAAAATAAAAAAACCCCATGAGAGTCATGTTATGTAACTAGATCTCAAAAATATAGATCAATGA
The DNA here is from genome assembly GCA_034641835.2 of Pinus albicaulis. Taxonomy (NCBI): domain Eukaryota; kingdom Viridiplantae; phylum Streptophyta; class Pinopsida; order Pinales; family Pinaceae; genus Pinus; species Pinus albicaulis. The sequence goes on from CM076580.1 coordinate 418,611,192, forward strand.
CTTCAAATTAGCTTCTTTGAGGAGGAAACCTCCTTTACATCACATAAATGAAAAATTATTCAATGATGCAAATGAACAGACCTCCTTGGTATATATAGGAGTCTATGGGGTCACAATATAATTAGAGTCTACATAACAATAATAACGTAAGGACACAACAATAACAATAGTGGGCTTTCATGGGGCATAACAATAACAATATGTTTCTACACTAACAATAACAATAAATGGGATACACTAGTATTATAGATACCTAACATGCCCCGCTCATTAAAAATAGTGTTGTCCTCAACACTTGAGTAGTTTTGGATACTTCTGTATAAAATTCTCATCCTCACACATGGAATCTTCAACATTTAGGTTCTTACACTTAATGAGATACTCTGAAATTGATCGATTTCATAGCTGTTTGGTTCTTGTTTATGTGACTTCTTCATGCTCTAATATTATTTTTCCTTCTTTTTTAAGTTTTAGAAATATTATTTAAACTGGGAGCTTGTCACTGAAATCCCTTTTTAAGCATGAGACATGCAAAACTGGGTGTACTTGGTAACATGTCGACAACTCCAATTTTTGTGCCATAGTAACAATATTTTGCAACACCTTGTAAGGACCATACTAATTGAGTGATAATTTATTATCCTTCTTAGCTTGCTTGAGGGAAATTTATTTGTATGGTTGTACCTATAAAAATTCCTAGTTTCCTACATCAAAATTTCTTTCACTTTGATGTTGATCAGCCTATTGTACCATTCAATTTTATCCTAGAGTGAGGTTATCCTTTAAGATTTGGAGAAATTGTTGTTGATGCTCGATTGATCTTACACTTCTTGAACCTTATAATTTTCCTTTAAATTTGATGTGATGTATGGTAGATGATATCCATAAAGTGGAATAAATGGGGTCATTTTTACTGTAGTATGGAAGGAAGTGTTAGACCACAATTAACCTAGAGGTAAACACTTAACCCATTATGTTTTCTTATAATATTCAAACTAACGAAGATATCATTCCAAAATTTTGTTCACTATCTCAGTTTTCCCATCATACTAAGGATGAAAAGATGAGCTATGAGCTAATTGAATACCCAAGAAAGAAATAATCTTGTCTAAAAATTTCTAGTGAAAATGGGATCTTTGTTACTTACAATAATCTTTTGGTTTCCATGTAGCTTTTGAATTGTTTCCATAAATGGAATAGAAACTGTACTAGCTTTAAATGTATGAGATAATGCACAAAGGTGTGCTACTTGGTAATTATATCAATTACCACCATGATGAAACTCTTCCTTCAAACTTGGGTAAACCTATGATAAAATTCATTGAAACCCCCTCCCATTGTTGACTTGGAATGTAAAAAGGTTGCAACAAACTAGGGCTCTTAATTGTATCAACTTTATTTTGCTAGAAAAAAATTTAAAAAAATCACCAAAAAATTCTGACTATCAGATTTAAGGCCATCCCAAAAAAATTCCCTCATGACCTCTTGGTAATTTTTAAAAAACCTTGAGTGCCCTCCGAAGGGAAGGTGTGAAATTCCAAAAGTTTATTTTGTTTGAGTTAGGAATTCTTATAGAGATATAAGTGATATTTGTACCACAATGAATAATTTTCTCAAATAAATGTATCATATGTATTGAGATTTTGCAACAAATTTTGAATGATTGTCCACACCTCTTCTTCATTCTTCCATTCATTCCTTCCTTCATTTATCCAATCAAGTTAGATAATAGAAATGGTATAGATAAATTCTTCCACATACTCATCCTTTCTTGAGAGTGCATCTACAACAACATTTTTCTTCCCTTTTTTGTAGATTATTTCAAAGTCGAAACCCAACATCTTGGTGACCCATTTTTCTTCTCTTTTGGAGATAATATTTGTTCCAAAAAGTATTTAAGGCTATCGTGATATTTTTTTACTTTGAAGTGTATTCCCATTAGGTAAGGTCGTCATTTCTTTAATGCATGTAGTATTTCTAACATATCCTTCTCATAAATAGGTCTGTGTAAATATTTTCCCTTGATTGAACAAATTTTGAAAGAAACAGGTATTCCTTCCTGCATTAAAACAAAATCAATTCCATTTCCTTAGGCATCACATTCCATGAGAAAGGTTTTTGTGAAATATGGTGTAGCTAAGACCGATGCTTGGCACATTTCCTCTTCAATATGTTCAAAGGCCATATTCTCTTTTGGAGTCCAAAAAAATGCATATTTCTTCAATAATGTTGTTATGGGCACTGTTATGCTTCCATAAATCTTAAAAACATGTGATAATAGCTTCTCAACCTGATAAATCCTTGAATATTATTTAGGCTTCTGGGGACTTTCCATTCTTTAATGGATTCAATTTTGTTAGGATCTACCTAAAAGCCCTTATGAGATACAATATGACCCAGATATTCCACCTCTTGTACTCCAAATAAGTGGTTGGAGGTTTTTGCATATAATTTTTTCTCCTCTAGTAGTTTTAGTACCCTATCAACATGTTCAACATGATACTTCCAAGACTTGATGTAGGTTAGTATATCATCAAAAAATAATATCACGAATTTTCTAAGGAAGGGTTTCAAAATGGAATTAAATAAACATTGAAATTTGGAAGGTGCATTAGTAAGGCCACAAGACATGACCAAAAATTCATAATGACCTTCATGAGTTCTGAATGCTATTTTCGTAATGTCTTCAGTCCTCATTCTAATTTGATGATATCTTGAATGAAGATCCTACTTGGTGAGGTAAATTTCTCCATGTAATTCATCCATCAATTCATCAACGAAAGGAATGAAAAATTTATCTTTAATAGTGAGCTTGTTGATCTCCTTATAATATAGATCCATACACCGTGATTCATCTCTCTTGTTAACCAATACTACTGGAGTAGAGCAATAAATTTGACTAAGTTTAATTATACCGATCCTATCATTTATGCAACCATATGTTCAATTTCACTCTTTTGGTAATATTGATAGCAGTAATTCCTAATGTTTGGAGGAACACTTCCTACAATCAGGTGAATAGCATGATCATAGTAACGAATGTGGGAGGCCTTTGGGTGTCTCAAATACATTCGTATAATTGTCGAATACTTTTTGGACATCTTTAGAAATATATGATTTCGATGTTTCCACCTCCAGTGGCCATAATTGTGAAATTATACCCCATTTCTCTTTCTTCAAAGCCTTTTTCATGAAATTAAAACTAATTATCTTTCCCGGTTTCCCTGCATTATGCTTTAATTCAATTTCCTTTCCTTCCCAAAAACATTTCATTAAAATTTGTTGAAAAATAAAAGCTATCATCCCCAAAGATCATAACCATTGAACTCCTAGTACAACATCAACACCACCCATTGGAATGGAAAGAATTGAAATATTCAATACATATTCCCCCATGGTTAGCTTTATATTAAGGCACTTTCTAGAGAAATTTATAGCTCCTCCATTCGCAACCATCACTTATCACTTCGGTGTTGGATATAGAAATCAATTTAATTCTTTGTCCATCTTACAATTAATAAAATTTTGGGTACTACCTGAATCAATTAACACGATTACCTTTTCCTTCTTGTTATATCGATCTATCTTGAGAGTTTTAGGAGTGGTAATTCCCGCCAATGGTTCCTGGTGTATATATTTTTCTTTTTATGTTTCTTATTCATTTTCTTCCTCCTCTTCGCAATCTATGTAAAATATATTTTTCTCTACAAACTTACGACCCTTAGTGTATTTTCTATCATAACTATAACATAGTTGTTTTTCTCTTTTTTACTCCAATTGTTGTGGTGTAAACCTTGTAGGTTGTGGAACACCAAAAGCAACAAAACTTCCCTCTTTATAGTTGTGAGTGGCAGAATTCATTGTTGCCATAATTTTTCATTCAAGTTATTTTTCCACCTCGAACGCCTTCTCTAATGAATCAAGTTCCCAAAGCTTAACCTCATGTTGGATATTATCCTCTAAAGGTCCTATGAAGACATAAATCATATGTTACTCTATAATATCATTTAACTTGACATTCAATCTTTGTAAATAATCAATGTTCTCCACCATTGAACCCTTTTGTTTGAGATTTATAAATTGGCTAAAGAAGGCATTTCTCTTTTTATCCTCATACTACTACCAATTCTTCTGCAAAAATTGTCCAAGTGACAATTGATTTCTCAGAAAAAAACCATCGATACCACACAAATTTATTTGTTCTAAATATAAACATATATAGTAGGTACATTTTATGTGTTTGACAAATTATATAGATCAAATAATTGCTCCATTTGAAGTATTCATGTTACTGGATCACTAACATGAAAATTCCTCATTTCAATATTCGAAATTCCACTAATCTTAAATCCACTATTAGTGTCTCTAAACTCAAATTTTTTATTCCTTTTTTCCTCATCATGGTTTTTCATGGAGTGCCCTATCACCACTAGGAAGCATTTTTTGTAGCAACTTTTTCAAACCTTCCTTCAAAACTTCAAGGTCGTTTTCTTTTTTGTTTTTAAACCATCCTTCAAACCTTCCATTTATACTTTCTAACCATCCTTCAAACCTTCCAATTTTTTTATACCATTATTCAAACCTTCCATCTGAGCTTCCATTTATTTTTTTCTTAATCTTTGCGAGAGTGAAATATTTTTCACCTGGTCTCATAATTTTGATATATCATGTTTCATTTCTTCCTCTTATTCATTCGCCATATTAGATCTTTTTGGTTTCTCACTAGGTGTGTCCATTATTTTCCTTCAAGTCATTTTGGAATGATATCTATTCCTCACTATTCCCTTTAGATCATTTTAAACTTATTTTCAAAGAAAATTTATGCAAAAATTAAAAAAGAATACACACCTTTTTCTTGGTTTTTAGGAGTTCAATATTGAAAATTTTGTAAATTTTTAATTTTGGATCTTCAAAGAATAAAATTATGTCTTGTGGTAGCCCTCTATGTCCTATTTTGAATTCCACAAGTAAGACTATAATTGGATTTTTCAAGGTACTGTTATTCCAAATATCCCACGATGACCTGATTAAGGACTAATTCAATAGAGGTAACTTGTAGAAAATGTCACATATCACTGTTTCCACTTTCGGTCCTAAAATTCATATAAGATAACCTAAAGTACATGCAATTTCTGTAAGTTTCTATGAAATTCAAATATGATGTTTGAAGAGAAGGTTAATATGATTTTCCCTAGGCTGGTTGTTTAAGCCTGAATTCTAGAGCATGAAAACTTAACGTCTTCGACCCATATATCAGAAACTGTAGTGAACTAAGATCTGAAATTCCTACACAAAGTTCCACAAGATTTAAAATCCTCGTAGTTTCAATTTTAACTTATAAATATTTGTATAAAAAAAGGTTTGATCACATCATTTTCCACCTCTATATATTTGATGCTCTGAGTTATGGCGTTGGGCAACCCTTTCCCTTCAGACTTGGTCCTTTTTCTAAAAACAATTATTTTGAATTCCATATGCGACTCTGCACTCTAAAAGTGCATGACCATGCAGGTCTATCTATACCCAACCAACATATATAATTTAAAATATGAATAAATACAAAATTTTATATTTTCTTGGTGGTGTTTATAGGTGTTATGTAGGAAAATCCTCTCTACAAACAAAGAAGATCCCTCCACCCTAGGATGGGTCTAGTAAAAATGGGGAACAATCAGAAGCCTACTTTCGTAGATTGTAAATGCATGGAGATCATGAATAGATCACATACCTTAATCTGCTGCTAATCCTCGTTCGAATCCTTTGATCCTTCACTCTCCATAGTCAGATCTTTGTCGTCACTGGCACTTGGTTACCTGCACAAGGGATCAGACAATATAAAATGTGATAGCGTAACATATATCTTGAATATAAAATCTAATTATATGATCAAGGAAAACTAAGAATCCAATCACACACTAAATACGAGAATGGAAAGCAAAAATCAATTGCATTATATTAAAAAAGAGATGGGGAGTTACAACCTGCGCCTTGATGTCACAGCTCTCCTTTGATGGGTCCTGATCCAGGCATGTCTCCAAAGCACTCCTTCAACTTGACATGGAAGGAAAAAGGTCTCAACTCTCACTCAATACCTATAGCAACAAATATCTCCCTATTGTTCTTCTATCTTTGTTATAACTAGCAGAGGTATGGGAGATTTTCCATTTTATAGTAAAGGAGGAGGGAGCATGGATCCACTGAAGGTGGGGAAATGGGTTATCCCTTTGGGTGGTTCCAATTTTGTAGGAACAAAGATCCCAAAGGGAGAGTCTCAGCTCTATCCTCAGGAACAAGCAACCATCTCTCCGCCATGAAGCTTATAGATCTCGAAGCTTCACTTCCATTTTTAAAAAATTTCCAGAAGAGAATTGGCATGGTTATTATCCTCATTCCAACATTGATCATAGTGGGTATGATCCTCATTCCAATATCGATCAGTGCTGGCCTAGATGAAAAAAGAGCCATAGACGCAAGCGAGACACGGTGAGGATGCGCCACTCTAGATAATCATGGTTTCAAGGAGTTGCTTCAGGAATGGTCAACATACAGTTTACTCATTATGCTAGAAGGGATATGATGGAATATTTTCATGATATAAAATAGACACACAAGTCACTATTAGGGGTCTCCAGGATTAGGAACATGGAGTGCATGGATAGTGACAAATTGTTATGTAAAAATGAGTTACACTAGAAGCCTACCTACAGAATCTCGTTGCCTAACTGTATCCCAACTGAAAAAAAATGTTTTAGGGTGGTATAAATACACCTCATGGGAAGGTCTTAAGGAGAGAGAGAGATATTTATTAATGCTATAGCCATTTAGTCCCTGATCATGTCTGGTTTATCACTGTGCCTCCTAAACTCCCAGATTGTGGAAACCCTTGTTTCCCTCCCAAAGATTTTCATTCCTCTTATATGACATCCATGTTTATGCTTTGGAAGGAGATTGTTGAGGCTTAGGCTGGACAAATACGAAGGACGGTTTCACTTGGAGCCATTACTGAATCAGGTGGTATTCCTCCACACATCTTTGCATTCATCAATAAATAATCTCGGTCATGTTCATGATGTTCACAATCTTAGTGCTTTTTACATGTTATGATCCTATTATGAATGATTTCATGTTTTAATACTTATAAGGTTATATGATCTAAAACTAATATCTTAAACATTCTTTCAATTATTAGTAATGTATGTTATTTTCTTGAGTAAGTTGTAGGTTTCACGGAACTAGGACAAGAAGAGGGTTTAAACCATGGAGGATCGCCTTCAAACGTAGGACCTAGGGGTACTACCCCTTCTTCCCATTTTACTATTTTGAGCATTAGGACTGTAAATTTGTGTGCTTCTTGTTGTTGTATTCTTCTTGATCTGTTGGGGTTCCCAACCCAGACCCTAGGGTACTTCATCCTGTAACCGAATTGGTGACTCCACTTGGGATTACATTCTTGTAACTCCTAGTTTGGGTTGTTTCATGCTGGATCTAGGCTTTATTTTTTGTTTTCTAATCTTTTTATCTTCTTTGATTCATTATCAGTCTAGGAAAAAGTTCTGATCTCTTGGATCAGGTTTGGATTTTAAATTTTTTCTTTAATACTGTTTTTATACACACTTTCTAGTTCACACAATCGCATATACATGCATTTTTGTCCAAACAAACACGTGTATAGATGTGTTTACTTTCGCATAGTTGCATATACACACAAGTTAATCACCATCAAGTTGCGTATTGCCAGTTTTAAACTATTTTTTATTTTTATTTTGAGTGCAGTAAAGAATTTTTCCTTCTTTTGGCTGCTTTTGTTTAAACGTGGATGTTCTTGGAAAGTGTTGCTTTTTGCAATCTCTCAATTCCTATATTTCTTGGTGAAAAATGTAGTCAACCTAGGATTTTCCCTTTTTATGAAGTTTCAGTTTTTATGTTTGGGACTAGGGCTTCTTGCTAAAGTTCTTGGCTATTCTGAATATTTGAAACAGTGAGTTAGTGTTAATTTTCTCATGCCCATCCTTCTTATTAATTCTTCTTTGCTTTTCTTTCATGGCTTTCTTTTTTTTCTTGGTATTTTGAGAAAGGTACTTTTGGAAATCTTGAAGACTTTTCTTGATTTTCCTAGAGTTTTCTTGTTCGCTAAAGTTATGTGTTCTTGATGAGGTCATTGATTTAAGTGTGTAATATATTTTCGCTTATTAAGTCTTGTCATGAAAATGATGTTTACGACTTATGGAGTTTGAGTCCTTTTTTTCTCAATTTGGTGATCTTAAGTTTCTGAGTAGATTTTTGCTTTCTCAAATAATTCCTTGCATCCTTAAAAATAAACATACGTAAAAAACGTCTTTGTTTGCCTCTTCTTTTTCTCTCAGTTTTTTTTAAGGCTTCAATGTAATTTTTGAGCAATTGCAAAGTTTTTCATTTGGTTGAATCTAATCAGTTTTGGGAGAAATTCATGCTTCAATTTTTCCTTCTTTGTCTCAAGTTTTTTACCTCTTTGTTGCGAGAAGTTCTTGTTTGAATTTTTCCTTCTTTGTCTCAAGTTTTTGATCTCTTTATTGGGAAACACATTTTCTATTTTTTTAGAGTAATCCTAGAATCCTGCATCAAGCATTTGTATTTCGCATTAGAATAGATGCACTGTAAGAATTTTTACTCCTTTTTGTAGATTTTGAGTGTGTGAGCATGTATTTTGAAAAAGAAAAGAAAAACATTTTTCTTTCATAAGTTTGTTCATAATTCCCTTTGTAGAAGTCTCTTTTCATAGAAGAAAATATTGTATTTTTCATGTATCAAGGTTTCTATTGATTTCCTTTTATGTCTATAACACTATAAGTTACACCTCTATCTCACCCCTATCATAAATAGCAACCTTTAAAATCAAGCGATAAAAACTAAAACGAACTATAATTTTTTTATTTTCCATCAAATACATCAGCTAGTCTAGGTCATTAAGTCCTTCGAATAGGTGTATGGAGACTTAAATGACCAAGGCCACTCTAAATTTAAACTTAGAAGGTGATTTAAAGAGTGAAAAATAGCATCATTAATTTGTCCGAGAAATCTCTCCTAAAAAGGGAGTGAAGCATAAGGGCGAGTGAGAGCAGGGAAGAGATATACCCACTCTCCTACTTGTTGGAACTCGACCAAAGAATGTTTCAACCATCTGTCGATATGAACTGGTGACCTTAGTTTCCATTCATAGGTATCACATAGGTGACTACAAGGGTTAATACCCATGTTACGTAATGCAGATGTTACATCACGTTCATTAGTACTTCTGGAGGGTTCCCTTGCGAAGCTCGAGTACTTGCACTAGGAAAGGCTTTTGTCTAGAGTTCAGCGTAACTACTTCTGTTACCTTTGCTAGTAGGACTGTGTCGTAATTACCCCAGACTATTTTTGGAAGGTCCTTGTATATTCGCTTTATTTTATTTGGGTGTCCGGTCCTAATAACCAAGAGTGGAAATTCCTGAGAGTTGCTTGATTGGTTATTTCTTTAGGGGCATTTTTAGAGAGTGATCGTTGCTCCTAGATGGCTATATATTTGTAATTTTTGAGTCTATATCAGTTCTCTTAACAATTAAAAGTGGTTGATTGATCAGTTCGTTGATCAAGGAGGCTTCATGGGCTCTCACCTGCGAGTGTTGAGCCTTATCCTAGAAGGCATAGGAGAAATTGTGCTGGTGATTTTCAATTAGAAGTAGCAAACACATCATAGAATGATCCTCCACTTGTGGCTATAATTTCATAGGTTGATCCCAGTGTAATTCATGATTTAGAGAGGTGTACTCCACTCCTTTCTAGGGTTATTTTTCTTTCAGAAGAATTTGAGGTTGAAGAGATTTCTCAACCTCCTGTCACTCCTTCTTCACTTATTCCTCCTAATTTTCTAGGCGTTATATTATATGTTGGGACCCTGACTCACAGGCTGGCAATCCCTGTTGTTTCTCCTTATTTTATTTTGATGGCCACTATTGGGAACAAGGTTTTGATTATGAGTACTTCTAGTGTACATACTCCTCTTTCGATAGAAGGAGGATGTACAATTTCTATATCAACTATCACTCATAGTACTACAATATTTGGCTCTTCCTCCATTCCATATTTGAGTGGGGGCACCGAAGATTTTTCTTCCCACACTAGTTCATTTTTATTTGGGATGCCTTCTACTACAATTACCTCAATTCATTTCACCGTTTCATCTACTGTATCCACACCTATTTCATCTATGGCTAGTATTTCAACATCTTTTCAGGATTTTCCCTTTAGAAGCGGTCATATCCCTCATTGTAACCCTTCTTTAGGTTCTTTGTCTTTCTCCATACAAGGTCAAGGTTTCAATCCTTTTAAGGATGTCAAGGTTTCAATCCCTTTCAAGTATGGAAACCTAATTTTGGTGGTTTAGGAACTTGGAATAAATTTGTGCTTGGTCAATAGAGGAAAATACCTTTCTCCTCTGTAGGAACCTCTCAAGGTTTTTCTCCCTTCGCTAATGCGTGGAAACCTTACCAAGGGCTCGCAGCTCCTTTTAACACTTTCATTGGGGGAAACATTCCTGGTTATGGTAACCTTTCAGTAGTAAGAGGTACTACTCTGAATTTCTATAGAACGCAAGGTTTTCCTTATGGTTTAGTGTCTTCTAAGAAAAATATCTGGCAACCTGGTGCCTCACCAAGTCCCAAGACATACAAAACTTAGTGCCCCGCTTGGCCTTTGGTTCCTACCAAGCTTCCATCGGACATACAAAACTTCAAAGGGAAGACAGAAGAGGATCCAACTAAGCATGTAAAAAATTTCCATTTATGGTTCTCATATAACTCCCTTATTGACGATTCAGTTAGGTTGATATTGTTTCAACGCACCTTGAATGAAAGTGTTTCCAAATGGTATATATGGCTTACTGGGAATATCTTTGCTTCATTTGCTGAATTGGCAACTATGTTCTTGAATAATTTTTAGTTTCCCACTCGGTATGATGTTGGAACTGAGCTGGAAAACTTCCAACAAGATAAGGCAAGTCACATTTCTGACCATATTCAGGAATGGAAAAGAAGGAAGAGGCTCACTAAAGCCTATATTCCAAATTAGTTCCTTTTGGTATGGTTCTTAAAATCTTTACAGCCAGAAATATCGAAGGATGTATCAATTTATGGGGTATTTACTGAGGAACAAGCTATATTTAGAGACCATCAACTAGAACTTATATATTCTCAATCTGGGATACTTAATAATATTTTATCGGATGCTCCTTGATCTAAGACAAATTTAGAATAACTGAAGTTAGGTCACCATGCCAACGGGATAGTCAGATCGATCGATAACAATACGGCTAATCTCTTTAATAAATTTCACCAGTTTTCATTACAAACTTCTTCTTCAATTCAAGAATCGCCATAAGTTTTTATGCCTTCCCAACCATTAACTATTAATTTTTTCCAATCCACTAACCCCAAACGAAACCAATAATATGATTGGAATAATTAAGGACATAATAAGAAAAATGATGAGGATGGGAACGATAATGAAAAAAAAATGATTAATAATGCTTGCGAGGGTAAGAAAGAGTCAGAAAAGAAAGTTAATTTTCCTTTCAAATTGTGCAATGGAGACCGGTTCACTCATCCTTTCGCTAAGATTTAATATGCACAACGCTTGTTGGCTCAACAAGGTTGTTATAGTTCCTAGGCTACCCTAAATAACCATTTTCCTTAAGGGCAGAAAATTCTTGTTGGTGAGAATGTGAGTACTAGAGCTCCCATAGGGGGAAACCAGGAAGCGGAAAATCCATCAAGCATATACAGGATGAGTGTTCATGTTGATGTTGAAACAAGGTCGTGTGATTATGGTGACTAGGAATCCTCTAAGGCTAAGGTTTCTCATGATGTTTTAGATCCAATATATATTGAGAGGCCCTTAATTGAGCCTATACCTCAAATGCCGAAAGGATTTGCTAAAAATTTGATTACTAAACCTAATTCCAAGGCAGCTCAGAACTACTCCATTGTATAATGTTTTGTCGAAGACATCTCAGAACTACTCCATTGTAGAATATTTGGCTCATAGTCATTCTGCGATGTCTACATTAGAGTTACTTGAGCCATGCCCAACACAAAGGAGTGTGTTGCTCACTCTGATTGGGGTGATAGATCCAAAAAATATCTTATGATTACATTTCACATGTAAAATATTAGGACGGTACTTCCTCATCATATGTATTTTCAAATTAAATATAAATATCGAAAGATGATTATTTTTCGAACTGTAGTTGTTGAAGGAGCTTCCACATGTGACATGTCCATTTGACGTTGGAAAGTGATTGGATCTCCTCAAGTCGTTCCTTCACCTACTCTATTGAATGCATTCGATGGTCATTCTCACAGACCACATAGCATTATTCCATCCTTGCCCATCTGTGTTGGGCACAAGGTGGTCAATATCAAGGTAGAAATATTCAATGCTAATTTGGACTATAACATTCTATTAGGAAGGAATTGGATTTATTAGATGGATGGCATTGTATCATCATTCTTATGCATCCTATGGTTTGCCCATGAAGGTATAATCGTTATTGTTGATAATATGGATTATTCCCCAATAGATTCCAATGCATCCTTTGATTCTACTATTCCCTTGGTGAATAATGCCAAGCAGGACGTTGAGAATCTAGGAGTCGATATTCATTCCTTGTTGATGGGTATGTTTGATCTTCTACCTCCTATTTCTCATATAAATGTTATTTCATCACCCAAGGTTCCCTCCCAAAGAAATTTCTTTCAAACTCATTATTTTTAAGATTCTTAGCCCTTACCCTCTTCTACAACCACATTAGAAGAGGGAAAAGTGGGTGGAATGGCATACCCTATGTCTACAGCCAAAATTTCTTATCAATTTATTGTTAACACTATATATTCCAATCTGAATCCTCTTTCGTTGAAGGATTTTGATCGAGATGTGTCTCCAGCATGGACTCTTAACTCAGATTGTTCTTTGGACTACCTTGATACTGTTTTACAATCTTAGGTGTAAATCCTAAAAGTGATGATGGGTGTGGAAATACCATGGGATGATTTGAATCATTAGTCATACTTTCTCCTAGACTTGCATGAAATATAGTCACATATGTATAGCCTTCCATAAACTAGTCATGTTCATTCAATTCTAAATCCTTTGGCTCCAGCACAAAATTTTTCTGAATATAATATGTCTATCATTTCAAAAAAAATCTGTTGAACATTTCCATGGATCTCAATGTAATATGGAATATTTTCATCGAAGTCGAGTGTTCCCCTAAATAAATTCAAATCTAGACTGATATTTTAAAAGAATTCAATGATGTGTTCACTTGGTCTTATGAGGAAATGTCTGGAATTGATCCATCAATTTTTGAGCATGAGATCAAAACTTATGAGAATGCTAAGCCTATATGAAAAAAGCTTCGGTTGGTAAACCCTAAGAAACCAACATCTATCAAAGTTGGGGTTGAGAATTTTCTTAAGGAAAGTTTTATATACCTAGTTCAAACCTATTCCTGGTTGACAAGAAAGAAGGAACGATCTGTGTGTGCATAAAATTCCAAGATTTGAATAAGGCTTGTCCTAAAGATAATTTTATGACACCCTTTATTGATAAAATTATCGATGAATGTTTGAGAAATGAAATTTTCTCCTTCGTGGATGGTTTTTAGGTTATAATCAAATTACTATCCATCCTGAAGATCAACATAAGACAACTTTTATTTTCCCTTGGGTACCTTTGCATATAAGAATATGCCTTTTGGTCTTAAAAATTCTAGAGTAAAATTTTAGCGAGCCATGTCTGATGCTTTCCACGATATCAAGTATATCATCGAAACTTATTTTGATGACTTAGCTTCTCATTCTAGAAAGGGAATTGATCATTGCCATAAAATTCGGTTGATTTTCGAGAGATTTTGTTATTATAAAATCCATTTGAATCCGAATTACTGCATTTTCACAGTCACATCTGGTCAGTTATTGGGTTTCATTTTATCTAGTGAAGGGAATCGTGTAGATCCTTTCAAGGTTGAGGCGATACGTTAGTTGCCTCCCTTGTCTAACATTCGTTAACTTTAGAGTCTCCAAGGAAAAGAGAACTTCTTGAAGAGATTTTTCATCAATTATGCTGAGATTACAAAGGGATATATGATATTGTTGAAAAAAGGAGTTTCATTTCTATGGGAGGACTTTGCTCTGCACTCATTCAATGCTTTGAAAAAATCAGTAACCTCGTCTCCTTTACTGAGTCCACCCGATTATAACGGGGATTTTTTCTTGTATCTTGTTGTGGCAGAATCAACCATAGTTATGATTCTGGTTGAGGAATATGATTCTCTCTGTGAGCATGTGATGTATTATTTAATTTGAGGCTTGGTTGGTCTTGAATTATGATATTCTCTCGTTAAGAAGTTATCTTTGGTAGTTGTTGACTCTGTCCAACGAATTAGACATTACATTCTACTTAGACGTTACGTTACATTTTGGTTTGCAAAACTTTTGTTTTGGCAACTGTCAGTCCATTTCAATTTTTTCTCAGTAGGCGAGTGATTTGGGAAAAATATAACAGATGTGTTTTTATTCTACGAGATTTCGATCTCAAGTTCTTATCTACTAAATCCAAGAAATATTTAATATTCGCAGAATTAGTTTCGAACTTTCCTTGTGGAGAAGAAATAGCTTATGAGGAATCATTCCCTGATGACCATTTGTTCCTTATTTCTTCACAAGATCCTTGTTATGGGGATATTATTATATATCTTCAGAATTCGAAGTTTCTCCCCACTTTCTCAGAAATGAGTGAAGAAACTTGCGTCACTTGGATAAAAGCTATGTTATCATTGGTGAAACTTTATATCGTCATGGGGTTGGTTCAATACTTAGACGTTACTTAACCCTGGAATAAGTTGAGTTAGTGCTCAATGATTTCAAGAGTGGAGCTTGTGGTGGTCATTTATCAGGGCTTTCTACAACCCAAAAAAATCAGCATGCTAGACATTTTTAGCCTTCGATCTTCAAAGATTGTCTTGAAGAGGTCAATAAATGTGATCCTTATCAAATCTATACTCGGAAGATGCACTCTCATCCAACTCCACACTTTCATGTTATTACCGTCGTGCATTACGAAAGTTGGGAATCGATTTTACAACTTGTTACCCCCTTTCGGCAAAGGGTCATAAGTATATCATTGTAGCAGTGGACTACTTCACTAAGTGGGTCGAGGTTATGCCTACCTTTGCAAACAATGGTGAAACAACAACCCTGTTTCTTTTCAACCATTAGAGAACCTTTTAGGTCTAAAATGGGCCTCCTAAGAAAAATGTACAACCAAAATAAACTACATAAGAACTAATAGGATTCTAGATGATGATGTTGACTATGGGGGATGACTCACCATTTTTGGAGTAAAAAAGTAAAAAGATTAAAAAATAATAAAATAATAAAACTACATTTTTAACTTGTATTTTCAACTTACCTTCCTAAGTTTTTTCTCAAATTTCGAGTGGGAGTACTCATTGGATGAAAAATTTAATTCCTCATCCGATGAATACCCATGTTGCATACTTTCGATGGACCCTGCTACATGAAAAATTATAGATATAAGAAAAAATGTGATTGCAATCATGTTTTACATTTATTTCTTGTTTTTCATGTAGAAGGGTGCATCAAAAGTATGCAACATGGGTAATCCTTGAATGAAGAATCAAATTATGCATCTAATGAGTATTCCCGCTCAAAATTTGAGTAAACCCATAGGGAGATAATTTGAAAATACGAGTTGAAAAAGTATTTTTTTCCTTTTTCCCTCTAAAATTTGATGATGTAATCTAATATTTTTTAATTATTTGCAATATTATTTTATAATTTCCTTAGGAAGCCCATTTTATACCTAAAAATTCCCCTAATGTAAGTCATTTATTGTTTCAGTATTCCTAAAGAGATTTTTACTGACCATGGCAGTCATTTTATGAACACCATGATGGCTGAGTTGGCTCTAAAGTTAGGTTTTGGGTAGGAGAATTCATCTACTTACTACCCTCAGGGCAATGGTCAAGTGGAAGTCATGAATAAATCCTTGAAGGTTATCTTGCAAAGGACAATCAATAAATCTTGATCCAATTGGCACATTATTTTATATCCTGTATTTTGGGCATACCGGATGTCAATTAATACTACAACTGGTTTCACTCCTTTTCAACTAGTTTATGGGTTGGAAACAATATTTCCTGTGGAATGTGAAATTCCTTCTCTTAAGCTAGATGTTGAACTTCTTCTAGACACTAACATTCATGAAGAGCACCTCGTTTACTTGGAACGTCTCGATGAGTAGCGTTGAGATGCAACCATGATTAAAGAAGCTCATAAAAAGAGGGTGAAGGTTTAGTACGATAAGAATATATGCCCTAAGGCTTTCTTTGAAGGTGACCTTGTCCTGGTTTATGATCAAGGTAAGGATGCCTTAGGGGCATGTAAGTTTAAATGCATGTGGTACAGTCCTTTCATCGTTAAAAGAGTCTTGAAAAATGGAGCTTATAAATTGGTCGATTTTAATGGAAATGAGTTGGCAGAGCCCAACAATGTTCTCTATCTTAAAAATTAATATACCTAGGTTGGTGCCTAGAATTTACTTTAGTTTTGTACATATTTTATGTTTTTGTGCATACCTGTCTATCGATTTCATTGTGATGTCGATATTTTTTATTTTCCTTGACAGGTATCTATAGATGATATGATCTATTTAGGATTTTTTGATGGTGCTAGTCGACATACCTGAAATTTGGCTTCCACGGCTTGGGTAATTTACCATCCATTTGGTCAGTTTTTAGTCTCAAAGGGCATATGTATCAGTCCTACCTCGAATAATGTTGGTGGAAATATTGTTGTTGTTAATCTACAATCTGAAGAAATATCTCTTCGTTTTGGTTCATAAGTAGTATACTTGGATTCACAATTGGTGGTGCCTAAATTAAATAACATCTATCATGTCAGGGTTCCTGATTTATACAGCCAATTTTTTAGAGTTATTTTATTACATATACCATTTAATTTCATTACATTTATTTACATTCCACGATCATAAAACACATATGTTGATTCAATATCCAATCAATCATTAGATTGGAATATAATTCATTCATCACATTAACAATAAAAAATAATCAATCATCATTTGTATAAATGAGTGTCACATCACGAAACTGTATGTATATAGATAAGAGTCATTTGTTCAAAATGTTATAAAAAATTGGAAAAAAAGTGTCCTACAAAATTAGGGCTTATTCCTAATCGTGTCTATCACACAAATATCAAGTTATCCTTAATCTATGTCTGAGGGCCCTATCCTAGATGTGCATCCTGAAAAAAGACTATGACAGTTGCCACACGTCATAAAAGTTTCACCCACTCTCATGGTAAACCAACCATGCACCTCTGCATAGCCTTTAGTAGATCCTCCAATTCTTCCATAAGCAATTCATGAGTTAAACCCTCTAGGTTCCTTTGTATGGAATGAAGGACTCTCTCAGTGTTATTTATGGCATTTTTCATGTCTCTTCTACAACACTTATGCCTCGGTAGACACTTAGGTCTTACTGGTCCCACATCTCTGTTATGATCAAAAATTTTGTAAGAATTTTGCCTTATCAAAAATATTTTCATTTTATATTTTTAAAAATCCAAAAAAAATAATAATATCAAAATCTTAAATGATCTTACCATTGGCTCCCCATGCAGCACTGGGTGGAAGTGACAGATCTTCATTTTCTCTAAATTCCATGCCTATGTAGGGGTAGTCCTCAATGGCAATGATTTGTTCTCCTAACCAAAGGAAAAACTCGTCATCAAAGGTAGACTTGGGGACCTTACCAACCCCTAGTCTTTTCATCAAGGCAACCCACATTTCTATGTGTGGATCTCTTGGGCTACTCATACTTGAAATCACCTTGTGTCAAAGACTTGGTAGTCTCTAAAATTAGAAAGTGAAAATTATTGTACCATATCCAAAGTTTTTGGTCTTGTTATTGCGAATAGAAGTTAATTTCTTTTTTAGATTAGTCATATAATTTGGTTAGGAAATATGTCGCCAAAACAATTGTAGCACGTGATGATTGATGCAAAGATGTTGATCCAACTACCCTAACAATTGTTAAAAGAAGGATTATCATGTCTAGTTCCTCTACATCTCTAATTAGGATATGTGTTCCTACCTTTTGGGTATCTGCTAAACAAAAGAGGAAAATGTAGCCATCTACATTGAGACCTCCTAGGCCTTCCCCTACAAATTTACTAGCTCTCCTCTTCAGGAAATTCTAGTGATGAAATATATATCCTCTACCTAGATCCGCAGGGGCATTTGATCAATCATAGAGGTATCCTCTTCTAGATCCCAGTAATTTACAAACATTTCAAGAAACCTTGTATTTGTTTTCATGTTCAACATTCTGAATAATTTTAATAAACCACATCCTCTAAGGGCATCTAATGTGAATGCATTTTCCATCACTTCATTGTCAATTGCACTATCTTGATTTTCCCTCCAGCTGATAGACATCCTGTATCATTCAAGATTTTCATATCATTAAATCCATGTTTCAAATAATTGCACTACACATATGTTGGTCACTTTAACACAGATTCACGAGTAAACACAGCTTCAATATGTTAAACCTGCGTATACGCAGGTGCGAAATAAAAAAATGAAATTCCTACAGTCAAATCACTTGGAAATTACTTGAAATGATTAATAAATTCATTGAGAATGTGATTGAGGGGATTACCTGGAAGATTCGTCGTGATTCAACTGAGAAATTGGGCGGATTGAGGTTGTTATTTTTTTTCTCCAGAGCTCTTTTCTCAAAATTTCCAAAACACAAATGACAATTTTAAGTGAAAAAGGTGTATTTATATTGAAATTTCAAAATTTTCAAAAACTCATTTTTATAAATTTTGTGTCTATCTTTATAATTTCTTAAACTTTATGACCTTTTTGGCTTCAAGCGTCGGGACAAGTTGTTTTTTAGGACAAATTGAAGATTTTGAGATATTTTTCACCACTTTGATTCTATGACCGCTAACCCATCATGGCATGTATCATTATCAGCACTTGCATATAGGTTAGGAAAAATATGTTTTATGTTTCATTCTGCATTCTAGCCTCCATATTGTGATATGTTTCCATAGGGTTGATCCCATCATGTTATGATTCTTAAAACCATTTTCACTCGCCAAATTATAAAATCATGACCTGATGGTAGAGAAATCCTTTTCATGGGCTTTGTAGTTAGATCCTTGCTAGCATTTTTGCCCATGCTACAAAAATTTCATAGGCTCGGCAGTCTCCTTTAGTCCCACCCTGAAATTTGTGATGAATTTTCATTCTCCTTATTCTTTGTTATGTTTATAGCTTTATACCGTAGAGGCTCCCTCTTGTTTATTTGTTCTCCTAGATTACATGTTAACTATTTTTATCCTTTGGCCTTAATTTGACTTCACTTGGACTCGTGTATAAGCCACTTTTTTACCATGTCTTTCTGCAAAATCAACCTTGCAATCACTTAGCATCTGCAACTTGAAACCCTTTGCCCATGGAGAGAACATTCCCCTGAGTGTCATTTACTATTTTAACCACCTTGTATTGTGCATAGGAATGTTCCAATCCTAGGAAGTAGCGTACCTGTATCCCGACACTCATTATTTCCACTGTAATATAGGCATTATTTTATTATTTTTTGAGGATATTAATATGAAAAAGACAAAAAATATATATATTTAAAAAAAGAGCAAACAGGACATGACTTCCATAATTGATGGAAGGTAGAGTCAGTTGTGTCGCCCTAGAACAAATCACTAAAACAATATTATTTTTTCCATTGTCATGGGCTTTATTTTGACTTAGGAGAGCCATAAACTTCTTATTGAGTCAATTCTCCCTCGGTTGGTTATCTCTTTCAATAATATGGATGGTTTTTTTGTGCCTCGTGCATGAAAAAATTCTATAAAGTTATCATATGCTACCATATAATCACACTTTAGTCGTGCTTTTGTTCACGGAAAGTAAACCTGATTCAGAATTTTAGCATTGTCTCTTGACTAATTTTTCAATCAGCCATACCGGGTCTGTCAGAGTTATTTTCTATCACATCATTTATTCGATCCTTTGCTCTTGCTAGTTAAGAAGGTCTCCATTGACTTCTTCCTCGTGAGTTTTCTCTTATCGACTTCGAGAAATTTCTTTGAGATTGGTCCTAGAGCCGTACCCTATCCCTATTTCCATCATTGATAGGTGACCTTGTGGTCAACATCAATCAACATCATGGGTTTTTGACTCAGTGGTTTCTCTTGTGTTTCACGTTAGCTTTAATTATCACACATTGGGATTTGTGAAACACCTGGGTTTCCATTTTAACCTATTAGTGGATTGCTCACCTCTATGTGTTCTTTCATTACTGGTTGGTTCAGAGGGCTTTTGTCATGCACTAGCCAAATTTTCTGTACCCCAAATATGAGCTTCAAGTTGGTTACTTCGTTCTTCTTTGTTTGATTACTTACAAATTATTGGTCTATGGGTTACACTCGCACTGGATTAATGTGGGATGCCTTAATACCTTCCTCCCATAAGATATTTTCCCATGGAATCAAACTAATTTCTCTGGGAACAAGGTCTAGAGTCCTTTTTTAGTACTTATAGTGTTTTCAATCATCAGTGGAAGACTCCTTTGCTATCAAAAGTGAAAATACATTAATGTCTCTTGATTGGTAGACTCTCAAGTTTTTTACTTCAACTCATTCATTCAAAATTGTTATATTGTACTGGGGTACCTTGACTCTCATCATCATTATTGGTGAGTTATCTTGCACTTGTTAATGATATACATCAAATTTCAGTAATCAAACGATTTCTCACAAGGTTGACTTCAGCTCATTTATTCCCTTAGTGTAGAAATGTACCATCATGATCGGTGAAGACCTCGGGTTCACATCAACTTTTTTTGGTTCATTTGAAAACTCCTTTAGTTTTATGTCAATGACACCATCCACTTTAAGTGTTGAAGTTCATCACAACAACATTTTATATGCTGGCACCTGAGTTGTGTGTAGTACCATTATTTCACTCTTTATGATTTGATACTTGGATATTCAGTTATGTGACTTCAATGATCATATATATTTCTCAGCATCATTGATCAGTTCTTCTATATGTGATACTATGACATGACCTTGATATGTTATTTTGAGGTTGTGACCAGATGATCCACTATGTACTTAGAAGTTTCTTTTGTACTTTTACACATATTGGTTCTACTCCATACTTGATATTCATAGATGTTTTACTTTCACAGAGCATGGGTATGCCCGTCTCAGACATGAGTTTAATTTGTGATCTCTTCCATTGGTTTTTGGTAGGCTGAAATCTTGTGAACTCCTCCCAAGTCCTCGCATTATTCTTCTTATAGACTTAATACATTTTGGCCATCATGTACCCGTTTTGACCTTATATATTAGGGGGCATCTATTATATCATCATTTTCCAGATTTGTATACTTGATGCTCTGAGTTATGGCCTAAAGGCAGGAATTTCCCTTTAGACTTGGTCCTTTATCTAAAAAAAATGATTTTGAATTCCATATGTGACGCTCCCCTCTAAAACAAATGTGCAGACATGGTTCCATCTATACCCAACCCGCGCATATAATTTGAAATATGAAAAAATATAAAATTACCTATTTTCTCGGTGGGGCTAACAAGTTACACCAGAAGCCTACCTAAAGAAGCTCCTGGCTTAACTTTATGTTAACTAAAAAAACTGTTTTTGGGTGGTATAGATACACCTCACGGGAAGGCTTTAAGTGGATAGAGAGATATGTATTGATATTATAGCCATTTATTCCCTCATCAAGTCTGATTTATCCATGTGTCTTGTACACTCTGAGATTTTTGAAAGCTTAATTTCCCTTAGAGATATGTTCATTCCTCTTTTATGACATCCATGTGTATGGTTTCAGAAGGATATTGTTGAGGCTTGACATGGATTTATCCAGAGGATGGTTTCTCTTGGAGTCGTCAATGAATCAGGTGGTATTCCTCTACGTATCCTTGCATTCATCAATAAAGTAGCTCTATCCCATTCTTGATGTTCATGGTCTTAATTCTTTATACATGTTATGATCATATTATGAATTATTTCATGTTTGTATGCTTATAATCTTATATGATCCAACACTAGAATCTTGAACATGCTTTTAGTTATTACTAGTATATGTTCTTTTATTGAGTGATTTGTAGGTTTCAGAGCACTAGGAGAAGCTGAGGGTTTGAACCCTGTAGGATCGCCTTCAAACATAGGACCTATGAGTACTACCCTTCTTCCCATTTTACTATTTTGAGCATTAGGAATGTAAATTTGTATTGTTCTTTTTGTTGTATGCTTCTTGCTCTGTTGGGGTTCCCAAACTAGACCCTAGGGTACTTCAGCCGATAACAAAAATTTGTAATAAAAAATCTAGGATGACCTGTTTGAAGTAGTGAAACCATAAAATCCAAAGCTCTGATACCAAATGTTATGTATCCATATCACAAAGAAGATATATTAATGACTTCAAATTAGCCTATTCTAGGGGGAATCCTCCTTTACATCACCTAAATGAACAATTTTTCAATCATAAAAATAAATTGAACTCTTTTCTATATATAGGAGTCTAAGGGATCATACAATAATTAGAACCTACATAACAATAATAATGTAAGGACACAACCATAGCAATAGTGGTCTTCTGTGGGGAATAACAATAACAATAGGGGGATACAATAACAATAAAAATAAAGGGGATACACTATTATTATATGGACCTAACAAATAATTAAATAAATCATTATTTATTTAATTTTCTCTAGGAATAATTATTAAATCATTATTTGATAATAATTCCTTGTCACATTTGAATAAATCACCTTGGAATAATTAAATAAATCACTATTTATTTATTATTCTTGAATTTTATTTTTTGGAATAATTATTAGATCACTATTTAATAATTATTTCGAATTCACAACTTTCTTAATGCTCGTGAAGTGATTAATAAATAATTTTATTTGTTTATTAATTCTAAATAAATATATTTGACCATTTTGAATATCTTTTCTCTCACCCAAAAATATAATAAAATATTCTTAATGTTTAGATCTTGATTTGGTCAATAATATTTTATGATTTTCCATTTCCTAGTTTAACCCAATACTTTGTTATAAATAACAGGGTCTTCGATTTATTATTCACCATGGTCAGTATCATCGTCACCACTATTGTCTTCTCAGATTTGAGCTCCCTTTTTTGTTTTGGGTTTTCTACATATCAAGAGAGAAATAAAATCATAGAAGCATAAGGACATCAAAGGACCCATCCCATAGAGCGGGGTTTGTAGATCGATGTTGTAAACCTTGTTCACTAGTTGTTTTCTAATAAAAATATTATTCAATTTCAAGTATTATTATATTGGGTTATTGCATGAGTTATTTCTTATTGTTTTATGTTTTGAATTTCATGTGATCATTTTACTGCAGAGTTCTATTAATTTATCATTACAAATCTGAAGTTTAAACAACTATTTGAAATATTGTCATTGATGGCAAAGGAGCACAAAGGAGCATCACCAGAACCAGCTATAAGACAAAGGAGCAGATCAGGCAAGAGGCAGAGGTAGCAAAGCAACAAAGGTAGAAGAGAGGCATTAAAGGTAGTGGAGGCAAAAAAGGCAACATAGATACAACAAAGGTAGTAGAGGTAGAAAAGGAAACAAAGAGGCAGCAAAGGCAACAGAGAAGCAACAAAGGCAGTAGAGGAGAAGTAGAGGCAGAAAAGAAGCAACAATGGCAGTAGATAAATAGCAAAGGCGTGAACCAAGAGTAATAATCCTAAGTCAAAGTGAATAATGAATAGAATAACAAGCTTAGGAGAGATAAGAGCACTTAGAAATTGAATAAAGCTCGGGGAGGAGTAGCGTGGAGGAACCGGTGTTGCAGAGCAGTGACAGTATAAAGCTTAGGAGAGAATTGTGTTGAAGAATATAGAACAAGATCAGGAGGAGTAGCATGGAGGAACCGGTGTTGCAGAGAAGCGATAGGATAAGAAAACAAAAATTGACTAAGGTAGAGATCACTTAGAAAATTTCCAAAAGACGTAAACGGACGGTCAGAATTAGATAGCAAAAGTGAAGGCGAGAGATGGACGGCGGAGATCGAATCGCTTCAGAAGTGAATTTACAAATCACAACATTTAAGAGTTTAACGTTAAGGGGTCACATGGTAAGTTAAAGTATTTGTGATGTGAAGTTGGCATGGTGCTTTTTGGCAGATCTCAACAAATATAGTTAAACCACAAAGTAAATCTTATGAAGCCTGAAGTGTGATTAGATGAGGACCATTAGATATGAGGGCAGATCAACGACAGACAACGAATCGTGGGCACACACATCACAAATGTTAGAAAATAGAATTAAGGAATGTTAATTTTTTTATGATGCAGTAAGGTTAGAATATGTGATGTGACGAGGGGAGGCAATGTGGCAGCATTGTGCATGAGTGCACACCGCAGATTTCATGGTTTGTACTTAATAATTCGCATGGTAAGCTGGATGCAATGTGACGCAATCACATATTACAGAAAATAAGAGATACTTTTGTTGAAAAATGTTAAAACTTGTGGGCAAGTGTAATGAGATGAGGTGTGATTGGTCATCACATTGTGAGACCCGTCAACCAAAGTTAAACTTGTATGCAGAGCATTTCTAGTGTTAAATCACATCAGAGGTTGAAAAAGGAATTATAACGTTAAACCTTTGATACGCTGAAATACGACATGAGACCAGATGTGATAACGTTCGAAGTAAAGATCTGATGTATTTCAAGTTAGGGGCTATGTGATTTTATGAAGAAAACGTTAGAAGAAGAGGATGAATCGGATAACAAAGGAAAGGTTGAACACAACAAGAAAATGCTCAGGAACATAAAAGGACCCAACCCTATGTAGAATAATATCATGTAGATGCGGCTGTGAGTCAAAAAGGAAAGGCTGAATTCAAGAGATAAAACTTTGGGCAAATGACCTAAGACTCGTGAAGAAGTGTTATGCAACTGCAGAAGTTTTATAAAAAGGACTGAACGTGGGCAGAAGGAGGCTCAGGTAAGTAACCTGAGATAGAGAAAAGGAGAAGAGAAGAGCATAAAACACAATAGGCAGAGGTGGTGTAAAGAATAAAAGCATGGGACAAGTCAAGCTAAGACATTAATGCAATAGAATAGTTGGAAATATAACAATAGGAAGAGAAGACAAAGGGACAACAGGTAGAGAAGACAAGATGAATAAAAAGGAAAGAAGCTGAAAGGGATGAGTTGAAATATTATTGTAACTATAAATGTAAATTCATTGATAAGATTATATTATTTGTGATGCAAAAGAAAGTTAAAACTCTAATTTAATATTGAAATGAGTATATAGTGTAGTAACATCCTGAATATCCTGAGTGAGGAAATGAGAGGATGGAAGGAAAGGAGTCATACATGTTAATTTCATATTCCCATATGGAATGAAAACAACCATGAAGTAATATCTATAAATGATGTTATTTTAATGTGCATAAAGAGCTTAGAGAGTGGAAAATGAGAAAGAGTAGATAGAGAAGCTCTGAATATCCAGAGCTAATATAAGGTAGATTTGAAGGCTAGAAGGACAACAGTGAAGAAAGAGTAAAACAGAGTTGATATCCAGGTAAATCAGCATAGGATTTTATTGTAGTGTGACGAAGTTGGTGCTTCCATATGAAGTTGTAGCTTGATAGATGTAGAGTTGTAGCTAGTTGAGGTAGGAGCCTCCTGTGGGTTGTAGCCTATAGTAAATAGATCGGATTTGGAGCTTCCTTGTAAGTAGTAGCTTGCAAAATCTGAGGTAGTAGCCTTCTGTAGGTTGGAGCCTACAGAAAATCAGTGGTGAGAGATATTTGGAGCTTTCCTTTGCATCACAACAATGATAATATGTGGTTGTATCCCTTATGGGTTTCCACTTATATCTATTTTCTATATGCATGACGATTCTGTGTTGATGTTCTATATTTAATTTGTTTAATATTTTCTTCTCACATATTAAGATTGTTGTTTGATTATAAATTAAGTTAGTCATGAAATGAAGGTGTAAATAAGTTTAAAAGAAATTTTAAAAGTCCATAAATCTATTAAAATGATTCACCCCCCTCTCAGTTTAACTAAGGGTTCGAAAATTGGTATCATAGGTATAGGTCTCAAGTTAGAAGCTCATTGAGCTCGTGTTGGGGGGAGATTGTTAGACATTGGGTTCAATGCTCCCCATGTTTTTCACGACATGGACTAACCACCTCTCTTGGATCTTAAATATGGCGATTGTAGCAGAGACTAACACTAGCGGGCTTTAGTCTAACAGAAATATTGATTCCGAAAAATGGCACCACAACGAGTTCTTTCTATATTAGTTTAACAACTAGAAGGAGATCCTAGGTCCCCAAGA
This sequence comes from Pinus albicaulis, assembly GCA_034641835.2. NCBI lineage: Eukaryota > Viridiplantae > Streptophyta > Pinopsida > Pinales > Pinaceae > Pinus > Pinus albicaulis. Next base: position 418,637,727 of record CM076580.1, read on the forward strand.
TGGCTAGCCTAGAAGGATGCTCTACAAATAAAGCCTCTCTGTTTATTGGCACAAACTATGCCATCTAGAAAATATGAATGAGGATGTACATAATGTCTCTAGGAATAGAAGTTTGGGCTGTTGTGGAATTAGGATATGCTCCAAAGGATACTAACACAGAGAAAGAAGCCATCCAATATTTCATAGCTAATGCAAAAGCAATGAATGCACTATTGAGTGGTGTGTGTGAGTAAGAATTTATCAAAGTAATGCAAAGTAAGACAACAAAGAAATATGGGATATGTTAGAACATATCCATGAGGGAGATAAAAATGTGAAGATGGCCAAACTACAAGCATATAGAGCTCAGTTTGAAAATGTAAAAATGAATGAAGATGAAGATATATCCAGTTTCTTCTTAAAGGTAATAACATGAAATATATAGGAGAAACCATTAAGGAATGCGTAATTGTGCAAAAGATATTGAGATATTTAACATCTAGGTTTAACCCTAAGGTTTCTGCCATAGAATAAACAACAAAATAGGAAACATTAACCATCAACCAATTGCTTGGAAACTTGACGACCTATGAGATGAGACTTCCAAAAGGGAAGTCAAAAGTGAGGGAGGCAACCTTTAAGGCTGATATGTGTAGAGAATAAGGAAGTTACATGCTCCTTCTCTGATGAAGAACAGGCCAAATTTGTTAGAATATTGGAGAAAGTCACAGGTAAGTATAAAGGTAAACTTCCATTTAAGTGATTTAACTACAGAAGAGTGAGGCACTATGCATCTAAATGTCCTCACAAGAAAATGGACAATATGTCAAGAGGGAAAGAGAAAACCAATTTCAGTAATAGGCTGAAAGGAAATATATTTAATAAAAGATCACTCTATGTTCAACAAGATAATAGTGCATCTGAGAGCTCAGATGAATCCCCCAATGAAGAAGGAACATCAAAAATCATTTTGATGTCCAAAGAAGAGCTTGAGTAAGATCTCCTAGAATTTGAAGACAAAGATGAGGTAGATCTTGAGGGGGAGCTAATTATTGCCCCAGAGGAAATAAGAAGACGTAAACTTAAGAGTAACAAACATAAAGAGATTCTTATAAACTACACAAATACATAACCAGATTCAGAAGATCTTATTAAATTGAACATTGAACCAGAAGAATCAAGGAAAATAGAGGATATTATTAAAAGAGAAATAAAGGAGAAAAATTAGAACTGACAAAAGTTGGAAGAGGAAGTGATAATCCTGAGGAAGAAATTAGAAAAGGTCCAAATTGAATTAAATATGAATATTTCTCAAATGAAAAGCTCTTTTCATTTGGAAAAAAAACTTAATGCTCAAAGATCTCCTTATATAAATGCAGGGATAGGATATGAAGGAGAAACTGGCAAATCCAAGGTAGAAGATAACAAGAATATCATTTTTGTAAAAGTTGTAAAGGGAAATGAAGTAGAAAAAGGGAATCCGTAGAATTAGAAACTGGCAAGACGATCATATATAACGAAACAATCATAAACAAGAAGCAATCTCAAGTGACAAAAAAAAGTAACAAAGAAACAATCAACTGCAAAAGACTCATGCACTCCTAGGGATGAATTGAATAAATTTAGAAAATGTCAAAGGAGGTTCCTTCCTCCTGTGAGAGGTATCACTTGCTTTTCCTACCACAATCCTAGACATATTGCAGCATACTATAAGCCAAACAAAATCTAGTCCAAGCAGCAAAAGATGCAACAAACGAAAAGATTACCTCAAACAACTCTCTGTAACAAAGAAATATACTACTTCCATGGGTATTGTTTTTATTGTAAAGGGTTCGGTCATAAATCCATGGAGTGCATAACATATATACAGAGACTAGTGTATGGAAACTCAAGGGGAATTAAGAACATTGGTGGATTCACTCGAATACATAATCCAGTCATAAATTCAATCAAATGTTTTTGCTACCATATAATTGGGCACAAGTCTCTCAAATTTCCTCTCAAAGACAGTGGCCCATTTCCTCGGGAAATTTATGAAACAAATAGTTTCATGCAACGGAAAAAGAAGCTCAATAAGTGTGATCTAGTTCTAATAGCTCATGATAAAAAAATCCAATGATATGTGGACAGTGGGTGCTCAAAACATATGACTTGAGACCGAATAAAGTTTATAAATTTTAATGAAAATAAATATAGAATTTTGATAGAGAAGGGAAAATCAATGGAAAAGGCTCAATCAACCTGAATAATGGAAGAGGAGAGGCTTAGGATGTACTATTTGTGGATGGTCTAAAAGCCAATCTCCTAAGTGTCAGTCAAATGTGTGATAAAGGCTGTGAGGTCCTTTTTAGAGCCCAAGATTGTGAAGTAAGGTGTAGCACCACAGGAAAGACCCTAATCAATTTTTTTTGAACACAGAGTAATGTATATATAGTATAAGAAGAGAATGAAGCATGTCACATCAGCAAACTTGACGAATCTTGTCTATGGCATAGAAGATTGGGACATCTAAACTTTGACCACATCATCAAACTGAGCAAGAAGAAATCTGTCAGATATTTTCCTGCAATAAAGAAGCATTCAAATACCATATGAAAGTCCTACCAACTCAGAAAACAAACTCACACATCATTCAAAGATAAATACCAACTATCTAAAGTAAGCCTCTTCAGCTTGTAGACATGGACCTGTGTGGGCCTTCAAGAAGTAGTGCACCAGGTGGAGAATTGTATTTCATGCTGATAATAGATGATTTTTCCAGATTGACATGGGTGGCATTTATCAAATATAAATCTGAAGCGTTTGAGAAATTTAAGATATTCAAGGCACTGGCAGAAAATCAAATTGGATGTAAGCTAAAATGCATCAGATCAGACAAAGGAGGTGAATTCACAGATGATGATTTTATAGACCTGTGCAATGAATGCGGGATAAAGAAACAATTTATAATTGCAGGTACACCTCAAAAAAATAGAGTGGTAGAGAGGAAAAATAGGTCAGTACAACAGATTTCCAGAGCCATGATGCAAGAAATTAACACTCCCCAAACCTACTGGGAAAAAGTAGTACACACAGTTGTTCATATATTTAACAAAGCTCATATTAAAAAAAATAGTGACAAGACTCTATATGAATTATGGCATGGGAAACCGACATCAATCAAGCACTTTAGAGTCTTTGGCAACAAATGTTTCATAAATAATAATGATGAAAAATTGGTAAAGTATGATGCAAGAGCTGATGAAGGAACATTTTTTGGATATGCATCCAAGAGTAAGCGATACAGATGCTACAACAAAAGACTGCATAAAATTGTGGAAAGCATTGATGTGAGATTCGATGAAGATCTGCCAAAGAGAATCAAAAGAAAAAACAACGCCAATCCCCAAGATGATCATGAAGATGAGAATCAAGAAAATTAAGAATAGACTAAGACAACAAAATATACTGAATTAAACTCAAAAGGACCCTCAAGACACATTCAGAAGAACCATCCAAAAGATCAAATCATTAGAGACAAGAGTGCAAGAGTCCAATCTAAAAGACAACTAGCTGAACAGACCGAGGAAGTGAACGTATCCATGTTGTCACATATAGAACCAAAGAATTTCGATGAAGCCAACAAAAAAATATTGGGTAAATTCTATGAATGAAGAACTATACCAAATTGAGAAGAGCAAGACCTAGGAGTTAATGAGAAGACCCACTAGGAAAACTATCATTGGGACAAAGTGGATATTCAAAAATAAGATGAGGTAATAAGAAATAAAGCCAGATTTGTATGCAAGGAATAATGTCAAATCGAAGGACTTGATTATGGTGAAACCTTTTCCCCTGTAGCAAGAATGGAAGCAATCATAATATTTTTGGCTTTCCCATGCTATCATGATTTGAAGGTATATCATATGGGTGTGAATTATGCCTTCTTGAATGGAGATCTAGAGGAAGAAGTCTACATGGAACAACCTGAAGGATTTTCCTTAACAGATAAATATGACTGTGTGTGAAAATTAAAGAAAGCCTTATATGGTCTCAAACAAGATCCACGTGAATGGTATTCTAGGCTGGACAAATACTTAAAAAAATAAGGTTTCAAGAAAGGAGGAGTAGACAACAATCTCTACATAAAGCCTGATGAAAATGAACTCTTAATTGTTGTAGTATATGTAGATGAAATCATGTTTGGTAGTAACAAAGATGAGTTAGAAAAATGATTTGAAGAAGAGATGAATTCGGAATTTGAGATGTCTATGATTGGAGAGCTTACCTTCTACTTAGGAAATCAAATTCTACAAAAGAACACAAGAATATTCATTTCCCAAGAAAAATACTTAAGAGACATGTTGAAAAGGTTCCAAATGGAAGACTGCAAAATTGTGTCAACTCCAATGATCAATAGATGCAAGCTATGTGCTAATAATGGATCCGCAGATGTACATTACAGATCTATGATAGGAAGTCTAATATACCTAACTGCTTCTAGAATAGACATTATGTTGGCAGTAGGACTTGTGGCAAGATATCAAGCAGCACCAAAACAAAATAATTTTCTAGCAATCAAGAGGATATTTAGATATCTGCAAGGAACTACACATTATGGCCTATGGTATTCGAAAGGAAAATACTTCACACTGACAACATATACAGATGCATATTGGGCCAGTTGTGTGGATGACTAGAAAATCACAAGTGGGGGTGCATTTTATTTGGGAGAAATTATGGTGGGATGGTTAAGAAAGAAGCAAACATATGTCTCTCTATCTATAGTAGAAGCAGATTACATAGCAGTAGCAACTTGTTTCACACAAGTAATATCGATGAAAAAAAATCTCCAAGACATGAAGGTAAGCATCAATGAACCCATTTCTATCAAATTTGATAATACAACTGCAATAAGTATAGCTAAAAATCCAGTATTCATTAGAAAAGAAAGCACATCCCAATAAAGTACCACTTCCTTAGAGAAAAAATCATAGAGAAAATAGTAAACATAGAGTATGTACCAACATAGGAACAAACAACAGACATATTCACAAAACCTGTTGCTAGAGAAGCATTCGAATATATAAGAGAAAAACTAGGGGTAGTGTCTGCAGATGATACTCTATGGTATGATAAAAAACCAAAAAAAAAAAAGATATACCAACAAATACTGCCATATATGGAACATAAATAGTGCAGTAGATAAGTCAGTATCAGAAAAGAAGCATCATTCCAGGGGCAGAGCAACCCATAAAAGTTGTCATAGAAAAGCTAGAGCTATGGAGCAGTGGTATGGTACATGTCCTCAAGATCGGAGTATCATGACAGAAGTACATCAAAATTTCAACACATAACACCTCTATCTAGAAGTAAGGGACATAAGTACTGAACATTCTATGGTGCCAAGCCTTCCATACAATCTCAATAATTTTCAAAGGGTTCTCCCAACAACTTTGGTACACTAGGTTGGAGCAGCAAGGTATAGACTTAGAAGAATAAGATCTAAGCACAACTCAGAGAGAAATAGTGTAAAGATAGACACTACATTGGAAAATGTGCAACCCCTTTCCATTGATGTCAAAGGGGGAGGAAAAGAATGAAAAAAATCAAGCAGAGGAAGAAAGACACTTCTTATAATGGAAGGGGGAGAAAGTCCTGGAGGAAGTATTGGAATATTGGTGGACGTGTTTCCATCAATGCTAAAGAGGGAGCTTGTTGGAAATATTTCCATTTATGGAAAAGGAGCACAAAGGAGAAACACCAGAACCAGCTATAAGACAAAGGAGTAGCTCAGGCAAGAGGAAGAGGCAGCAAAGTAGGAAAGGCAGTAGAGAGGCAGAAAAGGCAGTAGATGCGGCAAAGGAAACAAAGAGGCAACAAAATTAGGAAAGGCAGTAGAGAGGTAGAAAAGACAACAGAGAAGTAACAAAGGCAGCAGAGGAGCAACAGAGGCAACAAATAAGTAGCAATGGCAGTAGAGAAGTAGAAAATGCGTGTAGCAAGAGTAATAATCCCATGTCGAACTGAATAACGAATAAAAGAACAAGCTCAGGAGAGATAAACCCACTTAGAAAATGAATAAAGCTCAGGGAGGAGCAATGTTAAGGAATTGGTGTTGGAGCGCGGCGAAAGTATAAAGCTCAGTAGATAATCGCGTTGAGGAATACAAAACAAGCTCAGGAGGAGTAGCGTGGAGGAACCAGTGTTTCAGATTGGCGATAGGATAAACAAACAAAAATAAAATAAGGAAGAGATCACTTAGAAAATCTCCAAAGGAGGTGAACGACCGATCAAGATCAGATCACAAAAGTGAATGCGAGGGATGGACGACAGAGATCTAATCACTTCAAGAGTGATATCACAAATCACAACATTTAAGAGTTTAGCGTTAATGGGTCGCATTGTAAGTTAAAGTATTTGCGATGTGAAGTGGAGAAGACACGTGCTGGCACAACGCTATTTCAGAAATTGCAAGAAATATAGTATAACCACAAGTAAATGTTATGAAGTGTGAAGTGTGATTAGATGAGGACCGTTAGGTCTGTGGGCATATCAATGGCTGACGATGAATTGCAGGCCCACACATTGCAAACGTTAGCAAATAGTGCTAAGGAATGTTAATTTTTTTTCGATGCACTAAGGTTAATATGCGATGTGAAGAGGGGATACCACATGGAAGCATTTCTTATGAGCACACATCGCAGATTTCATGGTTTTTACTTAAGACTTCACATGGTAAGCTGGATGCAATGTGATGTGATTGCTTATCATAGAAAATAAGAGATTCGTTTGTTGCAAAATGTTAAAACTTGCAGGCAAGCGAAATGCGATGTAGTGTGATTGGTCAGCGCATTGTGGGACCCTTCAACCAAACTTAAGTGTGTATGCCGAGCCTTTCTAGTGTTAAATCGCATCAAAGGTTGAAAAGAAAATTATAATGTTAAAACTTTGATACGTTGAAATATGACATGAGAATGGATGCAATAACATTCGAAGTCAAGATCTGATGTATATCAAGTCCCAGGCTATATGATTTTATGAAGAAAACATTGGAAGTAGAGGACGACTTGGGTAACAAAGGAAAGGTTGAACACAACAAGAAAAGGCTCGGGTAAGTAAAAGTACTCGACCCCGTACAGAACAGTGTCATGTAGATGCAGCTGTGAGTCAAAAAGGAAAGGCTAAGTGCAAGAGAGAAAACTCAGGGAAAATTACTTGACACTCGTACAAAGGTGTTATGCAGCTACGAAAATTTGATAACAAAGACTGAACATGGGCAGATGGAGACTCAGGTAAGTAACTTGACACAAAGCAAAGGAGCAAATAATAGCATAGAATGTTGCAGGTAAGATATGCAATAGGTAGAGGTGGTGTAAAGCATGAAGGCATGGATCAAGTCGGGCTAAGACAGAATTGTAGTAGCATAGTTAGCAATATAATAGCAAGTAGAGAAGGCAAAGGGACAACAGGTAGAGAATACAAGATGAACAGAAAAGAAAGAAGTTGAAAGGGCTGAATTGAAATATTATTTTAACTGTAAATTGAAATTCATTGATTATTTTATATTCTTTGTGACACAAAGGCAAGTATTTGTAGGAAATAAAAAGCTCCAATTTAATACTGAAATGAGTATAGAGTGTAGTAACATCTTGAATATGCGGAGCAAGGAAATAAGAGGATGGAAGGCAAAGAGTCATTCCTGTTGATTTCATATTCCCATATGGAATGGAAACAAATATGAAGTAAACTCTATAAATGATGTTATTATAATGTGCATAAAGATGTTAGAGAGTAGAATAATGAGAACGAGAAGATAGAGAAGCTGTGAATATCCAGAGCTAATATAATGCAGATTTGAAGGCTGGAAGGACAACAGTGAAGAAGGAGTAAAACAGAGTTGATATCCAGGTAAATCAACATATGATTTTATTGTAGTGTGAGTAATTTGGTCCTTCCATATCAATTCGTAGCTTGATAGATGTCCGGTTGTAGTTGATTGAGGTAGGAGCCTCCTGTGGGTTGTAGCTTTCAGAAAATAGATGGGAGTTGGAGTTTCCTTGTAAGTAGTAGCTTGAAAAATTTGAGGTATTAGCCTCCTTTAGTTTGGAGCCTACAAAAAATTAGTGGTGAGAGGGAGTTGGAGCTTGCCTTTGCATCATAACAATAATAAGATGTGGTTTTATCCCTTATGGGTTTCCACTTATATCTATTGTTTATATGCATGATGATTTTGTGTTAATGTTCTGTATTTTATCTACTTAATTTTTGCTGCTCACATATTAAGATTTTTGTCTCATTATACATTAATTGAATCATGAAATGAATGTGTAAATAAGTTTAAATAAGCATGGTTTAACTCTTGGACTGGATGGGTAATGTGTTGATCATGTTTTTCAATTGGTTTCTTATGTGTTTCTTAAACCTAATATTATGTGTTTGTTTCATTTGTGTTTTGTTTTTCATGGTGGAAGTGGTGTCACCATGGATGGGTTGATGGTGGTGTTGTCAACATGTGCTCATGTGTGTATGACTGGTTATGTGTTTTCATGTTTGTGTATTATGCATGCACCTTGCTTACATATTGTTACATGTTCTATTTGTGCTTCTTGTGTATGGTAGGTCACATATTGGTTATGTTTGTGAAGTGGCCATGCATGGTTTCTTGTGTGGTGTTATATGATGAACATGCATTGTCATTCATACTTGGTTACATGTCGCTTATGCTTATGTACGGTCCATGCTTGTGATGGTTCTGGTCAAGTTTCATTGGTATGGTTATGCATCCATGATTGGACTCTAAATATAATTATGGTTATGCTATAGTATACCATGTGTTAGGAGTTTATATACTGTTATAATTATGTATATACATGTATATCATTGAATGGTTGATCTTGCAGGATGTATCTTACCAAAATTACACTAAGGTACATTTTATTTATTTATGAATTAGTTTATATAAAATATTTTACATTGTATGAAGAAATTAAAGATGAATAGAAAAATGGTAGACTATAGGGATTCTCCCTATGAGTCATATGAGTAGCATGGTGTTTGACATTCACCTGATTTGACAGATACACTGAGAGTCCTAAATGCAGAAATAAGGAGTTGTAAGGAACACAATGATAAAATTATGCAAGTGTTGTGAAAAAAATCCCCTCTATAGATAGAGGTGATCCCTCTAGCCCTAGTGTGGGTCTAGAAATGCACGAGACTAACTAATAAACCCTTTCCTGGTTTGTATTCAAAATGGAAGATGAAGAAGAAGGACCTACCTCTTCCTGATGTTATCATCCAATCGTTTCGTCAATACCTTGATTCTATGATCCTTCAGGCTTGCTCCTCACTTCTTGTGGCACTAGAATACCTATAAGAAATCAGGAGACAACAACAAGAAACGTGATAAGATACATCAAATACATCAAATACAAACTACCTAACAAATCTAGGAGTATTAGGCTAGTTTCATATATATCTAAACAAATATGGAAAGTGAAACATCAGATGTATTATTAATTATAGAAAGAGGAAGAATAAAATTGTCTCCATGATGTTGGAGACCTCCCTTTGGTGATGTCTAATAACAAACCAAGGCTCTTCAAGAAATACTTCCCCTAAGTGGAAATGTGGGCCTAATTACAGCATATGGATGCAAAGGATCAGTGATCAGGCAAGACTAACCAGTAGTGGAAAGATGGGATTCAATTTATATGTAGGAAGATGAAGTTATGGGTCAATAAAATAAGGAATAAGGCCCAATTATCAAATGAAAATTCCCTAATGATAAGATTAATAGCTCCAACTGAGAGATCTTGAGCATATCTACATTAAACCATATCCATCTTTCCATTCTAGAAGATTCTAGTGCACGAAGCTTCTTCTCCATTTCAGGAAACAATGCCCTAATAGGTTCAACATGATTTTACCTATCAAAAGGGTGTTGACAATTCTACGTCAAAGTGTTGCAACATTCCATCAGCACGGGTAGGCAAATTGCAAATAGAGTTGACCCATAGATTTAGGCTTTAAGCTAAGCTTCTTCAAAAAATATTCAAGTAATATTTCTGTTTGTATTCAAGGAATATATTGATGTATTCTCCATGGTGGATATAATGTACAATAGTCATATTATGGAACTTCAGGATAAGGGACGGGTAGTGAACGGGATGACAAATTACTATTTAGCACGTACCCCCTAAACCATGAAGGCATAACATGGAGTGATGGATGAAATGCTTTACGAACCAACGCAAGGAATTGCAATACCACCAAGAGACCTGCCAAATGCATCACAATAAAATATGTGACACCTTTGATATAAATATGCCTAATAACATATCTTTGAATAGGCATCTAATAACACATGAACCCATGACATGGTCACAACCATCCATCTGAAAGAGATCATGGAAATAGATCCATGGTATGGTCGTATCCATCCACATATAAAGGATCACGTGTTTAATCATGAAACTAAAAAACTCCACGGAACCTTGATAATAACATATGTGCTCCAGGTTCTTGTTCTCTATATTGATCTACCCAGTATATGAATTTAACCATGTGAATAGATGTATTGATGTTGAACATGGTAGAAACGACCTGATTACCAGTCAATAATGTAAACCGTTAACAGGCATGAGAGGAACCATCAATTATGATGATTACCCTCAAGGTACGTCAACACAATCTACAAGTGTGAATGAATGAGTTGAATTCAAACACCTACAAATCATTCCATCGAAGGCGAGTGATGTGGCCCTATAGTGGAATGTGAATAACTTGTCATTGACGCATGCAAGCTCCAAGGTACTAAATAGGAGTTTCTACATAATCTTCCAGGACAATGAGTTGAAGTTGATAGGAAGTGATCCGTCGAAGGAGGTTCATAATGAATCCCACACTATTGACAGAAAATAAAGGATTACTCCAGGTGATACGAGTGATTTAGGACTATTGTAGATAGCGCCAAATGAGAAGAGGATGTTTGAATTTTACAAAAAGGACTTCTCTTGAACATATTGGCAACACGACTCCAAAGTGTGGAAACATTTGACTCAAAAATGAGATCAGAGGTCATGGTGATGGCATATAATGATAAAATTAGAGGAAAATGGATTTCCCAAACCCATAAAGGCAAGTGAATAATGATGGATGTTCTCAAATTGACATAAAATGCAAAAACATTTCATGTTTACGAGGACATGTTGTCTCAAAACACATTGAAAGTTTCACTTTAAATTTTCCCCCATTATTTCTAACGAGTACCTCCTTTTTTTTTTTATAGAAATCGTGAATAGGATAGCATATCCTTAGCATATAAGTTCATTCGATGATTGAATTCTTCGTAGTAAGTTTAAGGATCCCTATGAAGGAGTAACTTAGTGTACTCATGGTGTCAAGTATTTTTCCATTTAATTTTTACGAGTCTATAAGAAGAGTAACTCGGTGTATTTTTCATGTTTAGGGAGTTTGAAAAAGAGACAGAAACTTGTTTAGAGAAATTTGTTTCATTTTCGAACGAGCTTGACACAAGAAAAGTAACTCTACTTCTAGGAGCCTGTTTCATTTTTTAAGGAGCTTGACAGAAGAAAAGTAACTCTACTTGGAAGAGCTTGTTTCATATTTTAAGGAGCTTGACACAATAAAAGGAACTTTTCTCTAAAGACCTAATCATGGCCCATAAAGGGTCATTTTTTCCAAGAGGTTCTAATTAGATGGCAGAAAAACACTCACGAAATCAAGGTCTAATGCCCCCTGTACATGATGCATTATATCATTGAATGGATCATCAGTAGACACGGGCATGGAATAGGTTACCACATATTTAACCTGTGTCAAGGATGATACCACTTCCATGTAAGAAAAATTAAGGGGTGATGGTTGATTGGGAGCCAGATTAGGCCCAATGAATGAAAAATAATGAATGGTCTTAATTCTTCCTTCATGTGGGATACACATCAGGAATAAGAGAGAAGATACAAGAGCTCCCATGACATAAGCATAGTCATGTGTAAGGAATAAGTTAAAGTCCAAAGGGCCTTGGACAACCATCACTTCTATATAGGCAGTATTTCCTCCCAAATTAATAGGAAACTTAAGAAGGATCCCTAACGGTTGACTCGTTCCTTTGTTTCAACACATTCTGGGTAGCAAGCACAAGCTCTGGAGAACCAAAAGCTTTCCAAGTAGTTGATGACAAAATACTAATAGATGCACCTTCATATATTATTATGCTAGGTACAGACAAATTATAGGCCTGTACTATGATATAAAAGGGAATGTAAGAAGGAATACAATACCCTATCAGTTGACTCCAACCAAAGGAGGCGACTAGATGACTTGGAGGGGGTGTTGTGGGAATGGTAGGATCGCCCTCATGTACCATGGGAATGAGAGGAATTCCCTTCAATTCATTGGAATATGAAGAAATAAAACAACCTGAGTGGTGTCAGGTTCAACATCTATGGGAAAATCATGATCAACTGAAAGTGGAATTAGGTCAACCGCTTTCTCATCCAATGGATGGTCGAGAATGAGGTCGTGGGGTTTACATTCGGAGAGAGTGGGATTGACCAAAGTTGACTTCTGATTGATCAATTGATAAACTAGTAGATGATCATGGGAAACATTATGGTAACCATTTGGAAGGCAAGGCTGAGAAGCCGTAAGGTTATCCAACATTTTTTTGGCTTTTTCCATAAAAGGACAAAGGTGAATGGGATGATTCTCTCCACATAACCTATAGGGAAATTTGAATTCACCATTTTTCCCATGGACCTTATTATGAATATTTGAGGGTTTTTCACCAACATGATATCAAGAGGTCGATGAAAAAGGATGATATGAGTCTGTGGACCATACTTCTATTATCTTGGGAATGCTATGAAAATCCCTAAGAAGGTGGTAACCCTTATATAACTTGTAAGGAAATTTGACTTTGAGGGATAGAATGAAACATTTTTCAACATCATTTACATTGGAAGCATTGTTTTCTTGGTTTCCCCCATGTTTATTTGACTTTTTCCTCTTCGTCCTCTTCTTCTTCTTCTTAGTTTCATGGTAACTTGAATCTAGACTTTGACAAGGCAAAGAGGAAGAACAAGGTGAAGAAACATGCGAACAAGGAAAAGGGTCAACTTTAAGATAAACATGAGGTTGACATTTTTAAGGTGGAGGCAAGGTCGGTTGAGAGATAGCTTGAACATTTGGAACCATGGGGGTTGAAAATAACCAAAATTGCAAACCAATGATTAATCCCAGGAGGGACAACGTGGCAATATAGGAAGCATAAACATCTCCAAAAGAAGGAAAAGGAATAGGATTCCCATCTGAGCAGATTCCCTGATTTTTAAAATCATGAACTATTTCCATTAGTCTCAACCTAAGATCTAATAAGGAGTTGTGCAGAAGTAGAATTTTATCGTGGACTATAAATTTTAGAATTAAACAAAATAACCAAAAGAGGTAATCTAGTCAAAAGGTTTTACTAAGTATCTGTGAACTACAATATACACCTTGACGATCCAAGGACTTGACATACGGCATCCAATCTCCCCGAATGTTGTGTTAGGTGTATCAAATCTACAAGGTGGCCAACTCAATTACCTATAGCAAGTTTTCAACCTAGTGGTGTCTATCAAAATATACTCGATGGTATGTGGGAGCTCCATGTGTAGTGGCATTGTCTAATGTGTAACTGTTCGCTGAGAATGTCCCCATATACTTACCATATGTGTAGCATAGTCCTAAATATTTCTGTACATGGGATGGGGTATCACCCCTAAGATGCAAGACAAGATTTTAGTGAGATTTTCTATGCTTAACGGCATCAAAACACATCTCTAGCCTAGATGTTTAGTTGTTTGCGTTAATTCCAAATTCTCCTGAAGGTTAATTGAGTAAATTTTAAAGTTGATCTTTGATTACGTTTCAATTTTGGGCTCAATAATGATGTCACTTGAATCCCCATAATGGAGAAAAATGAAAACAAGAATTCATTTCATTTCCATGAACTCTAAACTAATGAGGGAGAAAGTGCAAACAAGAATGCAACAAGGAATGATGCCCCCTAGTTAGCTCAAAATTACTGAAATTAAACTCTAAAATGAATTCACTTCCACTATCTGAAATGCAATATTATTGAAAACGAAATCACTTCTTTCTTCACTAAGATGCACCAAAAAAATTTTTTCCTTTTAATTTGGGTGCTCAAATGCAAAATAATGCAATTAATGAACTAATCAAAGAAAAACCAACCAAACAGACAAATAATTGAAATGAAAATCGCTTTCACTTTCTCTTTTTTCGAATGGAAAACAAATTGTTCCAAAAGTACTTGAATGAAAATGAATTTGACATTTTCTTTTCAAAACGAAGGAACAAAAAACCAATTCAAAAGATTTAAATGAAAAATAATTTCACTTTTTCTCTTTCGAAATGGGAAATCAAAACAAGCATACACTCTCAAGCTTGCAAATTAAATAATCATGATATATGTTCGACAGTAAATCAAAAGTGATTTTGAGGTGAAACAATGATTTAGTTAAAATGAAAGAAAATTTCCAAATACAAGCCAAACGTAATATGAAATAATGTCTCAAATGATTGCAGCAAAGCCCTCAGACAGAGTCAACGAATCTCTTTATGACACACATAAGCGATAAGTGAAGGACAACTGACCTAGAAACCATAGAGGGTGATCAAACTTCACTCAAACACAGACAAGGTCAAAGAGATAAATTCATCTCTCAAGCAGGGAAATGAAGCTAAACATAACGGTATCATATCATATCAAACTATAAAGAAACCTCAGAGGACAAGACATACTGGAAACTGAATGGAAACCCTAATTTTTTCTAATATCGATTATCATCACACCTGTCAAAGTCAAGCTTGTGCTAAAGGGTAGATCAATGCAAAAATTTATATAAAATAGTGTTGTCGGTGCTTTTGTAAGGACAGAAAACGCGTTAGGTGAGAAATAAAAGAAAAAAAGAAAATAATTTCAACCACTAGACTAGACTGCACACCCTAAAGCAAAAATAAAGTACTATGGAGACCTATAGAGACACAAACAGACTCATATCTTGATTATCATTCAAACTAATCAACAAACGAAATCGAAAAACAAGATACAAAGAGACTATAGATCCCTAGTGCAGTGGCCAATTTTTTTGTGAAGACAATACCCTCTGCAGACAAAGGCGATCTCTCTATCCCTAAAGTGGGTCTAGCAATGCACAAGACTAACTAATGAACCCTTTCATTGTTTGTAATCAAAATGGAAGAGGATGAACAAGGACCTAAATCTTCTTGATGCTATCGTCCAATGGTTTGGAGAAGACCTTGATTCTACAATCCTTCAGGAAGGCTCCTCGCTTCTTGTGGCATGCAAATACCTATAAGAAGAAAAAAATAATAAAAATTCCAAGATACATAGCATACATCAAATACAAAATACTTAACAGATCAAGGAGTATTAGGTTACTTGCATAGATATCGAGACAAATATGGAAACTGAAACATCGGATCTGTTATTAATTATGGAAAGAGGAATCATACAACCATGGCCTTCATGTTAGAGACATATTTTTGGTGATTTCCAAGTCCAAACCAAGGCTCTTCAATCCATCCTTCTCCCAAGTGGAAATTTGGGCCTAATCGTAGTATATGGATGTAAGGGATCAATGATCAGGCAAGACCAACCACTAGTGGAAAGATGCTATTAATATATAGGTAGGGAGAGGGAGGGAGGGATCCATAAAAGAAGGAGGAGGACCCACTTCTCAAGGGAAAATTACCTAATTATAAGATCAAGAGATTCAACTGAGAGAGCTCAAGCATATCCACATCGAACCATATCCAGCTCGTCATTATGGAATATTCTAGTGCACAAAGCTTCTTCCCAATTTGAAGAAACACTGCTAGAAGAGTTTCAACATGATTTTTCCAATCAAAAGTATGCTAGCAGCGATAGGTCGAAGTTTTGTAACATGGCATCAACATGGGCAGGCAACTATAAAAGAGAGTGGACCCATAAATTTTGATATTAAGCCGAGCTTGTTACATAAAATATTCAAGGCATCTTTCTGTTGGTCTTCAAGGGATATCTTGATGTATTCTCCATGGTGAATATACTTCACAATTATAATCTTATTTCAATTCAATATCAAGGAGTGGTTGTGAATACGATGCTAAATTATTGTGTAAAATAGGTAGAGGGAAATAAGGAAGAGGTTAATGAAAACATCCTTCAAATTTTTTCAGAGTTTTAGAAACAGGGTCCACTTTGGATCAATTATGGGTAGGGGGATGGGACTAATGGATCATATAGATGTAGGTCTCTTAGTGGTGGTCGGTCTAATAGGGATGAAATGGTAAAATATGGCAAATTGTTTGACACTATGGATCATATAGGTGATAGACACAGGGATCGTTCTAGTTCTAGTTCAGATAACCATCATGATAGTCGTCGGTATCATCCTTACAGGAGGAGTGACAGGGGATATCTTTTAAATTAGTTTAAAAATGAAAAACCACATACATTTGATAGAGATATGAAGAAAAAAATGATGTGGAGGCATGGTTACTTGGAATGAAGATCTTTTTCAAATTGCATGATTACATAGAAAATATGAAATCTAGGATAGTTATATTCAGCCTGAGAGGTAAAGCAGACATTTGGTAGGAAGATGTGAACAACTTCAGAGACTTTTGTGAGGAATATTTTCCTTTGAGTGAGTTCAAAAGCCTATTCTGGAAGAATTATCTATCATAGAGATACTATGATGATAAGGCAAAGGAGTTTTATGAGCTAAATATGGGTTCCATGATAGACGAGGAATAAACTAGAAGGTTCTTTGAGTTATATAGATATGTGCCTTACCTCAAGGAAGATAAGGCTAAGATTTAGATATTTATTAGTGGGTTTCTAATTTAATTCAGAGATAGGATTGATTTCTATGAGACTATATCAGTGGAGGAGGCCATCCGAAAACTCGAGAATTATTATGAATAGTCAAAGAGTAGATCAAAAACGAAGCCATATTGGAGAGGTAATAATAATAATAAAGGAAAATGGGATAAGAAAAGAGCAAGGCTACAAGATTTACATAACAACGAGAATGTTGGCCCACCTAAGAAGTTCAATACATGTGACAGAGGACAACGATTTTGGTCACACGAAAATAATAAGAAGGAGAATAGGGAGCTAGTGAGGTGTTGGACTTCTGGAGGAGATCATTTTATAAGAGACTGTCCACAAAATCATGGATGCATGCCACAGATATAAAGTGCAGATGAGGCACAGGAAGTGGGAGATCTTGGGCATATCATCCTTAGATTTATGCAGTTTTGGATAACATGTAGGAAGATCATCAAGATTTTATCATTCATATCAATGTTAAGCTTTGTAATCAAATTGTTTCTATTTTGATTAACCATTCATATAACTATACTTATATTAGTCCTCACCTGGTGGATAAGTGTGGTTTGAATAAGGAAATGCATGCAGAATATTGGTTAGTGTAGCTGGCCACAGGTACGAAGGAAAGAGTCCGCTATTGGGTAAGATGTTATGAATTCAATTTTAATGGTATTCCTATAGTAGCACAATTGAACATATTGCCATTGGGTTCATACAATAAGATATTGGGTATGGATTGGTTATATCTTCAGAGGACCAAGGTAGATTTCTATGACAAAGCTATTGACTCCTTCAATGAAAATGAGGAACCAAGAGTCTTACAAGGAAAGAATAAAGCCAAATTAGTTAGGATGGTGACAACCATGAAGGCAAAGCATAGTCTGTTAATTTTTCAATAGTGTTTTATGTTTTATCAATTACTTTAGCCCTATTTACTTTTCATTAATAATGCATTCAAATATAAGAATTGTAAATAATCATAAACACTAATTGAATATAAAAAAATGCATGTATTGAAAAATAAGAGCATAACCATAAGAGACAGTAGGTTGGTCAATGACCAGGGGAAAACCCCACTATGGGGGAAACCCTTTCAAATATTGTTCTTCGATAGATCGTCATATAAATTTTTCACCATAGGGTGCAATGAGCCCAATACATATAAGTAGTGAAAAATAAGGGATTAGATCTATATATATGTATATTTAAAATATCAAAATAATGGATCCTATTTATGACCAAAACCAAATGATCTCAACTGCCTTGTTCTAAATCTAGATCTAGAATGTTGTCAATTATTGTTCAGAATCGACTGTGACTATGTGATAGATGAATGATGATGCTATGAAAGAAATTGAATTTGATCCAAATTATATGTTCCTAGTAAACCTCTCAGCTATGGCCTTAAGACTGTCTTCCCATGGCTGAAGCACCCATAACTACGACCTAAATGTTATATTTTTACGGCTCAGGGTTTTACCAACCATGAACCATATTCGTGCCCTAAAGACTAACTACCTGTGGCTTTACTAGCATTATTATGGCCTTGAAACGACCTCCATCCAGTTATGGTTAAGCTCAACCGCTACCTCCGCGAGGCTTGCTCATTGTTATGGCCGATAACACCGAGATCAGGTGTGAGACCCTGCCTATGATCCTAATCCCTTTACACGAGCTCCTTTTGACGTACCTGTGCAAGGCAAAACAAAAAGTACGAACCAAATACCAAAATAGCATGAAGAAAATAAAATAATTAGGTGGAGCCATAAAATCCACATGTGGTTAGGTCGAGCCATAAAATAATAAAATAATTCATAACTTAACTTCTGCTTAACTGATTGTGGCGATCTATAGGTCAATTTTTGTCTTCTCGAAAATAGGAATCTAATGAAAACATAATATTAACTGTATGAGCTTTCTAATGTGGAATTTGACTCTTCGATAAAAATTAACACTCCCTCTCAACTAGGAAGAATTCCTATTGGTAATATTTTCTTATATATATTTAAATCAAAGTGTCATCACAAATCAACTCCATCTGGTAAAACTTTATCGAATCTCGAAGAAGAAGAATCGGGGAGAACTAGCTTCCACCCATACCTAGAAACAAGACATTACAACACACAAGGGAGCACATCTCTGACCCTGGGTCCTTATTAGGGAGCTCAGTCTCAACCCAAAATCATGAAAGGGTAGAAAATCTCAACCCAATCACGTTGCCTACAGATTTTATCATCAATGGATCTCATCAGTCAAGTGGTGAGACACCATCATCATAATTAATTTTGGTGTACACCCCAAGTACACTCTGAACTCGTTGGCCAAACGAGGAGTGATATTCCCATTAATCCTTTCTTGAGGGTATGATTCCAACTAGGGTATACTCTTCATAGAAAAAATAGGGTAGAAACATCGTTGACCCTATGAAGATAGGGGAGAAAAATCTCAACCCTGGGTAACATATAGGAAAATTCCATATTGTCAAGAGTTCCCTCAACCCTAGGAGGCCTTCATGTTAATTCCTCACCCCGAGAGCTCAACTGGGGTAGGAAGATCTTGCTCAGTGTCCTCGATTAGTGTTTCCCCTTATCGAAAGGGGATACATCCATTCGTCCAAGCTCTTTTTTGAAGACCAATAACTTTCTTTTTGGATGTTCCTTGGTAAGAATATATTCTATCTTCTCGTATGTTAATATGTGGTGGAGTGTAACAACTCCTCTCTACACCATGTGAAGAATGAAGTGATATATAATATTGATATTCTTGTACTTGTCGTGAAGTATAGGATTCTCTCTCAAATAGACCCTACTCTTATTGTCACAGTATATGATTGTCATATGTAGGACTTGAAGAAAGAGACCACCTAAGAGATTCCTTAACCACAAAGCTTCACAAATATCTATGCTAGCATCAATGTATTATGCTTCCATAGTGCTCAAAACTACCAACTTTTACCTCCTCCTCATCGAGGATATCATGGCAGAACCAAGATTGAAACAACATCAAGATGTACTTTTCCTGTCGGTGAGATTACCTTCCCAAGTCAGCATCAACGTATCCATGAAGTTAGATATCTCAAGTAAAATATCTCAAAGAAAGTGTGATCGATCCATGTAATTATCTCAACACGTATTTGTCTGAAATCTAATGTGCATGAAGGGGCTTAGTCATGAACTATCTCAATGTGTTAACTACATATCATGTATTTGGACGGGTGCTCACAAGGATCATCACAACCCAAATTAGCTATCTATACTCGGAAATATTTTCCATATCAAGCCCAACAAATTTTCCACACATCTTTTTGAAGCTCATCTCCATCAGACTAGTCATCGATTTGCACTAAGTCATACCAAACCTTTCCAACAGCTTCACTATATACTTTCCCTCTGAGAGAAGTATCTCACCAAGTCTTTGTCACACCTTAAGGCTCGAAAAGTAGTGCATGAGACCGAGGTCTTTCATCTCAAATTCAGAGGATAACTTCCTCCTAAATTCGATCATCAGTGGTTCACTTCGTGTTAAGAATAGGTCATCAACATATAGAACCAGAATTAGTGGAAAACCTTGGACAACCTTAAAATAGAGTTTGGGATAAGCATTGATTCTTGTGAAACCTAGTTTCATTAGATAGTTCTCAATGTGAGCATACCAAGCTAGGGGAGCTTGCCTCAATCCATATAATGATTTCTTCATCATGCAAACATGTGTTTTGTGACCTTCCACTCAAAAGCCCTGTGGGTGTTCCACATACACTTATTCCTGAAACACACCATGGAGGAAAGCGATCATTACATCCATCTTATGAAATGTCCATCCTTGACTAGTAGAAAGGGAAACTATCGAACGGATAGTCGTATATCGAGAAACGAGAGAAAATATGTCATCAAAATATTTTCCCTCTTTTTGAGAGAAAGTAGAAGCTACACACCTCACTTTGTACTTCTCAATGTTGCCATCGATTTCGTGCTTGATCTTAAATAACTATTTTTAAGTCATAGAAAACATCCCATACATAAATTTTTGCAGTAGGTTCATATTCTTTGGCCATAACATGCTTCCAAAATTTTTATTTGATTGCTTATTTAGATGAGACTGGTTCAACTTGAATCATGGTGCTCATACTAGTTGCATTTCCTTGATACCTGCAAGGTTCCTTTTTTCTTGGAATGATTGATGAACGAGAATACTTATTTCATTCTCATGTAGAGTGTCACAGATCCAAATCATTATTTTCCTTGTAGGAGGATCACTGGGAGGTGGATCTAGTGGATCCATAGGCTCCATGGGAGTAACAAAATCATCTAACTTTGGCATATAAGGACCATCTAGAATGTAATTGTCATCATCATCTTCCTTGGGGGGAAGAGAGATCTCTTGCTTTACTAAGTGCATCTCATTCTCATCAAAGGTTACATCTATGCTCATTTCAACCTTCCTTTGACCAAGAAAGTATATTCTATAGGCCTTAGATTTTTTACACTAACCCATATACATAGATTTTCTACCTATAGTTTTGAGCTTATTTCTTCTGTCTTTCAGTAGATGAAAGAATACTAGACTTCCAAATATGTGAACATGACAGATGTCACATTTTTTACCTATAAAAATTTCTTCTGGAGTCTTGTTTCTCAATGCTTGATGAGGCACCCACTTTTGAGAATACATGGCAGCATGTGTGCCTTTATCCCAAATAAACTTTTCTACTTGCTGATCATGAATCATGGCACCAACAACTTCCATTAATGACTGGTTCTTCCTTTGAGCTAAGCCATTATATTTAGTTGTATAAGGCACAATGGTTTCCTTCTTGATTCGTTCCTTCATGAAAAATCCTATGAATTATCCTCCATTTTTGGACCTAAAAACATTGATTATATTACCTGATTGATTTTCGACCAAAGCTTTCAATTCTCGGAATATTTCGAAGGCTTCATCCCTATGCTTGAGGTAGTAAAACCATGTCTTCTAGAGAAATCATCAATGAAGGTGATGTAATAGGGATGACCTCCAATAGAGTATACAGGAATCAAGCCACATAAATCAGAATGAATGAACTCGTAGATGTAGTTGTTTTGTTCTTACTAGAGGGGAATGGTCCCCTTGTTTTCTTTCCACGTGTGCAACCTTGACAAACCCCATAATGATGAGCTTGATCATCAAGAATACATGATACCAATGTCTATAGTTTCATAAGATCATAATAGTGTATATGAGCCAGCCTGAAGTGCCATATTTCAATGAAATGATTGGTGTTGCGAACCAATGCTAGAAGTGGCCTTCCCATGACTCTGTAGAGTCCCTTAGATCGTGTTCCTAATGTGAATGCATCATTAATATGTGAATCAGTAGGCCAAGTTAACACCTTTCCATTGACGAATTAAACCCTCATCCCTTTATCTTCTAATGAAAATATATAAATAAAATTCTTCATAAGACCTTGCACATACATAACATCATTCCTCAATACTAATTTCCCAGAGTTCAACTGAAATTTAACAGATTCAAATCCTTTTACAGGATGAGTGGAGTTATCTCCAAGAATAATTTTCAACTTGGTATCCCTCTCTACTTGATTATAGATGACTTATTTGTATCCATAGAAGTGATGAGTGGCCCCATTGTCAACCAACCAACTATCCCACAAATATGGTGGAGTCAAAATAGTAAGTGTAGAAATGAGAATGTATTCAGCTTTATTCAGAACATCTCTTTCATACATGGGAGCCCTTGAATTCTTGTGACTGTGATGTTCTTCTTCATGATCACTTGAATAATCTCTTCTCCATTCATATATTTTGTCTCAATGTTTCCTTTGATTGTCTCTTCTTCTTTTATCATTAAAGTTTCTTCTAGTGTTGTACCGTGGCCTCTTCCTCTTATTGGGATAGTCATGAGCATAGTGACCTTTATTGTGGAATTTGATGCATTTAATATGGGCTAGTGACCTACCATTCCTTCCCTTGGAGCTTTGAGGAGGAGGTCTTCTTGAAGGGCCTCCTTTTGACCTATTTATTTTTTTATGAGTGACATATGCAACATGCTCTTCTTCTTCATGCTTTTGAATCCTCCATATTGCTATCATTCTCGATTCTTATTGTGTCAACTTTCCAAAAATGTCATTAAATGATGAAATAATGTCACTGTTGCTGATAGTATTAATTAATAGTTCCGAAATAGAAGGAAGACCTCTAAGGGTCATAAAAACCAACTCTCAGTAAGCTACATTTTCTGCAACCCTCTACATTTGATCTCTAAGATGAGAGATCCTCATAATGTATGACTGAACAATTTCACCTGTTATCATCTTCACTTCCTGGAGCTTATCTTTCAAGGTGATTATCTCATCTATATTTTTCACTTCATACATGTTGAATATCTTGTCATACATGTCTTTATATTTTCTTAAATTACCAACATATGCAAGTAAATGATCTTGTAAACCATTAGCTATGATT
Organism: Pinus albicaulis; assembly: GCA_034641835.2. Classification (NCBI taxonomy): domain Eukaryota; kingdom Viridiplantae; phylum Streptophyta; class Pinopsida; order Pinales; family Pinaceae; genus Pinus; species Pinus albicaulis. The sequence goes on from CM076580.1 coordinate 418,661,076, forward strand.
TTTTTTTATTTTCGACTCAATTTTCCTTTAAAAGTTCCTAAAGATGGCATAGGAATCTTCTTGAGGCTTGGGAATAATTACTTGAATGTATTTCAACACATAATTGTTGTCAGCAATGGTCTCGAATTTGAATTTCCATGCAAAAAAAATAGATGCATCACCAAGTTTCTTGTGTTGCTTCAAAGTAGAGGAAGACATGATGACTTTGGCTTGTATATATGCTTTATGATATGTTTGTAGATCATCTTTCAGATAATGAGGCCTTCACTTATTATCTTCCCTTTGTCTTTTCCTTCACCTTAGCTCTGATACCATGTTAATGTTTCAATATTATTCTATGTTCTATTAATTAGTTTAGCGCAATTTACTTTTCATTAACAGTGCATCCAAATATAAGCAGTGTAGATAACCATAAATAGTAATTGATGATCAAACAATGAATCTAGTGAAAAAGAAGACAATAACACAACCATAAGAGACAAAATATTGGTACAAGACTAGGGAAAACCCCAATATGGGGGAAACCCTTTCAAATCTTGTTCTTCAATAGATCATCCAAAAAACAATTCATGAGAGAGTAAAATGAGCCCAATATATATATGCGATGAAAAAAAAAAATCATATCTATATGTCTGCAAAATCTAAAATATCAAAAGCAAAGACTCAATGTATCACCAAAACCAAGTGATCTGAGCTCCCTAATTCTAGATATAGATCCAAAATATTGTCAATGACTGTTCTGAAGTGACTATGACTATGTGGTAGATGAATGATGGTGTTTCACAAGCAAATGAATGTGATCCAACTCATATTTTCCCATTAAATATATTCACCATCATATTAGTATTGTTTGTCATGGCTAAATCACCCATAACGATGACCTAAGCGTTCTGTGCACGCGATCGAGCATCAAATCAGCCTTGAACTCTAGCCATGCCCTGAAGACTGATTTCCCACTACTTTACCAGCACAACCACGACCTTGAAATGGGATATGACTTTCCCGCAGTTATGAATAAGCTCAAATGTTACTTATTGGAGGCTTGGCCACGATTATCGCCCAAAACACCTAGATTGGATGTGAGACCCTACCTATGATCCCAATCCATTTATGCGGGCTCCTTTTGATGTACCTCTCCGAGCCAAAACAGAAAATATGAACCAAATTCCAAAATTGCATTAAGAATATCTCATGATTGAACGTGTGAAAATTAAGTTGGGGTCACTTCTATTTATAAGTTTCAGAGGGACCGCTTAGGGCTTTGACCAAATCCATCGGCAAATAGGCTGACCCAGGAAATTATAAAATAATTCATAACTTAATTTCTTCTTAATCGATTGGGGTGATCTATAGGTTGATTTTGGCCCTCTTGAAAAGAGAAATATAATGAAAACATAAAATTTACCGTTTGAGCTATCCAATTTGGAATTTGACTCTAGTTGGTAAAAAGTAACATAGTTGTAGGAAAGTGTGTGTACTATTTGCAGTTCATATTTCTAGTAATAAAGGTAAGGAGGCTAAGGATGTATATTTTTTGAGCAGGTAGTTAATTTCGTAGTAGTTTCGGGATGTGTTTCAATAAAATATTTCAGATTTTTCACCGCACATCATAGTATACTTTTCTATTTGGTTGATGTCAAGGGCGGCTCCAACATCAAAGACACCTTACAGGATGAGTACACGAGATTTTTTAGAGTTGAAATTACAGTTGAAGAAAATGTTGGAAAAAGGGTACATTAGACTGAGTCTATCACAATGGGGTGAATCAATGTCTTTCATGAAGAAGAAATATTAGACATTGTGACCATCAAGAATAGGTACCCACTATCGAGGATTGATGATTTGTTTGACTAGCTGAAGGGATCAACAATGTTCTCAAAGATTGACTTGAGATTGGGCTATCATCAGGTACACATCAAAGAGCAGGACATCTACAAGACCCAATTGAGGACCAGGTACAAACATCATGAGTTTGTTATGGTTCCATTCATTTTGACTAATTCCCAAGCTACATTTATGTGTTTGATGAATATTGTGTTGTGGCCATATTTGGACAAGTTTTTTATTGTTTGTATTGATGAAATATTGGTATATTCTGAAAATGAGGAAGACCATGTCGAGCATTTGGTAGCAACATTGAGGTTGTAGAGAGAGCATGAGTTGAATTCTAAGCTCATAAATTGTAGTTTCTTTCGTACTGACGTACACTACTTGGGACATGTTGTCTCCAAGGATGGAAATGCAATAGATCCAGAAGAGATAAGAGCCATCATGGAGTAGGTACCTCCTAAGAGTGTAGATGACGTCAGACCATTCATGATATTGGAAGGATATTACAGGAGGTTAATTAGGAACTTATCACAAATTTCTTATGCGATCACATCATTGCAGAGGAAGGGTAAGAAGTTTTATTGAACAAAAGAGTGTGAGGCGAGTTTTGAGCAACTTAAGAATTTTTTGATACATCGTCCAGTGTTAAAGATTGAGAATCTGGATAAGGAGTTCTTAGTGTGTACAAATGCTTGAGGGAAAGGACTTGGTGGAGTCCTTACAGAGGATGGAAAGGTGGTGTGCTATGAGTTGCGAAAACTAAATGAGCACGAGCAGAACTACTCGAAACATGACCTTGAGCTTGTAGAGATCATTCATGCACTCAATATGTGGAGGCACTATCTTCTTAGTAGGTCGTTTGTACATATGAGTCATCACATGGGGTTTAGGTACTTATTTGACCACCCGAATTTTAATTTCAGACAGGCTAGGTGGTTGGGCATGATCAACGAGTTTGACTTTGAGATCAGGTACATCGAGGGAAATGAGAATAGGGTTGCAGATGCTCTTAGCAGGAAGGTACATGTAAATCAGATAGTATTTATGAGATCCTATGAGACAGACTTATAGAATAGTATCTTGCTGGCAAGTCACCTGGGTCATAGTTATATGGAAATTGTGCATAGGTTGCAGCAGAGTATAGGTGCAGGTGTTGGTAGAGGTACATATCAAGGTGTTGGTACATGTACAGGTTTTGGTGCAGGTAAAGGTAGAGGTGGTAGTATAGGTACACGTGCAGGTGGTAGTATAAGTGCAAGTATAGGTACATGTTTCGGTACATATACAGGTACCAACAGGTGGAGGTATATAGGATTTGGACTACCATATCACAACATATTGGCTGGTTAGATTTAGATACATCATATATGTACCAGACAATAGTGAGTTTAGGAAGGATATCTTGAGGGAGTTTCATGTGAAACCATATTTGGGTCATCCAAGCTACCATAATACTTTGACTGTAGTGAAGATATTCTATTATTGGTTGAATCTGAAGAAGGATGTGGAAAATTTTGTAGCCATATTTTTTTATTTTCGTATGGTTAAAAAAGAGTGTAAACATCCAGGTGGATTGCTATAGTTGATTGCAATTCTAGTGTGGAAATTGGAGATAATTTCCATGTACTTCATCGTAGGTTTTCAGAAGATAGTTAGATAGCATGATTCGATCATGGTTGTGGTAGGAAGGTTGACCAAGGTTGCACATTTCATTCGAGTGAATAATACATACTCAAATAGTGATGTAGCACGGGTTTTCATCAGAGACGTAATCAAATTTCATTTTCTTACGAAGAAGATTATGTCAGACATATATATAAATTTCACTTCCATGTTTGGAGGGAGTTTTTTACAGGTTTGGGCACCGAGTTAGCCTTCAGCACAAATTATCATACACAGACATATGGAGATACTAAGCAGGTAAACAAGAAATTGGAGGATATGTTGAGGATGTATGCGATGCATCAATAATGCAAATGGGAAGAGTATCTTTCACTCGTAGTGTTCGCCTACAATAATGGGTATTTGAAGTCATTGAGGTTAACAGGGTACTAATTGGACCACATATGTTGGCCGAAATGGAACAATAAATGCAGGTGATCAAGCAAAAATTAAAAGCAACGTAAGATAGGTAGAATATTTATGGAGATAGGAACAACCTGTTCAAGGAGTTTCAGGTTGGGGATAAGGTGTACTTGTATATAAATCCCAAGAAGATCACCTTCTGGATTGGATCTTGTGTGAAGCTGGCACCAAGGTTTTGTGCACCCTTCAGGGTCATTAAGAGGCTTAGACCAGTGGCATATCGACTTTCACTACTTTCCATGGTGAAATTCCATGATTTTTTTTCAGATATCGTTGCTTAAGAAATATGTTGAATATGTTGATCATGTTATTAACTAATTTGTATTGTAGGAGGAGAAAGAAGGAGTGTTCCAGGCGGAACCATAGTCCATTTTGTACAAAAATACGCTCATGCTCCGGAATCGAGAAATAGAGCAAGTTAAAGTGGAATGGAAGCACTTTAGGCCTGATGACGCTACATGGGAGGTGGCAGATCAGATGTGGGCCATGTATCCTTCCTTATTTTCTAGTTGAGGAAAAGCAGTTTTGGTGTGATGTTGGTCTTTGTTTAGCATATGTTTTGGCGATGTTTTGGTATGTGTTTGATGTGATGGTTGGATGTATGTACATATGTATATGTATGTAAATACCTCCATGATCTATGTCATAAATCTCAAATAAGCAGCATGGTGTTATGTAACTATAGTTGTCATATTTTTATGATATCATGTTAGTTTTATATTCAACAAATTGATCATTCTAAATACTGCATCGAGTTATGCTATAAATCTCCATGGGCAGTCTGTTTGATTTTCAACAGTTTTGCTAAGGTATATGTGTGATTGAACACCGAGGAATGTGTCCCCCAAGCATGAGGGATCTATAACAACCCTGGTGAAAATTCTATGTAATAAAGCTAAAATAATAACCACGGTTGATGGGACACATATTCCAGGCCAAATGATGGGAAAAACATCCTAGTATGAGTGTTCACATGGTTTATTATGGCTAAGGAAATTAGCAAAGGCTATGTCTAAGGCATTAATGAGGAAAAAATTATTTTTGGCACATCTATTTATGAAAATAATAAAAATTAGGAGGAAAGGGAGCTGAAAGGTCACGAGTTGCATGTGAGAAGGAAAATGAAGAAAAATAATTGAAAATGAATAAAATAGAGTCCTCTTCTATAAAAAGGCTTCTGAGGATCAGTTGGTACCTTTTGTGAGTGCATTTTTGGAGCTCTCTCTCTCTCTTTCTCTCTCTCTCTCATACTGTTGGATATTTAGAGTTTTCTTGGAGCACTCTTAGAGAGTGTGGATACTTGCTGATTTGGAGCAAGAAGGAAAAGGAAGAGCATGAATGCATAGTTGGACATCAGGATCATCAAATATATTGGCATTTTATTGTAGATACCGAGTTGCATGTATGTTTTCCTCACTAGTTTCTGCAGGAATGGTGTATGCATCTGGATTTACTAGCCTTGCAATTTCTTGGAAAATCATGGTACTTTGCGTTTATTTCCATTGATTGTTTTATGGTTGTTTCTCATGATTCCTTTTGTTGTTTGGTTGTGAAGTTATTAGTTCATGCCGCCTTTTTTGGGAAAACACTCTAGAGCCTGATGGATAGATGTTGGGTTGAGTTACTAATCTTAGAGCCTTGGATGAAAAAATGCTCTTAAGCCCTAGGTGTGTTAAGTTACTAGTCCTGGAGCCTCCATTTGGAGAAGCTTATGTGGAGATTAGTTTGTGATGCTTAATGATGTCCAACCGTGAGGTGGAATCACTGGTTTTAGGGTTGAGACAGTTTGGTTTCTGGAGTCCTATTTTGGTGTTGATTGATGTGTTTGATAAAGTCCCACATTCATGCTTGCAATATGGAACAGGGGTGATTGAGTGAAGTGAGACTTGGCTCAAACAATGTATGGCTGGGTGCAACGTGTAAGTCCCATCTCTAGTTGGTTTTTACATTTTTTAATGAAGATATCATTCCTCTGGTATTGGCTATGCAAATGTATTAGTTTATGCATGGATTTATTTGTTGTTATATCCATTGTATTTATATTTTTAATATGTTGGTTATGAACATGTATTTGATAAGTGATTATGTATGGCTCTATCTATGTTTTCACCTGGAAATGAATGCAAAATTTATCTAGGGTTAAATAGGTTGTATTATAGATTATGATGTAGGGGAGCAACGCTTCTTAGCTATTCTCATATTGGTAAGGGACCCCCATTTCTAAATATGTTGTTTATACTTATAGATACAATTTTTGCGACATGTTTGATGAAATTCTTGTCATGAATGGGCAGGGTCAGATGATATCCTTATCACGTGATTGCTTCCATTTATTTTCTTTAATGCTATTTATCCTCTCCTAAAGTGACAAGAAGTTCTAGGCAATAACTTAGGCTGAAGGGCTGAAAATGTGGCATGAACCTTGGAGCTACACACACGTAATTGACCTTTTGTGACCTTGGCCGTAGACTTCCGAAGGCATGCCCATAGAGAGAGTGTTATATCTGTTGACTTTCCCTTACATGCCCGTAGCTAAGGCCTAAATGGATAAAAAATCAGTCACCCTTCAAGGTTCAGGGGTCTGAGAGGGTGGTTTACCTCTTGGAGGTGTTTTTCATGTTGTGTAAGGTGTCTTTTTCATGTTTCAACCAGTTCCACTTCCTTAAGGTCATCTAAGAGGTTGAATCTTATATTAGTAGCCTCTCATCACATGTTTACCCTGGTTGGCCGGTTACTAGGGTAGATGCGAGAAGAGGGTGTTACACATGTGACCTGGGGTGTTAAAACAATGACCACCTACAACCAAAACAAAAACCACATGTAATTTATGTCCTAGTGCATTCAATATTAAAAAAAGGAGAATTAATACAATAGTCAACGAAATTTAAATAAACGGTGGAGAACTGTGTGAGAGGATGGTGGAAATTCATTAATGAAACCCTACCATGTCAGCAAGGGGAAGGAGGGGGTCACACATTCTAATCATAACCTTCAGAGGTTTCAAACATACTAGACCCATCAGATGGAGGCCTCTCACTCTTGAGTGGGAATCATGATAGTGTGCCCCCCTTACATGTCAATAAGGAGAAGGGTGCTTTGGTTTTAAATCCAGACAATATTATACATTTGTAGTTTTTATATGGAAGGGATCTGAGGGTTAATAGAACCAAAAAATGTGTAAATAATTATAACAGGAAATTCATGTTTCGCAAAGTGTCCTAAGTATGGTGCGGCCTAAGGCGCAATGGCAAATGATCTGGAGTAAGGGCGATGTGGTGTCATGATATGATGACATGTGGCACCGAAAATTGCCCTTTTAGTTGGGCCAAGTAGGCCAAAAATGCATGACAAGTGGTGCTTCCAAAGGAGGCCACGTGGATGGGTGACATAAGCATGATGGTACCGCTGTTCTAACATCACCCTGACAACTTTGGAAGGGAGTAAAAAATAAGAGTCTAGGGAATTTGAATGTGAGGGAATAGAGAAATTTTGTGGAATTGATGTAGAAGGGATTCTATCCTAGGGATTTCGAAGGGTCACATCACAGTGATGCCAGCTTGGGATGACGTCACTGTGACATATTTCGAAGGAGAATACCAAGAAGACCCCAGGGAACTTCTGTTTTGGGGAAATAAAATATTATCAACAAATGATGAAATGACATATCTTTATATATGTCATGGTTTTGAAAGGTAAAACCTCTAATGAGGAACCCTCACCTTTCCTCCATGGCTTGTGCGGGTTACAACCCCTTCATGTCATTATTATTGCTCAAGAAAATGTCTTCCATTGATTTGGGGGTGCTGAACCAAGGGTGGAACAACAACTGAGACCTCCACTAAGTGACGTCACAAAGGGGAAGGGTGGGGGTTCCTCATTTGATCTCTACTATTGGTTTCTGTGACTCATGTTGGTCGTCAATCATCGAAGGTGGCAAGGCATTTTTGTTTAACCCGTGGATTATAACATATATTGATATGTATTTTCCAAGGCTTCGCGGGGGTCTAGAAGGGGCCACGTATGGTGGTGGGCTTACATGGAACAACAAGTATAATAACAAAGCACAATGTACAATGCCACGTGGGAACCATGTTAGGGGTGCCACATGGCAAGACCTTGAGATGTGGCAATAAGTCATTGACCCAACTTTTTAACAGCCATATTTTCAATCCAAAGATCATATTGAAGAAAAAATTATATAATGCTCTCAACAACAGAAATGCAGTGACAATATTTATTTTCAAGTTTCAAAATGTTTAAAAAATGCCGAAAATTTTATGACCTCATTTCCATGATAAGATATTGGATGTCAAATCAATAATAATAACATTTCTGTTTACCTTTAATATGGACTAGAGATAGAGAGAGTATGTCGCACCAAACATTAACCAAGCAATGGTTTAAAGTTATTTTTTATAAGAGAAAAATAAATGCATCATTGTTAGTATTTTTAAGTAAAACTGATATGAAGAAATATCTACGAGGATATAATGGTTTGGAAAACCAAAACATTCTAGAAATCATAAATTGATGTAGATCTCCAAAACTGTAAAAATAAAACGACCGAAGAAGATAGGGGAATCGTTAGGTTTACTGAAAACTAAACAATTTTAATTTACTGTTGCATTCAAACTAAAGTCTACTCAACTGCTGTGAGGATCGATTACAACTATTTCAGTCGGAGGGAACATACTTTCTCCCCCACAACCTTTTCCAATTGTACCTGCTGAATACCATAACTCCAAATCCCCTGCTGGCTTCTCTTTGTCCGAGACAAAACCATGGATCCGCATCATGTAATGCTACTCCGAAGTACCCACCTACAAAAGTATTACAAACTACCAATTAATTATCATATCACCATCGGCTTATTAACAGATGTAGTCAGTGTTCTAAATACAATTATATAAATTAAAAACATTTTCCAATTACATGGATAAGATTACCGCTGACTATTTCTCTCTGGCCTCGTTCGTTATAAGAATTGCACAGCAGGATGGTAAGGATAGTGGTTACTCAAGGGAGCCTGTGGGCAGTCACCGACCAGGTTTATTTTAAGAGTTATTCATGATACCTTAACCTCCTACCTGCGTTGGATGTGTAAAAACTTAAAAATAGGTTAGAGTAATAGTCTGTTTACCGTTTTATATTTGATATCAATACAGCCTTAAGTTGAGGGCCTTTAGCTTCTAGTGCCATATTTGAGAATGTGCTGCAAGTTACAACAAACTTGTAACAACGATCCGTTTGGTTGTTCTGCGTGGGGTCCTTAACCACACGTCGCCTCCGACTTGTTAAATATTTGGTGTTTCTGCATCTCATCTGCAAATTCGATATATCGCTATATGCATATTCTTTCCCTTTTCTTTTCTTCATCACGAAATCTGCAGCTATTGAGACATGGTCTTGACATCCGACTGCAAAATCTGGAATATGGCAATAAAACTCGCCATTTTTCTAGGGTTTGACTGATAGCAGAGATCAGTTCCTGTATTCCAGCCATGAAGCCTAGCTGCGAATAATTCGTCTCCACCCGACCCAAAGGGATTAATAATATTCAATTAACTATGCAACATATACCATGAATAATAATTCTAGACCCTTAACTTATCAAGCTACATAAATTAAACGATTGAGATTTTGAGATTTTTTTTTCAAGTAGTAATTTTTTTCAATATAATTTTTTTTAATTATATTATTTATTTTAAAATAGAGTTTTTAAAATTTAAATTTAATTATCAAGAATTATTAAGGGATGGTAATGATATAAACTCTATAAAATATTTTAGAATATTTTGAGATTTAGTTTAAAAGTAGTCTATTTTTATGTCATTTTAATTAATTTGGTTAAATAAAAAAAAAATTATATAAACATATTTAAGCTATGTATTTTTTTTGGGTATGAAGTATTGTTAAGTCATGATATTCACACCAATCATATTTATAAGTTTAAAACCTCCGTGGTAAAATTGGTATGAATCTTCATGGTGAAGAAACTTGTTACATATTTTTTTTAGGAGGAAATTTAAATAATAGAAGAAAAATCTAACATTGTGATTTCTTGTTATTTAAAATAAGTTTTTGAATGAAAACATAGATTCAACACTCTCAAAAACCCCTAAGATACTTGAACTTTGCAAATTAAACAATTAAACTTATTATTCTTAAAAAATTCTACCAAATTTTGACAAAATTAACTAAAAAAAATATTTAAAAAAATCATTTTGTTTATTATTTAAACATCAAGAACCTCTAAGATACTTGAAATTTGCAAATTAAACAATTAAGCTTATTATTCTTAAAAAATTCTACCAAATTTTGACAAGATTAACTAAAAAAAATACTATAAAAAGTTATTTTGTTTATTATTTAGACATCGTTTTTTTTTCAAAATGTGTATACATGTAATTCATATAACTATTAATTTAGATGATTGTGTCACTCTTATTTTTAATTCTACTTTCTTTCCTATTACTTTTTTTATTTTTTTTAATTAAAATAAGTCAAAAAATGTATTCAAGCAAAAATTGATTAACTACTTAGATTAATGTTAAAGTTTAATTTGATTCTTATTTTTAATTATACTTTCTTTCCTATTATTTTCTTTATACATTTTTATTAAAATAATTCAAAAAATATATTCAAGGAAAATTCATTAACTACTTAGATTAATGTTAAAGTTCAATTTGATTTTTTTTGTGTGGAAATATATATATATATATATATATATATAATTTTACAGGGCATAAAGTTAAGTAACAGACATTAAAAATTTAATTATCAATAATAATTAGTAAGATAGATGGTAAGGATTTAAAGTGCAAATAATATGTTAGAATGTTTTTAGTAGTAGTATTGATAGACCAAATTTTGAGATTTTAGTTATCATAGGAATTTGGTTTCTGTGATCCATAAATTGTATATTAAATTTTACTGTGAAAATCACATTTGAGTAAATTGTGCCGAGAACCAGCTAATGTAGTTCGTCATTATTTTTTCATTTTTAATAAAATTGATTAATTAAAAAAATGTCATAAATTATAGTTTTCTTGGATATCAGTATTGGTCCGTCATGATATTTCAAAAAGACAGTTAGATTAAATTTCGATTCTTACGGTATGTATTTCAATATATACTTAACGCATGTGAATTTATATTTTAATTAATAATAGCAATAATTTAAAATAAAACTTTAATTCAATTAATTTTAATAATTTTATTTTAAATATTTCTGTTGTTTACTATTAATAAATGTTTAGATGTTTATAAGTGTTTACCTTACCAATTTAAACCCTATTCCAAATAATTATTCAATCAATGGATGCAGTTGATGCAACATAAGGCTGGACGGAGAAAAGGATGCCGAGCGTTTTTTCTGGTATTGTGGTGGGCTTGATGCATGCAAGAAAGAAATGATGTGACCTGTTGTTGCAGCGGAATAAGCTGACTATCTAACCCTACCCCGTCCATTGATATCGAAAGTAGCTTTTTAAATTTATTTGATTCGTTAGCGTGCTCTGCAACGAACAAAGTGGAAACCCCACTAGATAATCATACGAATCAAACACCAACTATAAAAGGTTAAGCTCTTATTCCCTGCTCATTCGTTTATGGAAGATAAAGTGGAAGCAAAGTATTGAAATAGCAGGGTGTAGCAGCGCAAGAAGTTGAAATCTATCCCTGTCCATTAATATTGAAAGTGGCTTTTGATGTTATTTGGTTTTATGGTGGAGAAAGTGGAAGCAAAGTATTGAAATAGCCGGCTGTAGCAGCGCAACAAGCTGAAATCTAACCCTGTCCATTACTATTCAAAGTGGTCTTTGACGTTATTAGGTTCGTTAGCATGCTCTGGCACGAAATAAGTGGAATCTCCACAAGAGAATCATCGTAATGCCCAAATCAAACATCGCATTTACGATGTGGTGTAAATTTGTTATTTTTTGTTTCAGTGGAAAAAATCGCCTTCGGACCAGTTTTTAAGGTATATGTAGTCTTGCTCAGAACTAGACAGTGAGACTGGAACTGAATCTCACACTTAGCCATTAAACCATAATTTCAATGTCACACTTAGCCATTAAACCATAATTTCCAGTCTGTTGCAAATTTTAGGTGTACATTTTAAATGTAAGTAGTCTTGCTCAAGACTAAACAGTGAGACTGGAAATGAACCTCACACGCAGCTATTAAACCACAACTTCGCAGTGAGCAATATATACCCAACTTCGCAGTGAGCATTTGGCAACAACGTCTATTGAGGTTGTTGACAGAGCATTGGTTGAATTCTAAGCTCATTAAATGCAGTTTCTTTCAGACTGACACACATTACTTGGGACATGTTGTATACAAGGAGAACAATGCAGTAAATCCAGAAAATATAAGAGCCATCATGGATTGGGTAGCTCCCAAGAGTGTAGATGAGGTGTTGGCAAAGGCACATATAGAGGTGTCCGTACAGGTAGAGGTGTTAAAATTGAATGGAAGCACTTTGGGCCTGATGACAATACATGGGAGAGCGCAGATCAGATGCGGGCCATGTATCCTTCCTTGTTTGCTAGTTGAGGCAAAAAAATTTTGGTGTGATGTTGGTTTTCGTTTAGCATATGTTTTTGGGATGTTCTGGTATATGTTCTATGTGATTGTTTGATGTATGTACATATGTATATGGATGTAAATACCTCCATGAGATATGTTATAAAGCTCCAATAAGAGTTATGGTGTCATGTCATTATAGTTGTCATATTGTTATGATATCATGTTGGTTTTCATTTCAACAGATTGATCATTCTAAATGCTACATGGAGTTATGCTAAAAATCTCCATCGGAAGTATGTTTGATTTTCAGAGGTGTTGCTAAGGTATATGTTTGATTGAATGCCGAGGAAGGTGTCCCACAAGGATGAGGGATCTCTAACAACCTTGGTGAAAATTCTAAGTAATAAAGCTAAAATAATAACCATGGTTGATGGGACACATATTCCAAGCCAAATGATGGGAAAAACATCCTAATGCTAGTATTCACATGGTTTATTAAGGAAATTGGCAAAGTCTATGACTAAGGCATTAAAGAGGAAAAATGTATTTTTGGCACATTTTTTTATGAAAATAATGGAAATTAGGAGGAAAGGGAAATGAAAGGGCACATGTTGCATGTGAGAAGGAAAATGAAGAAAAATAATGGAAAATGAACAAAATAGAGGCATCTTCTATAAAAAGGCTTTCGAGGATCTGTTGGTACCTTTTGTCAGTGCATTTCTGGAGCTCTCTCATTACTCTCTCTCTCTCTCTCTCATACTCTTGGATATTTAGAGTTTTCTTTGAGCACTCTTGGAGAGTGTTGATACTTGGTGATTTGGAGCAAGAAGGAAAAGGAAGAGTAGGAAAGCACAATTGGACATCAGGATCAGCATATACATCAAGATTTGATTGTACGTATCAAGTTGCATATATGTGTTCCTCACTAGTTTTGGCATGCATTGTGTATGCATGTGGATTTCCTAACTTTGCCATTTCTTGGAAAACCATGGTATTGTGGGTTTATTTCCATTGATTTTTCTATGATTAGTTCTCATGATTCCTTTTGTTGTTGAGTTTTCAAGTTATTAGTGCCTAGAACCTTTGTTGGACAAATGCACTGGAGCCTGATGGACAGTTGTTGGGTTGAGTTACTGGTTCTGAAGCCTTAGCTGAAAAAATGCTCTCGAGCCCTAGGTGGGTTAAGTTACTAGTCCTAGAGCATTGGTTGGAAAAACGCTCTGGATCCCGGGAAAAAATATGGTTGAGTTACTAATCCTACAACCTTGTTTGGAACAAACACCCTGGAGCCCTAGAGCAGCTTAGGTGGAGACCACTCTGTGACGCTTAGTGATATCCAACCATGAGGTGGAATCACTGGTTCTGGGGGTGAGACTGTTTGGTCTCTGGAGCCCAAGTTTGGTGTTGATTGATGTGTTTGACAAAGTCTCACATTCATGCTTGGAATATGGCATAGGGGTGATTGGCTGAAATGAGACTTGGATCAACTAGTGTACGATTGGGTGGAACATGGAAGTCCCATCTCCAGTTTGTTTTTACATTTAGTAACGAGGTTATCATTCCTATGGTATTAGGTATGAGAATGTATTAGTTTATGTATAGATTTATTTGTTGTTATATACATTGTATTTCTATTGTTATTATGTTGGCTATAAACATGTATTTGATAAGTGATGATGTATGGCTTTACCTATGTTTTTACCTAGAAATGAATGCACAATTTATCTATGGTTAAATAGACTGTATTATATCTTATGATGTAGGGGAGAAATTTTTCTTAGCTATTCTCATATTTGTGAAGGACTTGCATGTTTAATTATGTTGTTTATACTTGTATATCAAATGTTTGTGACATGTTTGACTAAATTCCCATCATGGCTGGGTGGGATCAGATGATATCCTTATGACGTGATTGCTTCCATGTATTTGTTTTAATGCTATTTATCATCTCCTAAATTTAGAAGAAGTTATAGGTAGTGACCTAGGCTGAAGGGTTGAAAATGTGGCATGAATCTCGAAGTTACAAGAACACAATTGATCTTTTGGGGCCTTGGTTGTGGCCTTTCCAAGTCATGCCCGCAGATATAGTTTGATAGCCACTCACTTTCCCTTACATGCATGGGGCTAAGGCCTAAATGGGTCAAAAATCAGTCCCCCTTCAAGGTTCAGGGGTCTAGGAGGGTGGTTTACCTCTTGGAGGTGTTGTTGATGCTGTGTAAGGTGTGTTTGTCATGTTTCAGTCAGTTCCACTTCCTTAAGGTCATCTAAGAGGTTGAATATTTTATTCGTAGCCTTTAGTCATATGTTTACGCTGGTTGGTCGAGTACTTTGGTAGATGTGGGAAGGGGGTGTTACACATGTGACATGGGGCATAGTGATCGCATTAAACCTTGGTCCCCACATTTTAAAACAGATACCTTCTACATCCAGAACAAAACCCGCATGGAATTTATGTCTAGGTGCATTCAATATTAAACATGGACAATAATACAAAAGTTAATGGAATTTATGTAAACAGTGGAGAAATATGTGAGAGAGGATGGTGGAGATTCAATAATGAGGCCCCTCCCACGTCAACAAGGGGAAGGAGAGGGTCACAAATTCTAATCATAACCTTCAGAGGTTTCAAACATACTAGAGCCATTAGATGGAGGCCTCTGACTCTTGAGTGGGAATCATGATATCGTGCACCCCTTACATGTTAACAAGGAGAAGGGTGGCCTGGTTTTAAATCTAGAGAGTATCAGACATTTGTAGTTGTTATTTGGAAGGGATTTGAGGGTTAATAGAACCAAAAAATGCGTAAATAAATTATGATGAGGAAGTCATGTCTTGTAAGGTGTCTTAAGTCTGATGCGGCCTAAGGCATAATGGAAAATGATCTGGAGTAAGGGCGATGTGGTGTCATGGTGGCATGACATGTGGCACTTGAAATTTCCATTTTCGTGGGACCATGTAAGCAAAAAATGGATGAGACATGGTGCTTCCAAAGGAGGCCACATGGATGGGTGACATAAGCATGATGTTATCCCTGTGCTAACACCACCTCGACAACTTCATAAGGGGGTCAAAAATAAGAGTCTAGGGAATTTTCATGCGAGGGAATAGAGAAATTTCGTGAAATTGATGTAGAAGGGATTCTGTCCTAGGGATTCCAAAGGGTCACATCATGGTGACGCCACCTTGGGATGACATCACTCTGACATATTTCGAAGGAGAAAAGCAAGAAAACCCCAGGGAACTTATGTTCTAGGGAAAAAAATATTCTGAACAGATGATGAAATGACATATCTTCATATATGGTACGATTTTGAAAGGTAAAAACTATAATGAGGTACCCTCACCTTTCCTACATGCCTTCTGGGGGTTACAACTCCTTCATGTGATTAATATTTCTCAAGAAAATGTCCTCCATTGATTTGGGGGCACTAAACCAAAGGTGGAACCACAAGTGAGCACCCAGCTAAGTGACGTCACAAGGGGGAAGGGTGGTGGTTCCTCCTTTAATCTCTACTATGGTTTCTGTGTCTGGGGTCGATCGTCGATCATGCGTGGTGGCAAGGCACTATTGTTTAACCTGTGGGTTATAACATATATTAATATGTGTTTTCCAAGATTTGCAGAATGTCTAGAAGGAGCCACATATGGTGGTGGGCTTACATGGAACCACAAAGTATAATAACAAAGCACAATGTACAATGCCACGTGGGAACCATGTCGAGGTTTCCACATGGCAAGACGTTGAGATCTCGCAAGAAGTCATTGACCCAACTTTTTAATGACCATATCTTTCAATCCAAAGATCATATTAAGGCAATAATTATATCGCCAGAACGCTCTGGACTACAAGAATGCAATAAACATGTTTATTTTCAAGTTTCAAAATATTTAAAAAATGCCGAAAAATTTTATTACTCCATTTACATAATAAGATATTGGGAATGCGATCAATAATAATAATATTTCTCTTTACCTTTAATATGGACTAGCGATAGAGAGAGTATGTCACACTAATTAGCAACCAAGCAACGGTTTAAAGTTATTTTGTATAAGAGAAAAATAAATGCACCATTGGTGGTGTTAAGTAAAACTGAAATGAAGAAATATATAAAAGGATATAATGGTTTGGAAAACCAAAAGATTTTAGAAATCATAAATTGATGTAGAACTCTAAAACTGTAAAGATAAAACGACCGAAGATAAGGGCATCGTTAGGTTTACTGGAAACTAAACAATTTTAATTTACTGTTGCATTCAAACTAAAGTCTACTCAACTGTTGTGACGATCGATTACAACCATGTCCATCGGCGGGCACATAGTTTTTCCACCACACCCTTTTCCAATTGTACCTGATGAATACCATAAATCCAAACCCCCTGCTGGCTTACTTTTGTCCGAGACAGAGCCATGGATCCGCGTCATGTAATGCTACTCCGAAGTACCCACCTACAAAAGTATTACAAATTACCAATTAATTATCATATCACCATCGGCTTATTAACAGATGTAGTCAATGTTCTAAATGAAATTATATAAATTAAACACATTTTCCAATTACATGGATAAGATTGCCGCTGACTATTTCTCTCTGGCCTCGTTCGTTATAAGAATTGCACAGCAAGATTGTAAGGATAGGGTTACTCAAGGGAGCCTGCGGTCAGTCACTGACCAGGTTCAGATACCTATTTTTAGAGTTATTCATGATATCTTAACCTCCTGGATGTGTAAAAACTTAAACGTAGGTTAGGATAATAGTCTCTTTACCGTTTTTATATTTGATATCAATACAGCCTTAAGAAAGTTGAGGGCCTTTAGCTTCTAGTTCCATATTTCAGAATGTGCTGCAAGTTACAACAAAAGTTGCAACAACGATCTGTTTGGTTGTTCTTTGTGGGGTCCTTAACCACACGTCGCCACCGACTTGTTCAAATATTTAGGATTTTTGTATCTCATCTGCAAATTCTATCAATTGCTATATGCATATTCTTTCCCTTTTCTTTTCTTCAGCACGAAATCTGCAGCGATTCAGACATGGTCTTGACATCCGACTGCAAAATCTGGAACATGGCAATAAAACTTGCCATTTTTGTAGGGCGTGACTGATAGGAGAGATCAGTTCCCGGATTCCGGCCATAAAGCCTAGATGCAAATGATTCGTCTCCACGCGCCCCGAAGGGATTAATAATATTAAATTAACTATGTGCACATATACCATGAATCATAATTCATCTCTTAACTTATCAAGCTACATAAACTAAATGGTTGAGATTTTTTTTTTTTTTTTCAAGTGTGATTTTTTTCCGTGTAATTTTTTTTTAATTATATTATTTATTTTAAAATTGAGTTTTTAAAATTTTAATTTAATTACGAAGAATTATTACGGAATGGTAATGATTAAATTCTACAAAATAGAAATTTATTTTAAAAGTAGTTTATTTTATGTTATTTTAATTATATTGGTTAATTAAAAAAAAGTCATATAAACATGTTTAATTTATGTCCTTTTTGGGCGTGAGATATTGTTAAGCCATGATATTCATAAAAATCATATTTGCAACTTAATAATTTCCGTGGTAAAATTTGGATGAATCTTTATGGTAAAGAAACTTGTTACATTCTTTTTGTAAGGGGGAATCTAACTAATAGAAGAATCGTTTTTTCTTCGGAATCAACTTATTCAATTTCATGAATATTGTGATTTCTTATTGTTTAAAATAAGTTTTTGAATGCATAAATAGATTTAGCACCTTGAAAAACCCTTAGGTTACTTAAACTTTGCAAATTAAATAGATTAAAATTATTATTCATAAAAAATTCTACCAAATTTTGATAAAATTAACTGAAAAAAATACTCTAAAAAAATCATTTTGTTTATTATTTAGACTTGGCTACTTTCAAAATGTGTATACATGTAACTCATATAACTATTAATTTATATTGTTGTGTCACTCTTATTTTTTATTCTATTTTCTTTATGCATTTTTATTAGAATAATTCAAAAAGTATATTCAAGCAATAATGGGTTAGCTACTTAGATTACTGATCTAGATACCACCCATTTAGTCGGCATCTCTTTAGCCTCTACTTTCTTTATTTTTGAAGGGAAAGTCTATGAGCAAATATGTGGTGTTGCCATGGGTTCTTCCATTTCTCTGATTGTTGCTACTCTGTTGATAGTTGAATTTGAATCCAAGGCTCTTTCCTTAGCTCTTTTCCAGGCCAAGCTCTGTAAAAGGTTTGTGGATGATACTTGTGCCACCTGGCCTCATGGCAGGGAAAAGTTAGATCTCTTTTTACTTCATGTTAATATTCAATCTTGCTCAAAAGAATCCACCATGGAATATGAGGTGGATGGTAGCGCTCCTTTCCTCGATGTTCTTATGACGTTTCTTTCTCCCGTCAATTTTTTCGAAAGAAAACTCATACTGAGCAATGTCTTCATGCTAGTTCTCATCATTTCCCTATTAAAAAATTAGGCGTCCTAAGCACCTTAGCCACTAGGGCATTGAGAATCTCTAATGAGTGTCACCTTTATGGGGAAAATACCCATCTTCTAAATCCCTTTTGTAAAATTAGTTATAGTAGGTCGTAGGGCCTTAAAGTTTTCCTGAAAGCAGAAAAAGGGCCTTTAGTTAAAAACAAAAAATAGCCTAGTGAATGGTCTTATAGTGTGCGTCTTCCGTTCATTCAGGGAACCACTGATTAGATTGCTAGGATACTTAAGAAACATAAGGTTTCTTCATCTTTCAAGCCCCTTAATAAGATTCCCAGCTCTCTCAAATCGGTTAAAGATATGATAGACCCTAGGGATGGGAAATGTGTTTACACTGTTCCTTGTTATTGTGGGACTCCTTATATTGGTGAAACGAGTCGGTCTATAAATCAAAGGATTTTTGAGCATATTGCTGACATTAAACATGGAAGATCATGCTCCTCTGCCCTAGTTGAGCATGTAGAAAAGACTAACTATCATATTTGCATCGAAGAGGCTAAGGTCATTGCTAGGATTGACCATTTCCATCATCGTAAATGAAGCAAGGCCTTAGAAATTGGAAAAATATATTTAATCTCAATAAATATGATGGCCTAAATATCAGCAGGTGTTTGATACATGACTTATATTCATGATTGTCATTTGTTTTTGCACATCTTCTTGTTCTTTAGCTTTTTAGGCTCGTTTTATGATTCTTTACTGGTTGGTATCATTTTAAATTTTTCCGTGGACTTCATTCAAATATATATATATATATATATATATATATATATATATTAATTAATTAATTAATTAAATAAATGGGGATATATATATATATATATATATATATTAATTAATTAAGAAATATATACATTTATTATTATCACACTTAATTAAATAATTTAATTAACTAATTGAATAAATAAATTAAACATTGTATTCTAAAATACAATAAAATTAATCATTATTAATTTATTTTAATTTTTAAAAGTCAAACTAGGCATTATCTCATTTCTACATCTATTTAAATTTAATGTTCTGATCTGATCTCTCACCTAGTCCTAATGATAAACTGTAACGAAAGAATAATTAACCACATTGTACTGAAAGAATTCTATAATTTGTAAACCATAATATTTAGAAAGATTAAAAGTTAAGAACTTCCATAAGACACTAAGATTAAATTTCCATTCTTACTATATGTATTTCAATATATATACTTAACTCATGTACATTTATATTTTAATTAATGATCTCAATAATTTAAAATACAATTTTAATTCAATTAATTTTAATAATTTTATTTTAAATAACGTTGTGATGTTTATAAGTGTTTAACTAACCTTACAAATCTAAACCCTATTCCAAATCATTATTCAATCTCCCAGAACAAACGGCTAGTTTAAATCAATGGATGCAGTTGATGAAACATCAGGCCGGACGGAGGATAGGATGACGAGCGTTTTTTCTGGTATTGTGGTGGCGTGATGCATGCAAGAAAGAAATGAAGTGGTCTGTTGTTGCAGCGCAATAAGCTGACAATCTAAGCCTACTGTGTCCATTGATATCGAAAGTAGCCTTTTAAATTTATTTGATTCGTTAGCGTGCTCTACAACGAACTAAGTGGAAACCCCACTAGATAATCATACGAATCAAGCACCAACTATAAAAAGTAAGCTCTTATTCCCAGCTCATTCGTTTATGGAGGATAAAGTGGAAGCAAAGTATTGAAATAGCAGGCTGTAGCAGCGCAACAACTTGAAATCTATCCGTGTCCATTAATATTGAAAGTGGCTTTTGACGTAATTTTGCTTTATGGTGGAGAAAGTGGAAGCAAAGTATTGAAATAGCTGGCTGGAGCAGCGAAACAAGCTGAAATCTAACCTTCTCCATTAATATTCAAAGTGGCCTTTGACGTTATTTGGTTCGTTAGCATGCTCTAGCACGAAATAAGTGGAATCTCCACTAGGGAATTATTCGTGTCAAGCACCCAATATGAAAGTTGAGCTCCTGATCCCCAAGTCAAACATTTACGATGTGTTGAGATCCTAATCCCCCAACTCACACTTACATAAATGTAAATTTGTAAAACATAACCATTAAACCACAACCTCCAAACTATGGTGCAAATTTGCTATTACGAAGGTGGAGGTGGAACTGGAAACAACGTGTGGCACTTTAGGCTTCACGTCATTGCTTTCATGGAGATTGTGAAAAGATAGCCGATACTTATGAAACACGCAGAAAACCACAATGTTGTTTGTCTTTGCCTTCGTCTAAGGTATCTAGTAAAATTATGGAAATTACAGATATGTTCATGTTTCTTTTCCATTAAATGTTCATGGTGATGTTTCTTTTCCATTAAGTGTTTATGGTAATTAGCACACCCTTTTCTTAAGTTGTGAGTACAACTTTCAAAGTAGCGTGTTGTGGTAAAATTTAGCAACACTTATATTGTTTGTTACAAGTGGTATTGTCACACAACCGAATGTATATGAATAAGGAAAACAATATAACTAGGAGTTGCTCAAAGAGAGGTTTGTTACACAACCGAATGTATATGAATAAGAAAAACAATATAACTAGTAGTTGCCCCAAAAGGTGTAAAGAGAGGCTGATAGGATTTTTAAATCAAAAAAGTTGTACAAGAAAATAGTAATTGAAATGTGTTTTTTTTGTGTATTTTTTTATTAAGTTTATAATATGTAACTATGCTAGAGTTGTTTAACAAAAACATTATGGAATATCATTACAACCGCATACTAGAATATTAAATACTAAATTGGTTGTGATATTTTAAAGTAATCTAACTAAGGAATGAGATGATATTTTAATTTACAAAAAACAAGAAACTCAATTAAAAAAGTGAAAGTGTAAGTAAACCTAAATTTGAATTACCATGATGAATAAAATTATCCTGATCAAGGGAATAATTTTTATGACCACCCTGAATTTCCACTAATGCATTTTTATGCTTGGGATTTTCTAAAGGGTTACTTGTACATGATGTTGATTGCCATGGATTAATTTATCGAATTTGTCAGCATAATACAATTAAAATTTAAACAAACTTTGTGCATCACAATCTCATGATTTTTAATATTACCACCTTGACATGATGTGTCATGGCCTCGTGGTATTCTTTTTATTTTCATAGTGCCCAATTCTTGGTCAGTGGACTTCAAATACAACTGCAGAATATTTATGATGTAGAATTGCATCGTGTTGGTAGTGAATGCAAAATCCTAAGGAAATTTTTGCCCCTTAGGGTTTCTATTCTAGATAGGGTTTTATTTCAATGAATTATTAACAGCAACACACATTCATAGTGATATGTGGGCGTGAATATAAAGATGCGACAACAATATGATTCTCCAATGAAAACACTGACCTAGGGCTGGCTGCCCATTGAAATAACGAATGTACTCAACAAATAATTTCCGAGATTGTTCGGTCAATATTCAACAGTTTGACTGTAGTTCATACTATCTGTGCTACTATATTAATTAACAGCCATCCAATCTAGCTACAACCACTATCACTTAACTCTGCTAGTACTTCTTTTTACATAGCAACTCATTGTTCTATCTTCTAGGCTCCGTGACGTTATAAAGTTGTTGTTTCTAATGCCAACCAGGGCTTCCACTGTCTCACTACACTGCCAACGGGTTTAAGACAGACCCTTCTTATCCAAGATTATCCTTGCTGTTGGAGTACCAACACCCTACCGTGCTGATCTAATACTCTCTCAAGCAATGGCCCTATCTTGAAGGGCTAAAGAGAGTGATCTGCTACTCTAATCCAAGTCTGCATTATCAGATGATGGCCTAATGAGCTCTGTGTGAATTCGGGAACTAAATAGATGTTCGTAACACTAGTTGTTAGCCTCAGATGTTGCCAAAGAGTGCTTCCGCTGACCCTAATGAGGGTTTTCTACTTCGCTGCTCCAATCCTTGCTTAATGATTAACCCCCAGTGCCTAGAATAGAAGTTCATTTGAGTACGTGAGCTTCAGATCAGTCCTTGAAGGATCTTTTGCCTATGATTTGGTCTTCAACTAATTTCGATGCACCAAATATTCCTCCTCAAGGATAGTTGTAAGCCTTGGCATGGGTTTAGAGCTGTTCTTTCAATGGATGATCTTTGTTGTCTTCTAAATTCTTAATGGTCAGCCCCCAGTGCCCAGAATAGAAGGTCATTTGATTAGATGAGCTTCAGGCCGATCATAAAACCATTGCCATTTTTCTCTTGAAAAATATGTTAAGAAATGCAGGCCGGTCAAAAATTAAATATGTTTTTCATCTGTATAATCACACTACAAAAACAAAGAGTCAGCATAGACTTGTTGAAGTTCTTGTTGAAGAGTTTCTTGATGATTTTTTTCAAAATCCGGTCAGCTAAACTTCGTTTGTGTGTTGCATGAATGACCTTATCAAGCTATGAATTTTGGTGAGAATGACTATTATGTGGAAATGTTTAGTCTACAATTAAATGGATAGAGAAAACCATCAATCTAAAGGGCACCATAAAAAAAACCATAAATCTAATAGCAAGGATATCAAATACCCAATATCCTATTAAGTTCTCAATCCCATGGATTAGTATGGTCTAACCGCATAATAAAAGCAAAAGATTGCACAAACATGGTTCTTCCCTTCACCAAAGCTACTGGTTTTCTTTGGCTCTTCCGTTAACTCATTAAGTCAACTAAATTGTTACAACACCAAATAATAAGAAACCATGTAATCGTTATTCAATGGAGACAAAGGCTATAAGTACATATGACCATGAAATTGCAAATGGTTCAATTCAAAGAGTAATTATCAGCTCAATTCAGTGAAAGAAATACCAAATTATATAAACCCCATAAGTGAGCACTGTGAACATTCAAAAAAATAAAATTTAAATAGTCTTATAACAATCATCGAAGATCAAAAATCGTGTTATAGTTTCGAAAGGCTTGAATTCTTCACAAAATAGAGAAGACATAACTACTTCGATGTAATTCCATGCCTTTAAATTACAGTTAAATAAATACCTGTGTTAAGGGATGGAACTCTGTGAGCTGCTCGATTTGGATACGAAGGCCCATAATATATCCCAGTAAAAATCTTAGAGAAATCGATTATATAATTCAAAAAGTAACCCCCAAACCCACGGAGAACTCAAGTATACAATGAAAAGTAGTAACCCAGAAATGCTCAAGGAACTAGGCATATAAATTGATATAGAAAACGAGAAAACCCACAGAGGAATTAAACATATAAACTTAGATTGAAATCAAGTATTGACTTTGGTTTAGTTTAGTAAGAGGAGATGCATTGAGTAAATGACCCTTGAATGAGAAGGTCACTTTCAATGTATGAAATTTTGCTGGAAATGGGAAAAGTACCTGCACAAAAACCAAACACCAAGCTTGAAGTGAAACCCAGTCATCTACTAAGCTATAATTCATGTAATTAAACTTCAAATTACCTAGAGCATACCTATTACTTTGCACAATCCCTAAAATTGAACACAGGTGAGGCTACAGACCAAACTACAGAAGGTTGAGAAAAATTCCAGGGGAAATTTGAATGGCTCAATGAAAGGACTAGCTTGATGGACATCTATATACAATTGTGAAGTCCATTAGAAACCAACAAAAAATTCATGTTAAAAACAAACTGAGAGAGACCCTTTAGATTCCCAACTAAAGAACTGGGTTGCAAAGGAAATTATTACGTAGCCAATAACACCGAGAATTGACAAACTCACCTACAACTGAAAAATTTCTAGTTGAGTGCAACTGCAACACCAAAATTTGAAGGATACCTACTTAGTTCTTTACCTCTTTCTGCTTTCAGTATTGATTTAGGAGCTTCTTTTGCACTCCCACATTGTACCTATTCCATTGACCTGCTTTTGTGGTCATTTTTTGGGCATTTAATAAAATTTTCATATCTTATCTTACATGTGTATGTTGTCTCGTGTTCATTCCAGTTGCATGGGTGAATGAAATGTATGATCGTTGGCAAGTCCTGTCTCATATCTGTAGTGATGATCTATGATCTCCGATGGGTGTTGTCCCTGGTTTATGGGTTACTTATTTTTCTGGTAATAGTAAATGTTGAAGCCATATGTGGTTGCCTATCTCAAACTTTGTAAATATACCATTGTATGAAGGACATTGAAGGAGTAGCAAACCTTTTTTCATATTTAACCAAATTTCTGAAATAGAAATTGCGATATTCATTCACAGCGCAGTGTTATAGGGCAGTCAATTCCAATCTTGCAATATGAACTATGTGAACTAGTTACTATCTTTCTCTTCTTTATCATCAAACCTCATGGTTCTTGACCTATAATTGTAAATAAAAAAAAACATGAAAATGGGTTTCACCTTAGGCACTAATAGTTACAAGGTGCTTTCTTTAGCCTGGGTAGGGATCATGGTGATCTATGAATTATTTGTGAGTGCACCTATCTAATGGTGCATTCAATCTAGATGGTATATTGGGTGCATTAAATATGGACAGTGGACACTGGCCCAGACCCATCTGAACCTAGGGCCTCATATACACTACAATGTTCCAGAGTTTGAGGTTGCACATCTCAGAGTTGCGAATTTTATACCCAGCCAGTCGGGTGAACTTGAGATATGAATCCTCAAGCTTCGCAACCTCCGGGTGCATATCAAACCCTAGTTTGGGTAGGTATAGGGATGAGACACGTGTCGCTTGACCTATGGCTGTAATTTATAGTGAAAACAAAAAACATACCAAAATGGATTTTAACTGAGAATAGTCTGTAGTTCAATTTCTAGATAGATTCATAACAGGATCTTGTATTATAATCAGAATTCAACCATTTTAGAACCCAATAAGACCATGATATATATCAATTCTAATTTACACTAGGAAACACTTAGCTTACTTTCTTGAATAGTTCGAGTTCATTCCGTATATGTTGGATCTGTAGATCCTTATCGAAATAATACACATGCACTCTTTGTTAGGTCCCTATATCACTAGTATAGTCCCTTATTATTGTTATTGTAACCCCCTTATTGTTATTATTGAACCCTTGTAACCCCCATTTTGTGCCCTTCAATTATTATTGTTAGGTCGGCTAGGATTACATTGTGGCCCACTAGGATTATATTATGGCTCCATGGACTCCTATATATAGAAAGCAGGTTTTGTAAATTATATCATCCAAGAATTGTTCATTTATGTAATGTATTGGAGGTTTCCCCCTCGAAGTGGCTCATTTCTAAGGCGTTGATATCTCTTTTCTTCTCTTTTTGGAGCTGGTTACACAACATTTGGTATCAGAGCTTTGGATTCTAGGGTTTCGTTGTTCCAAACAGGTCATCGAGTAGCATTTTCGCTATAACTTTTTTCTAAGAGTTTCAGAAAATTTGAAATGTTTAGGGTGTGAAGCTGAAATCCTAGAGGAATGGCACATACCTAAATTTCAAGTCCTTGGGGTTCGCAATATGTTCTGAGATATTGATACAGTCTGTGGAATTTGGAATTCTTTTTAGGCTCCTAAAAACGATGCATCAGTGGAATTTGCACTAAAACATTTTTTCTACAGAGAAAGGTTCAAATCAAATGTATGGTACGAAGCTGAAATCCTGAGGAAATTCGTCAAAAAATTTCAGAGCTTGTTTCGCAATATTTTTGGAGATATGATCTGTGGAAGGTAGTGCTTTTTCAGGCTCCTGAATTTCATCTCAAAGAGGTGATCGTGGGAAAAGTTCAATAACTCTCTCTCTGAAGATTGGATTGGAGTGCCGTCAAAAGTGGTCACAAGTACACAGCCTGTAGTTTCTTCGCTATCAATTTCAGAGACAAAGGACAAAACAATGACACGTGGCAAGTCGTACAAGTTCGCTCTACTGAACCAGTCCAGAATTAGGTCATTGTGGGAGATTGGACACAACTTTGTCTTGGAGCATCAAAATCAGGTCAGACCTGTGGCATTTGAAAGAAGCTTCAGAGGGCTACTACAGGGCTAAATTTCAGATATCGAAGATTTTCAAGCACAAAGATAATACAATTTCAATATCGAGCTCCTCAAAGCTAGTAAAAGGTGTGTATTTTTTTTTCCGAATTGCATAAGTCTTGTTTGAAGAATCAAGTTGAATTGATTGCAAGGGCCTATTGTAGAATAGATATCAATATTGGAGTCTAAAATGGCCCCTAAAAAGAATTCAACACCCATGAAGCCTTTAGAAGGCTTTACTATGACTCATGAAGACGAAGAATGGCAACATGACATATCAAAATTACAAGAGAAAGTGCAACAAATTTCGCTCTCGCAAAGAACAACAAAAAATGAAATGGAAGTTTTGAAGAAGGGCATGGAAACTAAGATGGATGGTTTGAAGAAAGGCGTGGAAGCTAAGATGAGTGGTTTGGAAGCTAAGATGGATGGCATGGAAGTGGGCATGGAAGCTAAGATGGATGACATGGAAGCTAAGATCGATGAAAAAATGAAAGACAACATTGAAAACATGAATAAAGATATAAAAGTAGACATCGAAGGTTTGGGAAATTTGATACAAGAAATGTTTCCTAATGGTGAAAAGATAGTAGAGGAAACTCATGATGAGAACAAAATAAATGTTAATCGTGATTTCACAAACTCTACTGTTGGAGGGAAGAATCACCATATTCCAAAAATGGATATGAGGAAGTTTGATGGAAAGGATCCTGTAACATGGATACTACAGATGGAGAAATATTTTGATCTCCATAATTTGCAAAACACACAAAAGTTACGCATTGCAACTTAAAATTTAGAACAAAATACATTTGTATGGTATTGATGGCTTTGCTCCCGTAAAAAAATTGTCACTTGGTCAAATTTTACGGAGGAAATGATAGCACATTATGAGGATACAAAGAGCAACACCTTCTTTAGCCAATTGATAAATCTCAAACAAAAGGGTTTAGTGGGGCAGCACATTGAGGACTTCCAAAAATTGAATATAAGGGTAACTGATATTCCAGAGGAACACAAGATTGATCTCTTCATATGCACTTTAAAGGATAACATCCAACATGAAGTTCGCGTTTTGGAACCTGATTCATTGGAGAAGGCATTCAGGTTGGCAAGAAAAGTTGAATGTAAAATTATGGCGACAAGGAAGCTTACCACTCAATTCTATAAAGAAGGAAGTGTTGCTACGCCTAGATTTCCACAACCTACAAGGTTGACACCACAACAATTGGAAGAAAAAAGAGCAAAAGGGCTTTGCTAAAGTTGTGATAGCAAATACACTAAAGGTCATAAGTGTGCTGAGAAGAAATTATTTTACATAGATTGTGAAGAGGAAGAAGAAAATGAACAAGAGGAGGATATACACCAGGAACCAACCCTAGAAGAGGAAGAAATGAATCCGACCATATCGTGTAATGCACTGGCAGGAATTACCACTCCTCAAACTCTCAAGATACAAGGAAAAATCAAGAAGAAAAAGGTAATAATGTTGATTGATTTAGGTAGCACCCATAATTTTATTCATTGTAAGGTAGCCAAGGAATTAAATTGTTTCCTATACCCAGCACCAAAATGTCAAGTGATGGTTGCAAATGGAGGAACTATAAATTGCTCTAGAAAATGCCATAATATTAAGCTAACCATGGGGGAATATGTATTGACTAGTCAAATGCTTTCCATTCCTATGGGAGGTGCTGATGTTGTACTAGGAGTACAATGGTTACAATCTTTGGGGACAGTAGCTTTTAATTTTCAAGAAATTTTCTTGAATTTTTTTTTCAGAAGGAAAGGAAGTCGAATTACAGGGTATTGAAGGGAAGCCACGAAGGATAATAAGCTCTAATTCATGGAAAATTTTAGGGGCTAATATTCGCAGGTGGGCTAATTTTCCATGGTTTTTCCAAAAAAAAGATTCGTCAATTTCCATTTTTTTATAAAAACGATTCGCCCAAATTTTACAATATAAAATTATTTTACCTTAAAAATCGCCAACATTATATAGAAAATATGTATAATATCATTATAAATTTGAATAATTTTACAAATACATCAATAAACATTTTATAGTTTGCATATTAGGGACTAGTGAGATTCGCCAATTTTTTAAACTTCAAGATAGTTTTCCATCCTTAAAATTATCCCTGCTCTAATTTCATGACAAAGATTCTAAAGAAAGAACAACGAGACGTAATTGCACAATTATGCTCACTAGAAGTTCCAACATCAAAATCATCTATTTCTGCAGATCTCCAACAAGTCTTGGACAATCATTCCAAGGTGTTTAAACTCCCAAAGGACTCCCACCTATTCGTGATCATGATCATGCTATTCATTTGATTCCAGGAAGTGTTCCTCCAAACATCAGGCCTTATAGATATCCTTACTTCCAAAAGAGAAAAATTGAACGTATGATTGCAGAAATGTTAGAGGCGGGTATAATTCAACCTAGTCAAAGTTCTTTCTCTGCTCCTGTAGTATTGGTACACAAGAAGGATGGATCATGGCGAATGTGTCCGGATTATAGGGAGCTCAACAAAGCTCACCATTAAAGATAAATTTCCCATTCCTGTGATTGATGAATTATTGGATGAATTACATGGAGCAATTTATTTTACCAAGTTGGATCTTCGTTCAGGATATCATCAAATTAGAATGAAGACTGAAGATATTCCAAAAACAGCATTTCAAACTCATGAGGGTTATTATGAATTTTTGGTCATGCCTTTTGGCCTTACCAATGCACCTTCTACATTTGAAGGGTTGATGAATTCCATTTTCAAACCCTTCCTTAGAAAATTTGTGCTAGTATTTTTTGATGATATACTAATCTACAGCAGGTCTTGGAAGGATCATGTAGAACATGTTGACAGGGTGCTCAAACTATTGCAGGAGAAACAATTATATGCAAAAAAAATCCAAATGTTTCTTTGGAGTACAAGAGGTAGAATATCTGGGTCATATTGTATCTCACGAGGGTGTTAAAGTAGACCCTAACAAAATTAAAGCCATTAAGGAATGGAAAATCCCCACAACCATAAAGAAGTTGCCAGGATTTCTCAGGTTAACAGGGTATTATCACACGTTTGTTAAGAATTATGGGAGAATAGAAGCACGTATAACAACATTATTGAAGAGAGATCCATTTTCATGGACTCCTGAAGCAACTGAAGCCTTTGAATGTCTTAAGGAGGCAATGTGCCTAGCACCGGTCTTACCTACGCCAGACTTAACAAAAACCTTTATTGTAGAATGTGATGCCTCAGGAAATGGAATTGGTGTAGTTTTAATGCAGGAAGGAAGACCCATTGCTTTTGAAAGTCGTCCAATCAAAGGAAAGTATTTACAGAAACCTATTTATGAGAAGGAAATGTTAGCAATACTGCATGCACTAAAGAAATGGCGAACTTACCTAATGGGGAGACACTTCAAGGTAAAAACTGATCATGATAGTCTTAAACACTTTTTGGAACAAAGACTATCTTCAGAAGAGTAGCAAAAATGGGTCACAAAGATGTTGGGTTATGAATTTGAAATAATCTACAAAAAGGAAAGCTTAATGTTGTTGCAGATGCACTCTCAAGAAAGAATGAAGAGGTGGAAGCATTGCTTTGTGCCATTTCTATTATCCAACGAGATTGGATAACTGAAGCAAGAGATGAATGGAAGAAGGACAAAGATGTATGGACACTCATTCAAAAGTTGCAGCAAGATCCTAGTACATCCGATACATTTAGTTGGAAAAATGATTCCTTATGGTACAAAGATCGCTTATATCTTTGTAAGAATTCCCAACTAAAACAAAAGATTCTTCTGGAATTGCAAACTTCTCCTTTAGGAGGACACTCAGGATTTTTAAAAACTTACCACAGGGTGAAGAAAGAATTTTTTTGGGATGGCCTTAAATCTGATATTCAAAAGTTTGTGGCGGAATGTTTGGTTTTCCAGCAGAATAAAGTGGAAACAATTAAGACCTCGGGACTTCTACAACCTTTATCCATTCCAAGTCAACGTCAGGAGGAGATTTCAATGGATTTTATCATAGGTTTACCAAGTATGGATTTCAATGGTGGTAGTTGATAGACTTACCAAGTATGTACACTTTTGTGAATTATCTCATCCATTTAAAACAAGTACAATTGCTACTACATTTATGGATAGAATTCAAAAGCCACATGGAAGCCCAAGGGTTATTGTGAGCGACAGAGATCCCATTTTTACTGGAAATTTTTGGACGAAGTTATTTTCTTGTTTGGGTACTCAATTAGCTCATAGCGCATCTTATCATCCTCAATCTGATGGTCAAACTGAGATCGTAAATAAATGTTTGGAAGTATATCTTCGTTGTATCTGATAAACAAACACAATGTGTCAAGTGGTTACCTCTTGCTGAATGGTGGTATAACACTTCCTTTCATACTGCAGCAAAAATGACCCCATTTATGGGACTTTATGGATATCATCCACCATCCATCACATCATCTTTAAGAGAAAATTCGAAGGTTCAAGCAGTGGAAGATCACATCAAGCATCAACAAGAAGTTCTCCAACTCTTAAAGGATAACCTGAATTTGGCACAAAATCGAATGAAACAACAGGCAGATCAACATCGCATCGAGAGAATTTTTGATGTAAGAGATTGGGTATTTTTACGGCTACAACCATACAAAAAAATGTCCCTCAAGCAAGCTAAGAAGGATAATAAATTATCACCAAAGTACTATGGTCCTTACAAGGTGTTGCAAAAGATTGGTTCTATGGCATACAAATTGGAGCTTCATGTTTCTTCGCGAGTGCATCCATTTTTCCATGTTTCATGCTTAAAGAAGGTTATAGGTGAAAATCTTCCAGTTCAAACAATATTTCTAGAACTTGATGAGGAATGAAAAATCATATTGCAACCTGAAGTGGTCATGGAAACAAGAACTCGACAGCTACAAAATCGATCAATTTCAGAGTATCTCATCAAGTGGAAGAACTTACCCACTAAAGATTCTACATGGGAGGATGAGAATTTTATACAGAAGCACCCGGAGCTACTCAAGCATTGAGGACAACACTTTTTTGAAGGAGAGGGGCATGTTAGGTCCATATATCACTAGTATAGTCCCTTATTATTGTTAGTGTAACCCCCTTATTGTTATTATTGAACCCTTGTAACCGCCATTTTGTGCCCTTAAAGTATTATTGTTAGGTCGGCTAGGATTACATTGTGGCCCACTAGGATTATATTATGGCCCCATGGACTCCTATATATAGAAAGGAGGTTTTGTAAATTGTATCATCCAAGAATTGTTCATTTATGTAATGTATTGGTGGTTGCCCCCTCGAAGTGGCTCATTTATAAGGCGTTGATATCTCTTTTCTTCTCTTTTTGGAGCTGGTTACACAACACTCTGCTACTCGAACTCCCTACATCAAACACAACCGCATACTTTCTAAATCTGTCATCTGACGAGAAATTCTCAGGATGGGAAATTTATCCGTCATGCAACATGGAGTTCATATTGACGGGAACCCGGGGCATGAGAAGCACCATGAATGACATGAGAAGAAGAGGAACAATGACCAAAAAGATAATGCCCCTCAACCTATACATCTTCTCCGTCACGATCTCCTGCCGCATTCTCTTCATCTTCTCCTCGAGATCGGTCTCCTCTCTGTGAGATGACAGATGTTGGTTCTCCAGCTCTAGGGACGAGCTCGTACGATAACAAATTTGGGTATTCAATGGTGGTTTGAAGGCCTGCAATCCCCCCTCCCTAGACTCCAACTCGTCCATTTTGACGATAAGGGAGTTATAATGGACGTTGTTGGACATAAATTTTCAATTTTGTGACAAAAAATGGAATCAATCGAGATGGGAAAAAGAGCTGAGTGCAATTAGATTCCCAACTAAAGAACTAGGTTGCAATGGGAATAATTATCTAGCCAATAGCACCAGGAATTGAAAAACTGACTTGCAAATGATAAATTTCTAGTCGAGCGCAACTGCAACACCAAAATGTGAAGAAATCACACCATAATGTGAAAGAACAAAACCATAATGTGAAGGAACAACACCGTGAAGGAACGACACTGAGAATTGGAAGAACCAGAGGAGCCACAAAAATGTTTGGAGAGGAGGAAATGAACGAAGCAGTGAACCAATGGTGACAAAAACCTATTGTCCTTGCCAATTTTTCCACGCAACTCGAATCTTGGAGAGTACAAATCTGTTTCCAGATGGACAGGGGTAGGATCTGGCACCACATCCACCATACTTGTAGTATTTTTCAAACCCTTCATTTTGGAATTATTATTTTCCAAACCCTTCGTTCTAGAATTTCTATTATTGGAGGGCGAAACTGCATGAATAACCGTTTCAGAAGTTGAAGGAGCAAGATCCTTGACAATGTTTGTTGTTTGTTGAAATCAACCATAGAAAACAAAAGTAATAGTGGGGCAGATGTCACAACCTAGTCAAAGTTTAAACTATTGGACACATGTCAGATGCAAATCACAAGTGTTGACGAAACCTAAAAGTGTAATGATTCAAAATAATAGGCCTATCAGCTTAATAAGGTATGTGTATTTTCTAAAGGGTGAGGACTCTGAATGATTGCATATTTCTATACTTTGTGTAGTAAAATAACTATGACAATCTCTCTATCACAGAAAAAGGAATCCAATTGGAAGAAATAGAAGAAATGAGAAATCACTCTCTTGGTTCAACCCATCCATTATGTCCAACATAATGTTTTGATACTTTTTTCTAAGGTGACCATGGCAATCCCCCTATGGGAGTGAGCTAGCAAAAGCATGGAAGTCAAATTGGAAAAAAACTGGGAGAAATGGAAACCAAATGAGAACTAACTAACTTAAAGCAACCCATCCCATATGGTCATGCAAGGTATGCCTCTCAAAGGAGATGGATTAGATGCAAGGTATGCTTCTCAAAGGAGGTCATAATCAAGAAGCCACCCCAAAAAGAATGACACGATGACCACATCGAGAGGAGAAAATTAAACATGGGACATTTGGTGTTGTTTTATGACCATTAATATCTATCATTCCCTTAAAAGTGTTGGTAGACTTCTGGTAACATATATTCAAAATTACTTCTGGTAACAAGTATTCAAAATTCAGGAAGTATCAAGCTAACCCAACTAAAAGTACTTGAAAATAAATAAACACACTTACGTGAATTGCAAATAGTCCAAACACTTGATTACCATTAAAAATATTTGAAATCATAAAAAAATAAAATTAAATAAAACATGCTTTAGTTGGTATATTTCTTGATTACATGTATTCAAGGTTTGGCGAGGACCGAGATAGCCTAACTAGTCATCCATGTAAATAAGTCAACACACTTACCTAAATTAACGCACGATCATAATACAAATATTTAAAAATCATAAAAGATTAAATGAAGAACCAAACTAGTGAAATTAGGTTATGACATTTATTGTTCATTTTTTATAACAACTAAGAATAGTTGAAATTCGTTAAGCCATCTGTCCATATAGTATAATTTTTACGGGTATACAATTTATATTTTAAAACTCTAACTTTAATATAAAAATAATAATCGATATAAAAATATAATTTATAATAAATATTTAATAAATATAAAATATGTTTTAATTATTTTTTATTAATCAATATATTTGTTTATATGAATGTTGAATTGATTAAAATATAATGATAATAATGTTTTTAATAAGAATTAATAAAAAAATTAGCATAATTTGTTGAGTATGAATGGACCTCAATAGCAAGACGACCAAGGATGGGAAAAGGTCATGTCATGTACCTAGGTGAATAACTTGAACATACACATTCCATACCATTAAAAAAATTCATTTTTATGTTCATTTATCATACTTGTATGATTAACACGCAAAATATATGTGTTTTGTTTTTATATAACTTTGTAAAGGTATGTTTTTAATCATATCTCCGCAGTGCTCAACATAAATACAAGTTATGGGTTCTTTGCTCAGCACAAATATGGTTTATGGGTTGTATTTCTTGTTATATCAAAACCCATCGTTGATTTCCGTAAGTTTTAGTGCTAACGGTGCTCTTGATTTGAGAAACTTCATATTGATTATAAGTATCCGTCCACAGAACTCCAGCCTATTCCGCTCGTTCGTGCCACATCTACCCATGTGATCTCCCTCACGCCTCACATGCATGCACGATGTTTGATGTACTATGTTGATCAAGGGTCAGGTGATCACAAGGGTTTCCAATCGACGGTGACGATCTACTCGGAATAATCCTACCTTCTAACTGCCCAGCTAAACCCTCATTTGGTTTCCATCCTCGCACTTGTCTCTCCTCTGGAATGAGATTTGTATTCTCTTCACTACCTTATGCTGTGACCGTTTTTCCACTTACCCACCACAACACCAGGTGTAGCGAGACTCCCATCAGATCATTTTATCATTTTTAATTCCTTAAATACTCTTTACTCTAAAAAGGAAACACGTGAAACAGGTTCGAAATAGTTTAATGGCGACAACTTCCTACCAGGGTAGCATTTGTTCTTCTTCGACTCAGATTCAAGTAACTCCCTTCCTCCCGTCACAGTTACTTTTCCTTTCAGGTTGCCACTGATGGCAGCTTCAGGTTTCTCATTTGTTTTTCATTTCATTTACCTCCAGTGACCACTTGGCAACCATCTCCCCGGGACAAGGGTATTCCAGGTAACAAAATATGAAAGTAACTTTCCTCTATCCCATTTGGTTGTTGTGTTTCTGTTATTCTTTGTAATTAGGCCTAACCAATTCGTTTAAATATTATCTGTGTCTTTTATTCCAAGGTTTAATCCCCTTCGATTGGGGTTTCATTTTTTACTGAATTCTTTCTACATTGTCCACGTAGCGAAAAGGAGATAACCCTGCCATACACATATATACAGTTCTGCAATTTGTTGAGACTCTCCAAATGATAAAATCGGTTATTGTTTACAACTATACTTACTAATTTACTCTTTTCCTCTGTACCAGGTACCTCTACCACGATCATCGCTCCTTATGACCACAAGTTGATTTCTCGCAACTTTCGGTTGCATAGCTAACACACATTTCCCTGTATTACAGGTAGGTACGTTTTACAGTTCAGTCGGTGGACTATGGCTACAAGCTTGACATACTGAAACCTAGGCATAAATACTTTGTGTTTTTGTCAGAAGATTTTTCTAAGTAAGAGGCGTAACTATGTACATCTCTAGGGTTATGGCCGGTATCGTTCCTTGAGAACTTTAATCTTCAGATTCGGTTAAGACTTGTATTTTTCTTCGTAATTTTAATTAGCTACTCCATAATTCGTATATTCAGACCTGAATCACTTACTGTGCTGATTCCTCTTACAAAAAGTGGTGTTCATGCTTCGGGCTTACCCAATATATAATTGTGCAGTTGTTTATCACAATCTGTTTTGATGATATTGATAAATTTAAGTATGTTTACCTTAGCTATACTATAAATTGATTCCAAGGTTGAAGTTGAAGTTTTTTTCTCTGGAATTATTTGTATATAATTGTCTTTAATTATTTCATATGGTTGGAAAATCATTCTTTTCTTTTATGTCTGCATAAGTTGGATTTATTACCAGAAGCTTACTTAAATTAGGTCTGAATTATTCTGTTGTGTTAACACTTTCCTATTTGAATGTCTGAAGCTCTTTAATATTGGTTCTTCCCTCTCAAGGGTTTATAGTGCGCTATGAAAACGTTCATAGCTAAATATTAGCATGGTATTCTTAAAGATACATATTTTAAGGGGAGTATTGGCTTCTTGTTTGATCATAATTATCCATCATCTAGATCTCTTCGATGAATAATTTTGTTTCAAATATTGTGCATTTCCAATTAGACATTCATATTCTACTACTTACTAGATTCTTTTCCAAATGGAATTACTCCTACAAACCTTTGAAATTATGTATGTCGGTTTTTTCAATTTGTAATTGTATAGGGGTGGTGGTTTCCACATTTTTCTTTCGGTGTATTTCTATAGGTTTTTCTTTAAGCTATATTGACTTCGGTTTTCTTTAAGCTATATTCACTTCTGTTCTAAGCAGGAGGATGGAATCCACTCTCTCTTATTTCAGGGGATTGAACATAAAATAACTCCATTCATTCCTAACATCATAAATTAACAATTCTTCGGCATGATTTTGGTTGATAGCCCAAATTTGACGTTCCAATATTGTTTACTAGTAAACAAGTGGTAGCATGTAATGCTTCCTCTGGCATACTGGTTACTTTAAATTGTTCCTAACAGAGTCCGAACTAAGCTAAGTTTTCTTATTAAAACAATTGTCATAGACTTGTACCTACTCAAGGAAACCTAGGGTCTTACCTTGAGTCCCTCTTCCCACAATGGTAGGTATGTTTTAGATTATTATTTTCACAATGATTCATTATGAAGAGATGTTAAAAATAATTCACTTAATTCTTTCTATCAAATCATTATTCAATTCAGACAATGTATACATAACATGTATCATTTCCATCACATGATTTATATAAAAGTCTTACTGAAATATGATTTAATAGAAATGAACAGCTACGGCATTGGTAGGCTTATCTATAAGAAGAGATGTGGCAACTACAGGCCGCTGAACTATGTTACATTGAGGCTCAGAGGCCTATTACAGACGTCATGGAAATGAACACGCGAGGGCACTGATAGAGTATCTCTGAGAAGCGATGTGATGGCTACAGGCCCCTCCACTACATTACAATGAGGCTCACATGCCTATTTTTTGTTGAGAAACAATGTAAAACATGAAACTTCCAAAAACCTAACTCTAGGAGATGAAGCGCAAAAATTGTGGGTCCCATTTGGGTAAATTGGTGTTTCAACTTCCTGGGGACGTAACTTTGGCATCTGATATCTGTTTGATGCCCTTAGATCGTTATAAATATCTATCCTAGGATTACAAATTATTTTGTGAGCAACATCGGTCCATGAAGCCATGTTGCTGCTCGTTTTTTCAAAAAACTTCGTTTAGGGCCTCAAAACGACTTCAGAATTTCAGGACCCGAAAAACTGCTAAAAATAGTAAGTTGTGATGAAACTTAAAAATAGAAAAAACTAATGACCCAGGCTCAAATGGAATAGGTGGGTGGCCACCAATATTCACCTTGATCATTAAGGCCCCAAAACAGCTCCGGGAGTGCAGGACCCGAAAACCTACTAAAAATAGTAAGTTGCTAGAAGTGAAGAACTAAAATAGTTGATGGTGCTAGTCCAAATGGAATAGGTGGGTGGACACCAATATCCACCTAGATCATTCCTCCCTCCTTAGGAGGAAATGGTCCCCATTGCGTTAAGTTCCTCCATGGAGGGGGAAATTTTGCTGAACTTGGTATTAGATTTATCCAGGATGTCGCGAACCTTTTGGCGGATGTGCTGCATGTAGATGTGTCACCAGTGGGTAGCCATTGAGGGATTTGGGAAAATTTATCCATCATCGCGTTCCTATGTTTCTCGATGGCCTCCTCTAGCAAGATTCTGATAGGATCTCCTCTTCCCTCGTCTTCCTTTCCTTCCACCATGGGGGGTCATCGGGGTTTGCAAGGCTGATTTTGAAAGGGTGAAACCAAATCAAGCCTGAAATCCTTATACCCTGACTGCGTTGGGGACATGCAAATAAAAACAGAGAAAGAGCAAACACACTCTGATACCACTGATCCGAATTTATGCAGGAACACAACAGAATACACATATAACCATAAACACAGAGATGCAACAAGAGTAATGATTCCTTTTATTAAAAAAAAATGACTGAAATATGCTTTAATAGAGATGAACAGCTACGGCACCGGTATGCTTATCTATGAGAAGAGATGTGGCGGCTGCAAGACATTGAAATTTGTTACATTAAGGCTCGAAAGCCTATTAGAGACATCATGGAAATGAGCGGGTGAGGGCACTGGTAGTGTATCACTGAGAAGAGATGTGATGGCTACAGCCGCCTTCACTATGTTACAATGAGGTTCGCAGGACTATCTATTGTTGAGAAACAATGTAAAACCTGAAATGTCCAAAAACCTAAGCCTAGGAGATGAAGCACCAAAAATATGGGTCTCGTTTGGGTAAATTGGTTTTTCAACTTCTTGGGGACACGTAACTTTGGCATCCGATCTCCGTTTGATGCGTTCAATAGCTTGTTAGAAATATCTATCCGAGGAGTACAAATTTCAATGTGAGCAACATTAGTACATGGAAAAATGTTGCACCCAGTTTTTCCAAAAAACGTCGTTTAGGGCCTCAAAACGGCTTCGGAAGTTCACGACCTGAAAAATTGCTAAAAATTGTAAGTTTTGTTGAAACTTATAAATAAAAATAAATAATGGTGGGGGTTTAAATGGAATAGGTGGGTGTCCACCAATATCCACCTGGATCATTAAGGCCCCAAAACGGCTTTGAGAGTGTAGGACCCAAAAACCTGCTAAAAATAGTAAGTTGTTGGAAGTGAAGAACTGAAAGAGTTGATGGTGCAGATCCAAACGGAATAGGTCGGTGGCCACAGATATCCACCTAGATCATTCCTCCCTCCTTAGGAAGCAATGGTCCCCATTGCGTTAAGTTCCTCCATTGGGGGGGGGGGGAGTCTGTTTGAACTTGGTATAGGATTTGTCTAGGATGTTGCAGACCTTTTCGAAAACGTGCTGGATGTAAATGTGTCATCGGTGGGCAACCGTTGAAGGATTTGGGAAAATTTATCCATCACCGCATTCCTATGTTTCTCAAGGGCCTCCTCGAGCAATATTTTGATAGGATCTCCTGCTCCCTCGTCTTTCTTTCCTTCTGCCATGGGAGGTCGTCAAGGTTTGTGAGGCTAATCTTCCAAGGGTGCAACCAGATCGAGCCTAAAATCCTTATAACCTGACCGTGTTGGGGACATGAAAATAAAAACAGAGAAATAGCAGACCCACTATGATACCACTGATCTGAATTTATGTAGGAACACAAAATAATACACATATAACCATAAACACAGAGATGCAACATAAATAATGTTTCCTTTTATTAAAAAAAAAATGACTAAAATATGTTTTAATAAAAATGAATAGCCAAGGCGTTGGTAGGCTTATCTATCAGAAGAGATGTGGCAGCTACAATCCATTGAACTGTGTTACATTCAGGCTTGGAGGTTTATTACAAACATCATGGAAATGAGCAGGCGAGGGCACTGGTAGCGTATTTCTGAGAAGAGATGTGATGGATACAGGCCCCTCCAATGTGTTACAATGAGGCTCAGAGGCCTATTTATTGTTGAGAAACAATGGAAAACTTGAAACGTCCCAAAACTTAACCCTAGGAAATGGAGCACCAAAACTTTGGGTCCCATTTGGGTAAATTAGTGTTTCAACTTCTCGAGGATGTAACTTTGGCATCCGATCTCCGTTTGACACGCTCAATAACTTGTTAGAAAGATCTATCTAAGGAGTACAACATTTTATGTGAGAAACATCGGTCCAAAGACCCATGGTTCTCTCAGTGTTTCAAAAAACTCTCATTTACGGCCTCAAAACGACTTCGGAAGTTCAAGACCTAAAAAACTTCCAAAAATAGTTAGTTGTGTTGAAACTTAAAAATGCAAAGAAATGATGGCAGGGGTTCAAATGGAATAAGTGGGTGGCCACCAATATCCACCTGGATCATTAAGGCCCAAAACCAGCTCTGGGGGTGTAGGACCCGAAAACCTACTAAAAATAGTGAGCTTGTGGAAGTGAAGAACTGAAAGAGTTGATGGTACGGGTCCAAATGGAATAGATGGATGGCCACTGATATCCACGTAGATCACATACGCTCGTTAATTTCCCCATAATTTTATTCATTGTTTTTCCTTATAATTCATTCATCTTGCATATCTCTATTTATCTAAGAATGTTGTTATCTCATTTTCTCATAATCAACCCTTTATAAATTTCTTCACATTTATTTCCTTTACAGAAAAAAATACACAATAATAATGAATACAATAACCATTAATACATTTTTTTAAGAATTAACCCATCTGTATCTTTATCTGAATTGTATTTCTACAAAAACTCTTTAAGAATAATAACAGTTAAAATAAACTCTCATACTATTTTGAGAATGGACTTAACTATATATTTCTATAGATACTTTCTGCTACAAAAATAACACCTGTTAAGAATGTCTGAAATAACCTTCATAAAGTCCTTGAAGTCTCTGGAAGTAAAATCATAAAAGGGTCTTCTACTTCGTTTATAACCGCACAATAACATAACAGAAATTTTAAATTTCCAGAACCATAAACGTAGAAAGAATTTTAATGATAATAACATGATAAACATAAGCGTAATTTCAATGATAAATTAAACTAATAGAACCTCTACCTAAAGTCCTTTCTAAAAAAATATTCTTGGAAAAGAGTTTTCCTCCCAACCTTGAACCATCTCCTCTGGTTACCCCCTGCAAAGAAGGATTTCCTGTAATCAAAAACCTCTTAATTATTCCCATCATGTATTTTATACATTAATCTTTAGCAGGTGTTTCCTTGTAGTGTCCCACCTTTCAGGCTTTTTCCTTCCCCTTAACCTTTCTTGTTTCTTTTTTTTTTTCCTTTAAAATATACTTTTCTCTCCCGAAGATCTTTTTTGAGTATTTTTCTCCAACTAAGTGTTTTTTTTAAATGAAATTATGATAACCTGAGTATTTTTTAGGTTTGGAAAGTATCTCTTATAAAATTATTTTCCCAACATTTTCCTTCTTTACTCCACAAATCTATTTATTTAAAACATACTTTTCCAAAATCTAGTTTATCGTGGCTTATTGGACACATACTAAAAATAGTCTAATGACAAATAAATATATTTACATAATAGCATAGGGTTGTTACATCTTCCCCCTCTTAGAATAACATTGTCCTCCG
Organism: Pinus albicaulis; assembly: GCA_034641835.2. Lineage (NCBI taxonomy): Eukaryota > Viridiplantae > Streptophyta > Pinopsida > Pinales > Pinaceae > Pinus > Pinus albicaulis. The sequence continues at coordinate 418,702,894 of CM076580.1, forward strand.
TATTTTCATTATTTAGCTATTTCTTATTGAAATAACACTAGGTACGCTTCCTTCATAGTATCTTATCACTCCCACTTACCCTAGTTAGTTGTAATGCTCTTCCATTTCACTTTAACCTGAGCGAAAAATAGATTTTGGAGCATGGTATATTTTCGATTCAATATGCAAATTGGCTTGGGTAAGAAATCTCATTCGGGCTCCACCTATTTCAAATTCCAGCTAATTACATGAGAATTGTCATGGACATACCTTTTAAATAACGGTACATGAAAACAATTATGAGCTTTAATATTACTAGGAAGAGCTAGTTGATATGCCATTGGCCCAATTGTATCTAAGATTTCAAAAGGACAACAAAATTGCAGTGCCAATTTCACACAAGTTCCTATTCGTAGAGTACTTTCCTTGGTTTTAGCCGTAAGAAAACATGGTCCCCAATGTTGAATTATTTGTGAAACATTTTCTTGTCTGCATAACATTTTTGTCGATCTTCATTTATTTTTATATTCTAATGTATCTTCTACATTGTTTGTTCCATTTCATGCAAAGCATCTAGTCCCAATATGAGTTTATCTTCCGTTTGACTGCAACTAAGTGGTGTATGACACTTTCTTCCATATAATTCCTCGAAAGGACTATTTTTAATCATAACTTGATATTTATTGTTATAAGAAAACTTTGTTAAGTTCTTAAAATCCTCCCACTTTCTCGGTTTATTCATAACATACATTCTTATAATATATTCAATAATATGATTTGTCCTTTCATTTTTCCCATCGGTTTGACTATATTCCCATGTTTGAGGTAAATTTAGCATCTCTATATGATATAATTACCTTGGGTACCCCATGTAAATGAAAGATGTCTTTCATGAAAATATTAGCAATTTCGGCAGTCCCAAATGTGGACTACATCGGTATAAAGTGTGCTTCTTTAGTTAAAACAACTACTACCACCTTGATAAAATCATGCTAAAGTTTAGTTTGTGGTAGTCCTGTCATATAATATATTAAAATTACTTCTCACTTCCATTCGGGTTTCGGTAGGGGGTTTAGTAATCTAGTAGGATGTTGATGATCTATCTTTACTTGTTGACATTCTATGCATTTGGCTAATATTTTTCCACATATTTCTTCATACCAAGCAAAAATAATTTCTTCTTTAATGTCGTGATCATTTTCTAGTATCCAAGATCGCCTGCATAAGGTTTCTTGTGATACTTATCAAATATTATCTATTTCAATGTGCTCAAATTGGGGATATATAACCTATTTTGGTATGTGAGTAGTTTTTCTGAGTTCTCTGCATATCCTCATATTTTCATTTGCTGTATTTTTAGCTTAATTTCTAGATTTTCAGCATCTTGCGTTATTGGTTGCTTCACTTGCTCCAAAAAATCTATAGTTACCTTAATAAAAAACATCCCCAACATGTCATGAGCATGTATTCTCAAAGCATTGTCTAGTTTGTTTTTTTCCCTTTTATATGAGTTATTTCAAACTCAAAGTCACTGAGAAATGTCAACCACCTTTCTCACCTTGAATTTAAGTCAAGTTTGCTGAAAAAAAAATTTAGATTAATATGATTAGTCACCAAAGTAAAAATATTTCCTAATAGATAGTGTATCGAGAGTTTGAGTGCATGTATCACTGCTTCCAATTCTATGTCTTACATTGCATAATTCTGCTCATGTAATTTCATCTTTCTGAATCCATGATATATTACAACATTGTCTTCCATTAGCACTTCACAAAGGAAATCCAAATAGACATCCATACATACAATGAATTGTTTATTTGGGTATATAATTTTAGTATAAGTATTGTGGTTAATACCGTTTTTAACATATCAAACCCTTAATGAAATTTGGTTTTCCATTCAAACTTTACACCATTTTTTTCATATAGGTAATAGGATAAGCCAACCTAGAGAAGGCTTCTATAAATATGGGATAATATCTTGTTATTCCCATAAATGAACAAACTACTGATACATCCTTTGATATAGGAAAATTCATGACTCCTTTAATCTTTTTGGGATCCACATATAATCTCTCTTTAGAAATGGCACACCCCAAATATTGTATCTTGTCTTTATAAAACTCACATTTTCTGAGTTTTGCATAAAATTCATGCTCCCTTAATGTTTGTAACATTATCCTCAAGTGTTTGTTGTGTTATTCCTCAATTATTGAATAAACTAAAATATCATCTATAAGTACCAATACAAACCTATCAAGGCATGGATAAAGTATGATACTCATCAAGCACATGAAAGTTGTTGATGCATTTGTGAGACCGAAAGGTAACACAAAAAAGTCATAATGGACATATATGTTTCTAAAATTTGTTTTATATATCTTCATTATTCATACGTAGCAAGTTGTAACCAGTTCTTAAGTCAATTTTTGAAAATATTGTGGCTTCCCTCACTTGATCGAACTAATAATCTATTCAAGGCAATGAGTTTTTTTTACTGTTAAGTTATTCAACTGGTAATAGTCAATGCAGATTCTAAGGGTGTTGTTTTTCTTTCTTGATAAAAAGTATTGGTTCCCCCCACAGTGACACATTAGGCCTGATATACCCCTTATTCAAGAACTCCTATAACTAAATTTTCAATTCCAGTAGATTTGTAACATTATCCTCAAGTGTTCATTGTGTTATTCCTCAGTTATTGAATAAACTAAAATATCATCTATAAGTACCAATACAAACCTATCAAGGCATGGATAAAGTATGATACTCATCAAGCACATGAAATTTGTTGATGCATTTGTGAGACTGAAAGGTAACAGAAAAAAAATCATAATGGACATATATGTTTCTAAAATTTGTTTTATATATCTTCATTATTCATACGTATCAATTTGTAACAAATTCTTAAGTCAATTTTTGAAAATATTGTGGCTTCCCTCACTTGATCGAAATAATAATCTATTCAAGGAAATGAGTTTTTTTTACTGTTAAGCTATTCAACTGGTAGTAGTCAATGCAGATTCTAGGGGTGTTGTTTTTATTTCTTGATAAAAAGTACTGGTTCCCCCCACAGTGAGATATTAGGCCTGATATACCCCTTATTCAACAACTCCTGTAACTACATTTTCAATTCCAGTAGATTTGGTGTGCTCATTTGATATGGGGTTGTGGACACCAGAACAACACTTGGCACTAAATAACTAGTGAAATATATATCCCTATGCGAGGGTAATCATCTAATTTCTTCCGAGATAAAATCTTTATATTCCCTGATGACCGGTAAAAGGTTCAATTTTTCTTTTTTTCTTGACTGTTAACTAGTTTCCACCTACACCATTAACAACTGACATCTCTTCCTAACACTTTTTTTAATATGTAATGTTGAAAATGTCAAACTGATACTCATTTTGGTTTCCCCTAATTAACCAAGGTTGTCCAGCTTGACCCACACATTGGACTGCTTTCTCTAAAAAATTTATAGCAACTCCCTGCTTTTCAAACAAATCCATGTGTATTAGTACATTGTAAGAGCCCAAGGGAAGAATATTCAACTATGTTGATGTAGGATAATGATTTAAATTAACGAAACACTATTATATTTTATTAGTTACCCTTATTTTAGTACCCATCACCAATTATACCAGCCAACCATTCCTGAATTTTTCATATTTTAAATTACATTTTTCTACAATTTGAGGGCTAATATAGCTTAAAATCACCCCTAGATAAAATAAAATAGGCACAATTTGGTTCATTATAGTACCTTTATTTCAATCATGGTAGATTGTGTCTCTTCTTGTGTGCCTTCTAATGTTACCCTAATCCTAGGAATATTTTTAGCAACGTCATTCATCGTCATTTCTTGCAAGATTTCTTGAATATTTTGGATATATTTTGTGTTATGTGGGGCATATATTAAAAAGTGTGTCTCATCACAGCCCTTGGATTTTAATGGTTCCCTTTCCTTTAAGACATTATTCTTCTTGTTGTTCAATTTTGTGGGTTATGATCGAGTATAAGATTGTGCTAGTGGAGGTGCATTTCATTATCTAAACTTCTTCCTTTTATGATTCTTACCAAAATTCTTAAGTTAAGAAAGTTTCTTCCTTTTAAAATTTCCTCTAGCCTTTCTGTTGTCCTTATTTTTCCTCAACATTCCACCCTCACTTCTATTTTTGATCTATTGGTAACACAACCTAGCCTTCGTTAAAGCATCATCTGTTGATTTTGGATGATCGAACTCGATTCTAACTTTATAGGAGGAAGGTAAATAGTTTAAGAATTGTTGTATTTAGGCACTATCTTCTTTAATATAGGGCGCATACCATATAAAGTTTGTAAAATTTTCCACAAATTTGTCCATGGTTAGTTGGCCCAACTCTAATTCATGGAATTACTTAGCACATGCATCATATCAACGCTCACTAAGATATCATGACGGAAATTGTTTTTGGAATTCCTCCCACGATATTGTCTTCTCTTCTAGTAAATGTATGAATTTTACCTCTTCCCACCACAAATTAGTTTTACCTTATAACTTAAATATATCTAGTCAAGCCTTCAGATTACTCTCAAATTCATACACCTAAAAATATTTAACCATATTCACTAGCCAAGCCTCAACTCCTCCTCCTTCTCTCCATCAAAGGTATGGGTTTCATCTTCCAAAACTCACCCTGTATCTCTGTATTCTTCTTTCATTTCCATAATTTTTGAGATATCAGACCTAAATCCCCTTCACTTTCATATTTTTCATATTATATTTCAATTATCTTCCTTTCTTCCATTCCGTCTCTATGGTTCTTTGGGTGGAGTTTTCCATCCATTCTCTAGTCATTATTTTGTGATCTGCATTGGCTTTGATTAGACGTTCATTACTACTCTGAATTTGTGCTAATTCCCACTACATATTCTTCACTATATCCACAGATTGACAGGGTAGTGAAGTACTACCTTCACCCATTTTCACTCGTAAATCCTCACCCCCAATTTAGTTGGAGGAGAGCCTTCCTTCATTCTGATGCAAACTAATTCACCTGAATACCTTATGAAACATACAAATTCTATCATCATTCTCTATTTATCTATGATGGTGCCTTTGAGGCCTAGTGTATTTACTAGAGCTCTCATACCACTTTTCATGTACCTATGTGAATAACTTACATATACACATTCCTAATCTATAAACTTACCATAAGAATAATAAAATAGTTTGTATATTCATTTATCACCATTGTATGATTAATACCCAAAATACATGAGTTCTATTTTTATATAATTTAATAAAGGTAAGATTTTAATCATATATATATGCATTACTCAACATAAATACATGTTATGGGTTTTCTTCTCAACAAAAATATGGTTTATGGGTTCTATTTCTTGTTATACCAAAACCCATTATTGGTATTCTTTGCAAAGGTTAAATTTGGTAAGGTTTAGTATTGTAAATTTTCTAAACCCAAAGTATTTCCCTAAGTTGTAGTGCTAACAACACCAAAAAACCTATGGGTTATCTTGTTTTTTTACTATATACATATCTTGGATATTGTGCTCTTCATTCAAGCAACTTCATATTGATTACAAGTTTCTGTCTACAAACCTCCACCCTATTCCGCTTATCCACACCACTTGTACACATTTGGTCTCCCTAATGCCTCACATGCTTGCATGATAGTGGATTTACTATATTGATCAAGGGTTAGGAGACAAAGGTTTCCAATATACGATGATGATGTACTTGGAATAACCATACATATAATCCATCTCTTCCCGAGTCTTGGGACACATCTACTTACTTAGTTTGAAATGGCTATCCAAAGGTGTACTAAGTAGTTTTTCATTCTGCATATTAAATATTTCCAACACATTTTCTATGTACTCGCTGTGAGACAATGGTAATTTATGATTTTTCCTAACTCTATTTATTCTTATGTGAAGGATTTGTTTTGCAGCACCGAAATCCTTGACTGCAAATGAATTTGCAAATTTCATTCGAGCACATTTATTTCATGCATGTTATGCCCTACAACAAGTATCTAATAAAAATATAATATCAATATATAGCTCCCATCATTTTTTTCTTAAGCTAAACATAGTGATCAGAATGACATCTAGCATAACCTTGTTCAGACATAAACCTGTCAAATTTCATATACCATTTCCTTCGAACCTAGTTCAAGCCACACAAGATCTTCTTCAATTGCACACTAATTTAGCCTTATGTTTGACCTCTTATCATTGTGGTTGATTCAAATATATTTCTTCCTCCAAATCCCCATGGATAAAGGTTATCTTTACATCTAACTTCTAAAGATGTAAATCTTCTGCTGCCACTAGAGTTAAGATAGTTATGATTAAAGTCATTTTAACAATAGGAGAATAAATTGCATCAATGTATATACCTTTGTTTTTTGAAAACCCCTTCACCACCAGTGTAGCCTTCTACATGTCTTTACTTTCATCTTCTTCCTTCACCCCCATTTATTCTACAATTTTTTTTTTACCTATAGGCAACTTCAGTAACTCCCAAGTGTAGTTATGCATCAAGGTGTTCATCACTTCTTCCATGGATTTCTCCCACTTATTCCTTTTTTCTATCTGAATTGCTTCTTCATATATTTTTGGTTCACTATAATCAATCAACAATACATAATATAATGAAGGAGAGTATCATTTAAGGGGTATAATTATCCTAGTAGATCTTTTAACACCACTTTAAGGTGTTTGAGGTGTTTTTCGTTGTTGTGGTTGTTGTTGGTTTTGTGGCTGATGACCATTATGATTTTAGGAACCTTTAGTTTTTCTGAGATCCCATCAAGAACTGCATATTCTTTGTTTTCCTTTTGTTATTTTGTTTCCTGCATATGATCCCTATACAAGACCTTTTCATTGAATATGATATTTCCTCTCCTAATGATTTTGTGATTTTTATATTTACATAAGCGATAACCAAAATAATTAACATTGCATCCAGTAAAGGTACATTTCTTTGATTTTTCCTCAAGCTTGGGACTATTTTCTTTATTGATGGGGACAAAATATTCCTAACTAAAAGTATTTAAAAATGAGTAGTTTACCTTTGTACCTGTCCATGCCTCCTCTGGAATACCACCATCCAAGGAAATTGAAGGCGCTATGTTTATTACATAAAAAACAATATCTACAACATCTTCCATAAATTCTAATGGAAATCCTGCATGAAATATCATGCAAGTTTTACTCTCCATGATTGTCTTCTTCATCCTTTCTGACACACAATTTTCCCATGGATTTCCTAGAACTGTTTTCTCACTTTCAATTCCATGCTTTGGATAAAAGTTATCAAACTCTTTGCTGCATTATTTGGCTCCATTTTTTGATCCGATACATTTCCACTTATTTCTTGTGTCATTATTAACCGAAGCTTTCCATTTATTCAAAGTATGAAATATAATAAATTTATTTTGAATACAGTAAATCCAGGTTTTCCTAGCTACATTATCAATAAAATTAACATAATAGAGAGAATGACCAAGAGATGATACCTAAGAAGGTCCCCATACATATATAAAAGCACACACACACACACACACACACAGATATATATATATATATATATATATATATATATATATATATATATATCTATATGTATGTATGTATATATATGTGCAAGCTCTAATTGTTCACTCTTATTTTCCTTGCAAACGATGATAAATATGACTCTCTTTTGTTTTCCATAAACAAATTTTTTATAGAAATCCAAATCAACATGCTTCAAACCTGCGGACAAATTTGTTGAGTGAAGAATATGCATCCCCTTCTCACTCATGTGTCGGATCCTATGATGCTAGAGTATCATATTTGAGAATGACCAAGAGATGATACCTAAGAAGGTCCCCATACATATCTAAATGCATAAATATATATATATATATGCAAGCTCTAATTGTTCACTCTTATTTTCCTTGCGAACGATGATAAATATGACTCTCTTTTGTTTTCCATAAACACATTTTTTATAGAAATCCAAATCAACATGCTTCAAACTTGCGAACAAATTTGTTGAGTGAAGAATATGCATCCCCTTCTCACTCATGTGTTGGATCCTATGATGCTAGAGTATCATATTTTCTCCTGTGGTGATTAACTCATTAACATAATTACAAATATAATTACATAAATATAACGTACGAACCTTTTCTCTTATTTCTATTATTAGGGCTCCTTTTGTGATCTTCTAGGTTTTGTTTACAAAATTAGTAACACAACCTTCACTTCACAATTTCCTTGTTAAAATTGATTTGTCCTTTCGATATGGAACAGGACTTACCTCCTTTAATATACATTGGTTTCCATTATATTTATTGATAAAAACCTTACATATTCCAGTAATTTTACATGGTTTATCATCACCAAGATGAACTTATCCAAAATATCCTTGAAAATTTTTACTATTAGGTGTGCCAAGGAATGAGGCTCATGAATCGACCACACATGAATCAATAATATTTTCTAATGAATGAATGAAATCATATTGCACTGAATCACCTATAACATTTTCTTCATGATTGTTCTCTTGTTTTCCATATCATTATTTTCCCTTCTAAGATTTGCATTCTTCCTTCAAGTGTCATTTCTTCAAACATTTCTAGAACATTATTTTGGATTTGGATTTGGATTTTCCGTTTCTTGACTTGCTATGATTTCCTACGATCCTTCCTCTTTCAATTTTTCCTCCCCTAGTCTCTAAAGTCAAAGAATTACTTGGCATCTCACTCATGCTTTTCCTTCGTATTTTATTACCAAGGATGCCACCGAAAACATCATCAAACATTAAAGTACAAGATCTAAATACAATGTTACTAATAGCCATAAATAAGTCATTCCAAATTTCTAGAAATGAGCACAGAAATAATAGAGCCCTAAATTCAACATCAGAATTTGCCCCTAAAAAACATAACTAATTTCTAATCGTGTTAAATTCATTTAAATAATCAGCAAAAAATCCATCTTCTCACATCTTAATATTAAATTGACCTTTCATAAGAAATACCTTGTTTGAGTCCGAGGGTTTTTCATAGAGTTTTGTTGATGCAATCATTAAACCTTATGTTGTTATTTCCTTTGAACTGTTGAATTCCACAAACAATGCTAGACACAATCGTATTGTTCCTAGTGCCTTTCTATCAAGAAGACCCAATTCTTTGACTTCCACACTCGTCAAATTCTTTGATTTCGGCTCAATGGTAGGTACAATTTTTTATGATGCAAATAATATCCCATATCCATATTCCAAAGCTGGTATTTTTGTCCATTAAATTTTTTAACTTTAAACCTACCATCTTTTGCCATTTCTCCTACTTGAATCAAGAACACTTCTCTCCTATAAGTTTGTCAGCCAAATACACCTTTAAATATGATACCGGTTGTTAGAACATAATTAACAGAGCAAAAGAATACAAATTTTTTTTCAAAAACAAAAACATTAAATTGCATAAAATAATAGAGATAGAGATATATGTGATTTACCCAATTTGGGATACATCCATGGAAAAACAGCCAATCCTTTCTTTTATATTATCCAACAAAATGAAGACATATTACCTAAAATAGATCTGTTGCAATTTACTCTTCTCTTTCACACAATTTATTCTCTCCTTATCCCTGAGAAATACATAATAGAAATACAATTCCCTCATGTAAACTAAGGGTTTCCATTTAGGGAAAAATATCAATTGACATAACTTATACTATCTGATCATACCCCTAATATGTGATTCACGTTAACGATGAATTTACAACATTTTAAGGGAAAATTTTAATCTATTTGGGGCTCGCTAGCCCCTCGACCTCCCAACTCGAGGGGAACCACCCCTTGTCCTCATACCATGGCAGGGTAGAGAAGTCCCCCCAGCACCCCCCACATGGAGGGTTGTACATTATTCCTCAGGTATACTCCTGGCCGAAACAAGACCAATGAATCAAGAAGATGATCATGATCCACACCCAACATAAAGGCATTATATTTAACCTTATCAAATATTCATTATTAAAATTGGTTTGGCAATGGGTTTTATTGCTTCCAAATGACAAAATAACCCTTTCAAATATGTGTGGAAGGATACTATGCAAAGTAAGGAACATAAACCTCTACACTCTAAAACCTATGCACTTCAATGAGGTAAATAGCCACCGAAATCAGTGCTCTTCCTTCAAAATGAAAACATAAGGCTTTGAAATATGTCCAGAAGGATGGTGTGCAAAGAAAGGAACATAAACCTCCAAAATTTTTCATAATGATTTTATATATTAAGAATTAAATTCTAGTATGTGGGAAAGTTTATAATGCAATACCTCCAAGCATTGATAAAAAATGATAAACTTGCAAACACAAACACAAAAATCCAACAAGGAGTACCCCGTACACCACTCTTGTGGATTTTCCCATGCTATGGCCATGCTAGGTGAACCCACATACATAGGTATATATTGAAGTTCATTATGCTATCCTCCAGCCTTAAAACTACTATTTTCTCACATTAATTCACATTTTTTGTTATAGTATGCTTAGTAAGAAGAGTAAAATGTGGTTTTCATAGTATGTGGCCTAAGGTGATTAAATTATAGGGAAAATAATCATTTCTGAGGCATTTAATATGCATGGGATTGATCGAGACAACCAAGAGAGAATTTATGGAGGATTTTCCGCCCCCTTAACTCTTTAACTCAACTGGAGATCACAGAATTCTCACTAAAAAGATCAAATTCATAGACAATCAAGACAGACCAAATCCACAATTTTTGAGATCAAGGAGGGAAGCACTCCTATTTTCAAGGGAGTTTCTATCACCTATTTTTTTCTATAAATAAACCAGCTGAAAGGATCATTAGGATTTTATTTTTTGGTTAAGCTAGGTGTAGCTATTTAGCCCAGGGCTTCACATTGTTATTTTTAACTTTCATGTTATGTATGAGACTACTATTTTATGCTAATAAGAAGCTTTTTATTGAGCTGCGTCTTAGCTATTTTTAGAGGGCATAAATCATTGGGTTTGGTGCCAACCCATAGGCTTTAGTATCTGTTTCATATTTTGGTCCTGTTATTATTTCCAAGAATTTCATGTATTTCTATTATTGCAGTAAATGTTAATCTATAAAAAATTCTGATTATAGGCTTCCCTATCACATCTCATATGGGATAATGGTTGGAAATATTTACAATATGAGTCCAAAAATATATTTTTTATGATCTCTTAGAAACATATATATTTTATTTATCCTTTTTAAAGGTTATTTTTTGAAACTTTGGAGTTAGTTTAGCGAAAAAAAATAGTATTGTGAATAGAATAGATGTTAATCAAATTTAGCACATCTTTTCCATGATAGTTTATCTCACTGTGTTATTTATCATTTGATGCATGTATTTTGCTAGTTGTAGGTTTTTTTTGATATGAAAGGTTGGGCACATATTTTTATCTCCACTTTGACTTATCCATCTCCTCCCTTTACCCTTCACAATACCCCAAAAACTCGTTTCCACGGTCACTCTATTTAGGAAATTAAGGACACCATGGGCATCCATCTTGGTGCAAGACAAAAATCAGAGAGGTATTGGGCTTGGCTAGGAGGCTTCCCAACCTTAATTCACCCCCTCCTACCTTAATTCATCTTCTACTACCATCAATAAACCATTTCCACCCACAAAAGGCTCCTGAAACCCCTGAATGAGAAATATAGGGCCTCCTATAGAAATACAAGACCTCTTGTAGCAACACCTGTAGTCATCTTGTGGCACTCTTTTCCCTTCACCCATTTTTCTCCCTATTCCAAAATCCTCTTTTCCTCACTGCAAAATAGAGTATAATTATTGTTTTCATTCATAGGCATGTTATAAGTCAGATTTATGATTTTCAAGAAAATGAAAAATAGATCAATGATACATGCAAGTATGTTACTGATTTGAGGAATTGTACAAAATAGAGTTTCTTTAATTCTGCAAGTAAACTAGCCCTTTCTCTTTCATGCAATGTTAATTAGAATCTAGAAGTTGAATGAATGGAAATTTCACTTTCATAGTTAGAATCAATTTCAATTATGCTTTCATTAAAGTATTCACTAGAGTTAAGTTGGATGAATTGTATATGAACGTCTTGACTTGATGTAATGAATGAGGGTGACATGAGTAGAACCTAACCTACTGTGGATATAGAATGATCACCTCTTAGTTTGTATGAATCCCTAGTTGATTATTTGAGTTGAGGAGCCCTTGGGAGTTGAAACACGCTTGGTCCAATACCAGGGCTTACCAGTTTTTGGCGTCATGGCCAGGGAGGTGTCTAAGTAGGTGTTTTTTTTCTGGTTAAGAAATTTTTTTTTTCTATTTTTCATCAGTATTATTGATTTATAAAAGTTAAAAATAAATATAAAAAATTAATTTTTTCATGCCTCATAGGAGTAGGGATAACAAATGAATTTTTTTACCAAAAACCCTGCACCCTCAAGCAACCATCCTTTATTTTTCTTTATTGACTGTGAACTTCCCTCTCTTACTACAAGGGGATCAGAAGACCATATAGGTGAGAAACTTGAAATTTATGAAGAACCCATTGGGAAATAAGAAGAAGAACCCACCTCACCCACCCTAACCATGGATGAAAATAATAATATTGAGATTTTCCCCATCGGATAAACCAATGGAGAGGCCAAAATTAAAAATATAAGCCCTTCTTCCCTTCCACATTTTCATGGCTTGACCTTTGAGGATCTTGAACCCTTCATGTTTTATTTTGTTATTGTCTATAGGGTCTATGACTATGCCTCTGATGATCAAAAGTTGGAGCTATTTCCTTCTACCCTTAAAGGGAAAACCTTGCACTGGTTTATGGGTCTACTCGGAGGTAGCATAACTACCTAGGCCCTATTGGAGAAAGACTTCAATGAAAAGTACAGAGACTACGTTACGTCCAAAGAAACAAAGGAGTAAATCTTTAGGATGAATCTTCAACCTGATAAATCCTTAGAGGACTATGATAAATGATTTCAACTCAGTTATAAAAGGGCCAATTATACCCTTGATACTAATTCACTCAAGCTAGTTTTCCTCCGAGGGATTAGGGAGGATGTGATGGAAACCATACGAATTCTATTTGGAGGAACTATTTACTAACTACCTTATGATGGCATCAAAAAAATAATCAAGAATCACTCTAGAGCTACTTGAAAAAAGGGTAGTTCTAGCTGAAGCTTGGTCAGTTCCTCTCCCTCCACAACATCTATAAAGCATGAGATAGGGAACATGTTAGACGATTTCAAGAGTGAAATGATGCATAATTTTTCCTTGCAAATGGATACAGTGAAAATAAAAAGAAGGCAAGAGGAAGGAGAAAGGGAAATAGGTATTTTATGTCCTAGATGTACTATAAGATATCCTAGGAATGAATGCCCACTGAATGTCATAGAAGTATGCCTAGTCTTTGAAGAGAATAATTCAATAGAAAAATGTCCCTCTTTACCTAGCCTATAAGTTGTATACCATGGAGGAGTAGAGAGTGGGTCAAAACAATTGTTTTTAACTAGTGAAAGGATTCCACCAACACCTCGACCATATTAAGAAGGCATGGAAGGTGAACATTATCCTCACTACAATCAAAATCAAAATGCACATTTCCAACCTTGGTACCTTTCCACTTATCCATCATGTTCCACACCTCCTCTTTGGACTTATTCTCCTCCATATCCTTTTCAATCTGTTAACCATCCCTTTCATCCATATCCACCCCAATATTCCCAATGGGGAAACCCCTTACAAGGCTGGAGGAATCAACCAAAATAGCCTCTTTCTTTACTGTGTCCACCCCAACCTCAACCACATATAACTCATCCTACCCAACCTAAGAAACCTCAAATCCCTACTCAACCCAATCCAAACCTGAACAATAAGTAGGCCCAACAAATCTATAGTGGAGAGAAATACTATCCTACCTATGCTGTGGAAATACAAGAGATGAACCTTTAATCTAGGAGGGTGCTCTTAGATAATGAGCCACCTTCTCCACGTGAAGAGCTTGAAGAAGAGAATAGAGGGAGTGTCCCTTGATTCAATGCACCCCCCTATCTTGAAAGGTTAGTCCGCCCTAATAAGAACACCCAAAAAGAGGTTGAAATTCTTGGAGAATTGAATAATTTGTGTGTCAAGATACCCATTCTCCAAGCCATTAAAGATGTTCCCATCTACAACAAGCTTATTAAGGAAAAATGTTTCAAAAGGCCTGGGATAAGAAGAAGGGATACCGAAACCATCAATGTTGTTGGTGATCCAGGTGGATATTGGTGCCCACTCACCTATTCGACTTGGACCCCCAACATTTTTTCTTTTAGTTTTTTAGTTTCATCAATTGTAGCACAATTTACTATTTTTAGCAGTTTTTTCGAGTTCTCAACTTCTTGAGCCATTTTGAGGCCCTGAATGACATTATTTGGAGAACACTAAGAGAAACATGGGTATTTGACTGATTTTTCTCACATCAAAAGTAGTATTCCTCAGATAGATATTTCTAACAAGGTATTGTGTGCAAACAGAGATCATATGCCAAAGTTACGTCCCCTGGAAGTTGATGTACCAATTTACCAAAATAGGGCCCATAGTTTTGGAACTTCATCTCCTAGGGTTAGTTTTTTGGATGCTTAGGATTTTCCATTGTTTCCCAATAATAAATATGCCTTCAAGCCTCATTCTAAGAGGATTAAGAGGCCTATAGACACCACATATTTTCTCATATATAAGCTACCATCGCCCTAGCTAGTTTATTTCCATTATGTCTGTAAGAATATTTCATTTATGTGATATTAATGAAATGAAGTCTTGTTTCTACTGCATCTCTACATTTATGTGCATTTCTGTGTTTTATTGTGTCCTACATAAGTACATATTAGTGGTATCAGAGTGGTCTTCTCTTTCTCAATCCTTCTTTTCATGTCGCAAACGTGGTTAGGGTATAAGAAGTTAGGGCTTGATCTGGTTGAACATTTGGAGGACCAACCTCACAAACCTTGAAATTTTCCCATGGGGGACCAAAATAAATATGATGGAGCACAATATCCTATCAAAATATTTCTCGAGGAGGCCCTTGAGAAACAAAGGAATGCGATGATGGACAAATTTTCCCACATCCTTCAACGATTTCCCACCGGCGGCGTATCTACATCCAACAACCACTCTAGAGGCGCAACTCCTTTTAAGGTACAAGTAAAATTTGACATTCCCATATTCGAGGTCTAAATAGATGCAGACGTTGTAGATAGATGGCTGAATCTATTAGAAGGGTATTTCTCAGTTCATGACTTTTCCAACTGAAAAAATATTACTTTTTCACTCCTGAGAGCCACCCCCCATGTCAAGGACTGGTGGGAAGCCTACTGTGAGAAAAAGGACAGGAGAGAAACCTCTCTATTTTCGATTGCCCCCACTTGGAATTGTTTCCAAGATAGTATAAAAGAACAATATTATCTCATGGGTAGATATAAGGACAAGTATATATGATGGAGTACATTGCGGAATCAAAGAGATCAATATGTGCATGAGATGACGAATTTGTTCCATACCCTGCACACAAAATTGGGCATCAAAGATGCGAAGAAAAATTTGGTGCCAAAGTATTGTATTTGTCTGCATAGATTCATTCAGGATGAAATGGATTTCCTTGACATCTCCTCACTTGACGCAACATATGGACATGCTGCCAAGATTGAGCATAAGTTCAAAAACAAGAAGCGAGAATTTAGATCTGCGAATCAAAAGCAAGGGAAAGGTGCCCCAAAACCATAGAACAATGGAAAAACCCAAGGTAGGGTGACCCAAGATAACCCGCCAAAGTTTGAAGAAAGGAACAACATTCTGAAGCCAATAAGGACACAAGAAAATGCTGTGAGTTCCATAAGAGCTCCACTCACAACATAGGTGAGTTTTGGGCCAAGTAGTCACTGGTGGTCGAGTTGAAGGCTTCTAAATCATATGCATTCTCCAACACTAAATCATAACCCAAAAAGGGGAATGATAAAGGGAAGCAGATTATCGATACAGAACACAACACTATTTTTCCCACCACAAAGATCTAGAAGGAGGAACTGGAAGATCCAAAGGAGGGAGAGCGCCTTTTCCATTCCCAGTTTTGGTTGCGCATGTCGAGCACAACACACCCACTTTCTTACACCATCGGGTGACTTTATCAAGGATAGGATCTCTGAGTCAGCCAATAGTGTCACCTTCCCAACATCATCAAGCCCTTCACAGATTAGGTATTATGTGACATTTCTCCTCTTGATGTTTCTGATGTACTATTAGGCTAACCATACTTGTGGAAGTGACATGTTGGGTATGATTCCTGGCCTCGAGCTACTATTTTTACTTTGGGAAATAAGTTGTACATGATACTAGAGTTAGCACCACCTCTTTCCATCTCTTTGGTTACTGCAAAACAATGCAGTAAGCTCATTTCAAAAACTGGAAAAAAAAATTTCCACATAATCTTCCCTCAAGGCAAGAAGAATAATTTGGCCATGACCTCGAGACAGAGCTCCTTTGCATGACAACAATAGATGGAAAAGGTCATGGGGGAGTAAAAGGAAATCTTCACCTCACCCGTAGGGATACCTCTGCACTGCCAGGTCAACCACCCCATCGATCTGACCCCAGGTGTGCCGTTTCCCAATGGACCAATCTATCGACGCTTTTTCTAGATAACGATGAAATCAAGAGGTACATTTAGGAGCTGATGCAAAAAGGTCACATATGGAAAAGTTCATTTCCCTGTGAGAGCCCAATCGTGTTGGTGTAGAAGAAGGATGGGACATGAAAACTTATACTGACTATCGGGTAGTGAAAAATATCACTGTCTGGAATAGGTACCCAATCCCACTAATTAAAGAACTTCTGGAGAAACCTAAGGGGGAAAAATATTTCAAAAATATCAACTTTAAGCCCCCGTATCACTGAGTACAAATCGAACCCTCTAATCTATGGAAAATTTCCTTCAAATCCAAGGAGGGCCTTTTCAAATGGTTGTGTTGATCAGCGATTGTCATTGATGTCAACCCAACTAGGACCAGGGGCTAACCCAATATTGAATGGCAATTTTGACCTAAAAAATTAACATATTCTTGGTCAATAATGCTTTTGATGGTTCTAATTTTCGAGATGTTTCCGTTGATATATGGTACGCCATGTAATTCTTCACGGTTTGAGAGATATTCATGTTTGAAGTTTGTACCCCGAGTTAGTGGGCTAAAACCCCATGGGGTTGGGGCATGGGTCATTGAAAAGTCATAATTAATATTTTTCAAGCTCCTAAAATCCCTCCCACGTTCACTTGTTGAAGCCCCTCTCAATTTAAGCATTCATATAAATTGTGATCTTCATTTCCTCCTTATGCAAGGGATTTGGCCATCTAAAACAGGTCATCATGGAATTTTCACTCTAAATTTTTTTATACGAAGGCTAAAAGGCTGAAATTTTTATGAGGTGAAGCCAAAATATTGAGTAAGCTGCAGTAAAAATTTTAGATCAAGTTGTGTAACATTTTGGGAGATATGATCTATGGAAGTAAGGGTGTTTGCAGGCTCCTGAAATTCATATCAAAGAAGTGGCCTTGGTAAAATCGTCATAACTCTCTCTCTGAGTATCAGATTGGAATTCTATAAAAATTGAAAGATAGCGCATAGTCTGTAGTTTTCTCTCTATCAACTTCAGAGGAAAATGAAGAAATAGTGGCACGTGGCACACCATACAAGTGTTCTCTATTGAAACAGTCCATAATTAGGGCAGTGTGAGAAATTGGGTATAACTCTCTCTTGAAGAATACAAATTGGGTCAGAATTGTGCAATTGGAAAGAAGACTTAGAGGAATACTACAGGACCAAAAATCATATATTTAGGATCTGAAATAACAGAGATACACTAGCTTCAATATTGAGCTCCTAGAATGCAAGAAAAAACTAGATCATGTGTTGTCAAGGATTGCAAAGGACCAAAATTTATACGGCAGAAAAGAAAAACAAGGTGCAGCAGAGGGTAGCATGACAATAGCAGCAACCAAGGTGCATAACAGCAGCACGAAGTTCAACATATGGAGTCTTCAAGTAGGCAGCACTGCATACAATCATTGTAAAGGTATCATTGTACTTAGTCATTGTAAATACATTATTGTAGAAATTGTACTAGTGTCTATTTGCCAAGGGTTGAAGAGGCAGTGTTGGGAGGTCTAGGATCATCATTAGGTGGTTGTGTCAAAGTTGGGGTTATGGTCTAGTATATCTTCTTCTTCTACATCATTCTATATCATTGTAAAGTGGACCATTTTCCCTGGTACGAGAGTCCATTCTTCATTTATTCTTATATAGGGTGGTAGGGTGGTGCTAGGGTGAGTTTTAGCTCATTGGGTGTTGGGGCATCTGTTCAGTGACTACTGAATAATCTCGGGCGTTGGAGCGTCCATCCAGTGGGAGCTGGAGAAGAATGCTTTTCTAGATTCTAGGAAGTTGGAGCTTTATTTTCAATTGGAGTTGAAAAGAATTATTAGAAAAGCATTAGATGGTTTTTGTCCTGGAGTGGGTTTCCACCTTAAAAAATGTGTGCATTTTTGTTCCTCTTGTCTGCTGCTATCATTGTGCAAACACTGATAATAGTTGAAGATTAACTAATGCTCTAATTTAAAGAAATATTGATTCACCCCCCCTCTTAGTATTTCCAACGGGTTGGTCATGCCTTTCGGGTTGACGAATGCTCCCACAACCTTCATGAGTCTGATGGATGACATATTGCAGTCATTCACCAACTCATTTGTGCTATTTTACTTGGATGACATCGCGATACTCATCCATACTTGGGAAGAGAACCTCCACCACATCCTTCAGGTCTTGTAAACACTACGACAACATAATTTGTGTGCTAATTCGGAGAAGTTCAGTTTTTTTGTGACACAGGTTCAATATCTGGGACACATTATTGATGAGCTGGGGGTGCATGTGGATCTAGCCAAGATCCAAGTCATTCGGGATCGACTAGCCACAACCACTCTAATATAGCCCCACATGTTTCTCGGTCTTGCCAATTTCTACCACAGGTTCATGTTTGGATTCTCTCATATTACTTGGCCCTTGACCCAAGTCACCAAGGGAGAAGAGAAATAAAATTTCTTTTACTCTAAATCTCAACAAAAGGCATCTATCAATTTGAAACATTTCCTCTGCTCTCCCCCAATTCTCACATTACTAGACTTGCAACAACCATTTTAGATCGAGATAGATGCCTCAAAATATGCTATTGGGGTTGTTCTTACTCAACACAAACATCTAGTGGCATATCACACTTAGACATTGTCCGACACAATCTAGAAGTATCCCACCTGTGACAAAAATATGTATTACAATTTGCTAGCTTTCCAATAATGGAAGCATTACATTTTGGGGAAGGAAGCGATCATCCACACAAACCACCAATGCCTACAGTTCATAAACACACAAGGGAAGTTGTAGAAATAATGTCATTAGAAGTGGTCCACATATCTGCAAAAATTTCATTTGAACATCAAGTACAAGAATGAAAGCACCAATAATGTTGCAGACTTCCTCAATCGACTACCGATCATGGTGCTAACCAACGTGCTCAACTGATGTGGACACGCGACTTCTAATTTTCCGCTTTCCTACAAGAGAAATCTAGAATTCAGCCACACATACAAGACAGTTTTGGAGGGTAAGAAAGTCCTAAATTTTCACCTCCAATATGCACTGCTATGTCACTTGGGACACCTTTGTGCTCCTTCAAGTAAACATGCCAAGATTTTTTGGGAAGCACACTATAGTTGGGTCACTAGGAATTTTGGTTTTGAGAAAACAATGGGGTTACTGTAGAAGTATTTATATTGGCCGAACCTTCAACTAGATGTTAGGAAGTAAATCATATCTTGCACTATGTGTGCGATTGCCAAACTGACCATCAAGAAGCAAGGCCTCTATACTCCAATGCCTACCTCTAGTCGACCTTGGGAATCCATATCCATGTATTCCATGTTGGGGCTTCCTTATACTAAGCATGGGAATGACTTTTTTTTCATGGTCTTCGACAAATTCTCAAAGATGGCCATTATGGTATCATGTAAGAATAATATCGCAACAGAAACCACTGCTAAACTCTTCTTTGAAAGAGTGTGGGTACAGTTTTGGATCCCAATTATATCATCTCATATTGGGATAGCATGTTCCTCACTACATTTTGGTCGAGGCTCTGGTCAATGCTGGACACCAAGGTCACCAAGTCCACAACTTTCCGTCCCCAAAGTAATGGCAAGATAGAGGTCGTTAACATGATTATTGTACACATTTTGTGCATGTGCAACAAAAACCATCCACGCACATGGGATGAGAGCCTCCCCTATGTAAATCACAGCTATAACTAGGCTCTCCATGGATCAACTAGCCACAACCCCTTTCAGGTGAGCTTGGGATTCCTGCCACTACGTATCATTGATGTAGTCATGTGATTTGTGGCTACTCAGGATTATGCATCTCATTTACAATCTAAAGATGACAAGGCGAACAAATTCGTTGAGTGCATTCAACACATCCGCCAATAATTTCATGATATATTGCACATATCCAATTCCAATTACAAGTAGCGACATGATCAGCATCAGGTGCCACACAACATTGAGGTGGGTGACAAAGTGTGGCTACATTTGCAGAAGGAGCGTCTCGTTGCACCCCACCGTAAGCTTCACCCAATCCAATATGGGCCATACACCATAACCAATTCTATAGGGTAAAATGCATTTAATCTCACTATTCCACCATTCATTGGTCTACACCTAGTGTTCAATGTCGACTGCCTTTGGCCTTACTTCCCACCTCTACTAGAGACCTCCGACATTGCAGAAAAACTCACACCAACATAGTTAAACCCAGACTACATGGAAAATGGCACCACATATTGTATCATGGACATGTAAATCAAGAACACTGACCAGTAGATGATCCAGCTATATTAGGTTGTTAAAGCTGGCGAACTCTTACACCAGGGTAAGTGGCTCACCAGGGACCAAGTTTAGCAAAAGTTTCATTATCTCATGGAGGAACTCAATGCAATGGTGACCATTTCTTCCTGGGGGGGCGCATGATCCAAGTGGATATTTTTGGCCACCCGCCTATTCCACTTGGTTCCCCACCATTGTTTCTTTCAGTTTTTCAGTTTCCTTAATTGTAGCACAATTTACTATTCTTAGTAGTTTTTGGAGGTCCTGAAATTCCTTAGTCACTTTGAGGCCCTAAATGACATTTTTTGGGAAACTCATGAGAAATATATGTATTCTACATCAAAAATTTTATTCCTTGGATATATATTTCTAACGAGGTATTTTGCATGTCAAACCGAGATCATATGTCAAATTTACATCACCGAGAAGTTGATGTACTAATTTACCCAAAGAGGGCCCATGCTTTTGGTGCTTCAACTCATAGGGTTAGGTTTTTGGATTTTTAGGGTTTTCCATTGTTTCTAAACAATAAATAGGCCCTCTAGCCTCATTTTAAGACACTTCAGAGACATGTAGTTGCCACATATCTTCTCGGAGATAAGCTACCAGAGCACTAGCTAGTTTATTTCCATTCTATCTGTAAGCATGTTTCAGTTATGTGATATTAATGAAATGAAGTTTTGTTTCTGTAGCATCCCTATGTTTATGTGTATTTCCATATTTTATTATGTTCCTACAAAATTATGGATCAGTTGGAAAACTATATCATCTAATGGTTGTGATGAAGATCTCCCCAAATTACCTAGAGCCTAGTAGTCGAGTAGTGGATGTGCACATCAATGGCATTACAGTGCCTAGCACCCTAATTGATCTTGGGGCTGCAATAAATGTGATAAATAGGAAAACCATGTTGAAACTTAATCTCCCAGGGATTTTTGAAATACCACCATAGTGATGTGGCTTGCACACAAATCCACAATAGCTCTTGATGGAATTATTGAGGATGGCATGGTCTTCATTAAATTCGAGGAGTACCCTCTTGATTTCCTGGTCCTCCATCGCGAAATATAGTTTAGTGGTTATCCTCTCATATTAGGAAGACCTTGGTTGGCCATTGTTGATGCCTAAATTATTTTTAGGGATGGGAACATGACTATCAAGAATGGGAATTTATCAAAACAACTTTTTTTGTATCCTCCTTCTCCACCTTTTATTGAACATGATTTACCCATATGTTTAGAGGATGAGAACGAGGATGAATTGTATGATACAACTCCCTACCTAGTATGCACTCTAGATATTGTTATCAGAGGGGAGAAACTTGATGAATATTACATTATTGACTATATATTACAGAATCAAGTTGCTAATCCCATAGCAATTGATGAATTTCTGAAAGAATATGAGGGTAATTTTTGGAGTAATTTTTTCTCTATTGAATCTAGCGTAGAACAAACCAACATGGTAGAGTTTGGACCATCAGGAACCCTAAATATCAACCCTTCTCTCTTTGCTAAACAATAATAAAAGTGGTGCAATGTAATGAGGAAACACCTATATTCTTTTCATTCGGATTATAAAGAAAAGAAAGGCGTGCATCCCTCTGTTTGTACTCGTCATATTTACATCAAAGAGGGCAGCAAGTCTATGTGCGAACCCCAAAGAAGGATGAAACAAATTGTTGAGGACATTGTGAAATAACTATTAGAAAATCTAATAGATGTGGGGTTCATATACCCCTTCTTAGATAGTGAGTGGGTGTAACATCATGTTTTAGCTCCCAAGAAGAATGGGAGGTGGAGAATCTGTGTTGATTATCTTGAAATTAGCAAGGCTACAAAGAAGGACCATTTTCCTTTTCCCTTCATTGAACAAGTACTATATGGTATTGTAGGAAATAAATTCTTCTCCTTCCTAGATGGATTTAGTAGATACAACCAGATTCATACCACCCTCAAAGACCAAGACAAGAACATATTTACATGTCCTTGGGGTAACTTTTCCTATAGAGTTCTTCCATTCAGTATGTGTAATGCACCTCTTGGTTTTCAGAGGGTAGTTCTAAGTATATTTGTTGAGATTTGTCATAAATCTATTGAGATATACATGGATTATTTTATCCATTATGGTGGTGACTTTCAAGAAGCTCTTTCTAATTTGTGCAAAGTCTTTAAGAAATGTATTGAAATGAACCTCTTATTGAGCCCTAAGAAATGAAATTTTTTGACGAATGTAGGGATTTCCCATGGCCATTATATATCTAGGGAAGGGATACACGTTTACCCAAATAATTATTCCATCATCAAAACGGTCCTTATCACTCAAAAGAAAAGAAATTTAAGGAGTTTCCTTGGATTAGCTAGGTTTTATAGAAGGTTCATTACATATTTTAGTAAAATGGCTTCACCCCTGTTTGTAATTTTGGTTAAATATTCTAGTTTTTGTTGGAAAAAAAAATCTCAAGAGGCTTTCGAAGTTCTGAAATAAAATTTGACCAGTACACCTATCCTTAGGGGTCCCAACTGTGCATTATATTTTCATATATACAGAAATATTTCAGACAAAGTTGTAAGATATTTCTTAGGACAAGTAGAATAAAAATTGCCTTTTGCAATGTATTTCATTAGTAACAATATTTTCAAAGCTAAGTAGAATTACATTGCACTAAGGAACTCTTGGTGATGGTCCATTATTTTAAAAAAAATAGGAATTATATCATTGGTTATCAAACTTTGGTTCACACTGATCATGCAAGAATTAAATATTTAATAAATAAATTTCATGTCAATGATCAGATATTTAGATGGTTGTTATTATTGCAACAATTCGATTTAAATATTATTGATAAACTAGAGAAAGAGAATGTGTTTGAAAATTTATTGTCAAGACGAACCTTTCCTATAGGAAAGGAAGATATGATAGATGATGAACTCCAAGATGAACATCTCTTTTCCATCTCAGTGATTTATCCCTGTTCTTTCAATATATCAAACTATTTGGTTGCTCGGAGGTTCCCTCCTAACCTATCCTCTAGAGAGAAAAGAAATATTATCAGTAAAATTACCCTATTGACTTGGATTGGGGGGGAATTTTCCATAATGGGGCAAGATCAAATCCTTAGAAGAAGTGTGACAGATGAAGATGCCTTTGAAATCCTCTTAGCATGCCATGATGGACCTTGTGGTGACCACTTTGTTGCTTAGTGGAAAGTATTCAAATTTTAACAATTAGGTTATTATTGGCCCACTTTACATCATGATGAAAGTAGATACACCACCGGGTGTGATCAATGTCAAAGGATGCGTAAGCCAATACCCAAGGATGAAATTCCCTTACAACCTCAAGTGACTCTAGAGCCATTTGAAAAGTGGGGCATGGATTTCATTGGACATATTGATCCCCCATAACGATAGAAAAATTATATGATTGTATGCACTAATTACTTGACGAAACGGGTTGAAATAAAACTAGTAAAGGCAACAACTGAGCAAAAGGTGGTTCAATTTCTTAAGGAGGTCTTCTACAAATTTGGTTTTCCAGGGGAATTAGTCACTGAACAAAGATCACAATTTAAATCAATTTTTATTGAATATCTTATGAAAAAACATAACATAAGCCATAGGACATCTACTTCCTATCACCCTCAAGCAAAAAGACAAGTGGAAGTCACCAATAAATGATTGGATAGAGTTATTACCAAGGTTTTTAGCAGCAACAAAGAAGATTGAGAAGATATACTTGTAGAAGCCATTTGGGCCTACAACACCACTTGGAATATCACCACTATATTAACTCCATTTGAGTTGGTATATGGGAAGAAGGCCCTATTGTCTATTGAATTTGAGTACAACACCTTGAGGATGGCAACTGAGTTAGACTTGGATATCACTAAAACAAAACAAGAAAGGTTGCTCCATCTCAATGGCCTAGATTAATTGAGAATGCAAGATCTCCTACACACTGAGGTAACCCAACTACAAAGGAAGTTTTGGCATGAAAAACACATCAGAGAAAGGAATTTTCAAGAAGGAGATTGGGTCATGTTGTATGATTCTAGATTTAAGGATTTTAAAGGGAAATTAACGACAAGATGGTTGGGTCCCTATCTAGTAGAGAAGTGTCATGAGAATGGGTATTTCCAATCATTAGGGGAATTTTGAGGTCTAAAATGGGCCTCCTAAAGAAATTATAAAATAATAGTGGAAATAATAAAATAATATTTGATTACATTATCAAATTTTAGAGGGAAATAAGAAAGAACTACTTTTTCAACTCCCATTTTCAACTTATCTCCCAAAGTTTTTACTCAAATTTCGAGCGGGAGTACTCTTTGGATGCAAAATTTAATTCCGCATCCAAGGAGTACCCATGTTGCATTATTTTGATGGATTGTGCTACATGACAAATGATAAATACATGAAAAATGTGATTAATCATGTTTTTTCATGTATTTCCCTTTTTCGTGTAGCAACATCCATCAAAAGTATGCAACATGGGTACTCCTTGAATGATGAATGAAATTTTTCATTCAACAAGTACTCCCACTCGAAATTTGAGTAAAAACTTTAAGAGATAAGATGAAAACACAAGTTGAAAAGGTAGTTTTATTATTTTATTATTTTTTCATCTTTTTACCCTCTCGCTTAAAAAATGGGGAATCATCCCCGATGTTTGACATCATCATCTTGAATCCTATTGGTCCTTATAACATTTCTTTTCTTTGTACATTTTTCTTAGTAGGCCCATTTTAGACCTCAAAATTCCCCTAATGTCACAACCACTGATGAGGAAGGGATTACCTTACTTATTAGTGGCCATATGTTGAAGTTGTATAAGAAACCTTTGTGTAGGGGATATCTTTTTAGTTCAGTCAATAGAGAGTCAAATGTGAGTGGGAGTCTCATATCCCTCATTCCACCTAAATAATAATAATAATAATAATAATAATAATAGGGCCTATATCAAACCCTCCATGAGGCATCCAATGCAAACTCCTGTGCTGAAAACCTCTCTGAGGAATCCCAAGAGAAAAAGAAAAAAGGAAATAAAAATAAAAGATTCCCAAGTGAAAACCTCCTCTAAGGTGTCTAGGGAAGACATGTAGGTTGAAAACCTCTCTAGAGGCAACCTTCTTGTCTCAAAAAAAAATATAGGAATAAGACAAAAGAGAAACACAAGGAAGGAGTTCTTACACCACTTCTGCTAAAATTTAGTTTTTTCAGGAATCCAAATAGTTGAGATCATTATGTCTACATGGAAGAATATAAAAAACCTCCTCCATTCTTCCATATATACATTCCAGTTCCACACTATCCACTCACACACCCTTATATCTCCATCATCCAATCAACAATAGACCCCAATTTTTCCTCCTCGTTGTGATAATAAGGAGGAACTCATAACACTACAGAGGAGACTGTGAGGCTACATGAGGTGGATCCAATGGTAAAAAGTGACCAAAAGGTGATAATTTATCTAGCAAATGTTAAGAGGTGTCCTCCAATATTAACTCCATCACCTATCCACTCCATTTAGCAAAAAGTTTCTCAAACTTTCCACTCTGCCATGCACATAAAAAAACATAAAGCATTGTTTTCTATTCTTCTATCACCTACACAAGTTATTCATGATTTAAATCCTATCCTCATGCCTTTCATTAATTTCCCTCAACACTAGCATGAAAAAAGGTGACTTAAAGCAAGGATTAAATGAATGCTACATCAAGGAAATTCCTCTGGTACTGATATGCGCAGTTAGAATATAACTTCATGAAATTATTTTCTTTTCCACCCACAAAGAGAACCATGGAGCCATTTTTGCAACATAAAGGAGTCACATCATCCTCAATAATCATTTTGTATACTCCACGAGCAGTAGCTTAGACACAGGGAATACACTTGCACACACAAAAAAGTTATCAGTTTGAAGATCACCAGGTTATGAACACATGAACAAAAGCAAGCAAACGAAATCAACTCCCTCAAGATCATGATACTTTGAGGCCAAGATCTAGCATGCAACCATCTCCAACAATTTGATCCTCGATCCACAGGTAGGCTCAGGTATGACAACCATCACCTCTTCCCTATTCATAAAAAGCTAAAATTTATTAATGATTGAGGGAGGAGTTTCAATAGGTTGGAGGTGGTGAGTGAACTTCGCCACCCTCGACTAATAAACTAATGTTTGCATTGGTCCCCCATGCAATGAAAATATTTCAACTCAAGTGAGGTGGTTTTGAGGAGGACTAGGTGATTGATCTAGGTGGATATTGGTGGCCACTCGCTTATTCAACTTGGGGCCCCACCATTGTCTCTCTCAGTTTTTCAGTTTCGGCACAACTCAATATTTTTAGCAGTTTTTTGGGTCTTGAACTTCCGTAGCCGTTTTGAGGTCCTAAATGACATTTTTTGGGAAAACCGGGAACAATATGGGTCCACACACCAATTTTTATCTCAAAAATGTTGTAGTCCTCAGATAAATATTTATAATGAGGTATGATGTGAGTCAAACGGAGATGGTATGCCAAAGTTACGTCCCCGGGAAGTTGAAAAACAAATTTACCCAAACGGGGCCCATATTTTTGGCACTTAATCTCCTAGGATTAGGGTTTTTGATGTTTAGGGTTTTCCATTGTTTATAAATAATAAATAATCCCTCAAGATTCATTCTAACACATTTCAGAGGCCTGTAGCCACCACATCTCTTCTTAGAGATAGCTACTAGCGCCCTAGCTAGTTTATTTCCATTATGTCTGTAAGAAAATTTCAGTTCTTTGATATTAATTAAATGAAGTATTATTTCTACTGCATATTTGTATTTATTTTTATATTTTTATTTTGTTGCATTCCTGCATAAATCTGGATCATTGGTAATCACGAGGATAAGGGAAATGATTGCAAGGAGCGGGGACAATAGTCCAAAAAATGAAACTAGTTTATGTGCCATCTCACCAAAGTGCTCCATGCACTTACCACAGAGGGAATATTATGTACTAGGCTCCACTCCATTTGCACCTTTTTTCATTTCAAAAAATAAGTTAGAGGAAGGACGAGCTGTTTCTATCATACTGCCTATGGTGACACCAAGAAGTTTTGAACTTTGTTTTCTAGTGCTACAGGAGGAAGCTATATGAGGATAAAAAATGCTACAGGAGGGCTGAGTAGGAGCTACAAGAGGAATTGAAAGGTGAAAGTTATCCACAATGACATGATATTTTCTTAAAAACTCATGCACATACAAATATATTTTGAAAAGAAGAAAGTGGCTTCCTCCCTCCTTTTTTCCATCCAATTGCATGAGGACTTCTACCTGAAGTTGATATCCTAGAATAGAAAATTAAGAAGTAGGTATTTATAGAAATAATATTGTGTGAAGGAAACATAGGAGGCAATGGAAAAAGGATTAGTTCGATATAAATTCTGGCATCCTTCTCCCTCACTGATAATAAGGAAGTTTACTATTGTTTCTGCCACTGATATTACCTTGAAAACAATTAATTTCACACGTAAGTAACACCAAGAGGGGGAAGTAGAAGAAATGGTAGGATGATTTAATAAAATAGAACCCACAAAAACCAAGATATTCACCAAAACCCTCCTATAGTGAAAAATTTTAGAAGACATCAATGGTTGGGTTTCTTTGAATTATTAAAAAGGGATGATGATGATATCACTCACGAATTTTCCATGGAATTGCAATCACAAGGAGAAGATAGTTCCATCAATGTTGTCAAAGGATTGTTAATATCTTTAAGCCCTTAAATCATAAGCAGAGTGACCACCTTACCCTTGGTAATTCGATGGATAAAAAAAGACAAAGAAGTGAGCATCGCAACTAGGAAAAAAAACTTCATTATGAAAGAGGAACCTGTAGAAGATAAAGATGGAGAGATAACATAGAGCCTACCTTATCCCATGGATGATGCAGCTTATGACATCCACAAATATATATCTTGTGAAGGGATATTGAGTGTTGTATATGCCTAACATTTCAAACTGTTCCATAAGTTAATATTCAAATAAGAATTCCCTCTCCCTCAAAGACTTATTGTTCCCCATTTCATCCTTCAATCAATCATTGAAATGAGCCAGAAGGTGACAGAAGGAGAGCATCAAGACATATCTCACCATGGCCTCACCAAATTAATTATAATGTATTATTTGATCCACTTAAGGAACCTTGTCCTATGGACTTATTTTGTATACATTAGGGATATATTCATTGAAACCCAAGTCTTCACACTTGGAGAAACACCAACCTATAACACTAGAGGTAGGGGACGAAAAACAAAGGAAGAAGAGGGAGGAAAAATAAAGGAAGAAGAGGTAGCATAAATATAGGAAGAAGAGGAAAATATTATGAAAGAATAAGTGAAGAAAGAAGTAGAAGAAAAATCAAGCCATGAGGAGACTTCTAAGCCCTAAGGACAAAATAAACAAGGAAATAAGACAAGTCTCTCTCTAGGGAATAATGAGCAAGAAGTTGATGCAACATTGGCTACATTGGACACAGTTGTCAAGCTAAAAGAAGGCATCAAAGAAAAGGTCCCCTATATTTCAAAACCAAGAGTATCACCGAGATCAGTCAAGGGAATCGACAACCTCCTTTAGAGGTCCCGATCACTATTGATGAGTGACCAAGTAAAAAGGATGAAGTTGACCCTAGTGAAGGGAAAATTGAGGATGCTACCTCTCTTAAGACCATAAATGAGCCACCTGTGACATTTGTGCAAAGGCCTACAACCAAGGAAGTGACCTTCATGATACTCGAGACACAAAATTCCCTTGAGAAGGAATAAAAAGAAGAGCCACAGGTGAAACATGGCATGCTACAGGAGCAGGAAAAGGAAATATAGGAAGGGCCATCGACCAAAAAAAAAGAAGCTTAAAAAGGCCTCTAAGAGAGTCAAGAGCCTGATACACAACACAAATTAGAGTCCTAAATTTTTTTTTTTAGGGACGTAGGATTGTCCCTAAAACTTTTGTCATTCCACTCCTTTATGACCTAGAGAGAAAGAGGTAGGACACATAGAAGGATGCAAATTTCCAAATCTAGAAATGTAGAAGATGTGGGACTCATGAAGGATAAAGTCACTAAAATGGAAAAGGAGTTGAGTGATTTGAGACTAAAGGAGGCAATTATGAAGGAGCATCTACAAGAAGAAAAAATAAGGTTTAGGGAGCAGCTGCAAGAGAATGAAACACCACTTGCCACTATGGAAAGCCTCTCTATGCAAGTCATACAATGTAGGAAACCATCAAAATCCTATGCTCTTTTCCTCAAATAACAATTGGTGAAATTCCAAATTAATACAATAGCACAATATGTATATTTTCCTTTTCGATACTACAGGAATTTTATGAGTTTTTCAAGCATACAAGTATGGATGATAGGGAAAAGGTAGTTGAATTTATTGTGCACAATTTCATTTTCACAGATCTGAATTTATGGGATCTCAATTCAAGTCTGGGAGACATGCAAATAATGGAATTAGCATCTTGGTTGACTCATGAGGAGGAAAGGGTTGAATAAGCAAAAAGGGTGATGACAAAAGAAGCGAAAGAGCCCTTGTATATTGGAGAAAATCCAGTAAGCCCCAAGTTTGTTATCAACAATCATAACTTCATATCCTCTTATTCAAAATTAGCACCTAAGCACATAACAACACAAGATCAATCCATTCTGTATTTTTAGGAAATTTTTAGAATGTTGGGAACAAAAAGCCTAGAATATTGTCAGAGAAGGTGGCATGCCTTACCCCATAGTTTTTAATCAGGGAGTTTCACTATCTTTAGAGGCTAACAAATTTTTTGGAAAGAACCACATTATATAAAATAATATTCTAAACACTGAAAATAAACTGGATAGGACTCAAACTCATTCCACCCTTTTTTTTCAGTTTGCAAGAAGGAAGAAACCAAGCAGAGGAACAACATGTATGTAAATAGCTAGCGACAAATGCAAGATTCTATCCAGTAGAAGGAACACCATATGAGGTTCTTTGGGATGTCAGTGAGGCCACGAGGGCCATGAATGAGCTTCACATAGATGTTTTAGTTGCTCAAAGGATAAGAAATACTGTCAATAGGGGGGTGATGATGAGTCCCATCAATATGTATATCTTGAAGTTCATTATGCTATCCTTAAGCCTTAAAACTATCATTTTTGTCACATTAATTCAAATTTTTGGTTTAGTAATAAGAGTAAAAGGTGTTTTTCATAGTATGTGGCCTTATGTGATTAAATTACAGGAAAAATAAGCATTTTTTAGGAATTTACTATGCAGGGGCTTGATGGAGACAACCAGGAGAGAATCTAGGGAGACTATTCCACCTCATTAACTATTTAACTCGTCTTGATATCACTAAATCCTCACTAACAAGATTGAATTCAATGACATCCAATTAACTCCAAGTGTATTTTAAGCTCAAGAAGGAAAAAATCCACAATTTTCGAGATGGAGGGAATCACTCCTATTTTCAAGGGAGCTGATATCAACTACATTTTTGTATAAATAAAAAAGCGGAAAGGATCATTAGAATTGGAATTTTTTATTCATATGGGATTAGCTATTGATCTGAGGGTTTGACATTGTTTTTGTTAACTTTCATGTGACGTATGAGATTACTATTTTCTGCTAATGAGAAGTTTTGCTATTAGGTTGAAACTGAGCTAGTTCTAGAGTGCTAAAACTCTCTGGTTTAGGCCCAACCCAAAGGCTTTATTCCCTATTTTTCATTTGTTTCTTGTTCTTATTTTCAAGAATTTCATGTATTTCTCTTATTGAAGTAAATATTAAGCTATAAAACTTGTAATTGCAAGCTACCCTATCACCTCTCTTGTGGGAGAATTATTGGAAAAATTTATAATCTGAGTCAAAAAATATTTGTTTATGATTTCCTGGAAATAGATAGATGTTTGTTATCATTTTTCATGGTTATTTTCTGAAACTTAGGAGTTATTTAAGTGATCAGAGTAGTATTTTGAAATAGAATATATGTTAGTCAAATTCAACTCATCTTTTCCATGACAATTTAACTCACTGTGCTATTGATCATTTGGTACATGCATTTGGCTAGTTGCATGGTTGTGTTGATATACATGGGTGGGCACATATTTTCATCTCCACTTTGACTTCTCTATATTATCTCTTTACCATTCACACTCCTCCTAAATTTTTTTTTCCAGAATCAATTTGTGTATGCAATTACATACACTCGACATCCCTATTGGTGCAAGAAAGAACTCTGAGAGGTCCTTGACTTGGATAAGAGTCTTTTCCAACCTTCATTCGCTCCCTCCTACCTTCATTAATTTTATACTGCCCTTAAGACACCATATCCACCCTCAAAAGGCTCTCATATCCCCCCTCCTGTAGTAATACATTTTCTACTATAGCAATACATGACCTACTGTAGTAGCACCTGTAGCACCATTTTCCCGTCACATGTTTTTGTTCCCATTTCAAACTTAGCTTCGTTAAGATTACTAATTACCCACAACCTATGATTTGGTGATCAATAGAATCTCGTAGACCACTACAACCTCCTCTTTTCCTGAGTGCAAAACAAAGTAGAATTCGTGTTTTCATTTGTAAGCATGTTACATGTTAGATTTACGATTTTCAAACAAATGCAAAGAAGATCAATGATACATGTAAGTAGGTTATTTATTTGATGAATTTTGGTAAATAGAGTATATTTACTTCTGCAAGTAGACTAGAGATTTCTCTTTCATGCAATGTTAATTAGGATCTACAAGTTGAATGAATGTAAATTGCACTTTCATGGTTAGAATTAGTTTCAATTGTGGTTGCATTAGAAGTCTTCACTATAGTTAAGTTGGAGAAATGGTATCTCAACATATTGATCTCATGTCATGACTTAGGTGACATGAGTAGAACCTAACCTATTGTGCATATAACACTCTTACCTCCACGTTCATACAAACCCCAAGTTAATAATTTGAGTTTAAGAGCCTTGAGAGTTGCATCACTCTTAGTGATAATAATAATCGAAGAGTGACAATAATATAAAATATTGAATTAAAGGAAGGAAAGATAATAGGATATGATAGGAAAAGAGATATATGTTGATATAACGATTCAGTATGGTCTATTCCTGACTACAATTACAGGTGGGTAGTGGTTGCAAATAACGAATGTGATGCCATTATAACATTGAGCTAGAGTGGAACTCACCTTGTTGGATTCTCTCCACACCAGTTATGCATAGTTCTCACACACTTTACCTTCAACACAGGAATTGGAAGAGTAATCATAATAATGCTTCTCATTTACCCAACTTGACTTAAATTGGCATTCCCAGCACCTTCACAACCTCACAAACACCCAACAAACATAAATACTTCCATTGGACATATGATCCAACAAGTAGCAAATGATGCAAGTAACAACTGATAATCCGAAAAGTGAAAATCTTGGCTATCCGGGTTTTTCCATCCTCCCTATCTGTGTAAAATGTCATAAAATTCCATTATTCCAATGTGAAAATAAATTTCTTGGTTAAATTGAAATATAAAAGAAGAGAAAAAATATAGTTCCCGCAGAGAAAAAATATCAACATAATTTCTTGGTTAAATTGAAATATAAAAAAAAGATATAAAGTATAGTTCCTATAGAGAAAAAACATCAATCTAATCAGTTTTAACCTATCGTGGTTAAGGATGAAGGAGGCATTGGATTAGGTATTGGTTCTCATTTGAAAAAATGGATTCAACTGTGATTTTAGCATCAACCACCATTGGAATCTAGGATTCCAACATTTCTGCCACCTGAGACAACCAACAATCATGACCATCATCTTCGATCACACTAGACTAGGCCTTTCTTTCCATTTCGACTCTCGATCTCTCGATGTTGAAGTCCTTAAATTTAGTTGGTCAAATACCTCGACCTAAATAAAACCCCTTCCTTAGTGTGTTAAATGCCTAAAAACCCTTGATACAATGCGGGTGGGGTGATAAAAAATTATTAGTACAACTCTATAGTGAAATGGAATTTCCAAAATTATGGCTCCATTGTAAAAGGTAGTTATTTCATTAAAATTCTGGTTGGGATTTGCACTAGTTTCGTCCCTTTCAAACCAATTATAGAGATGTGGCTAGACCACGAAGAAAATGGAACCTAGGTTGAAAACTTTAGCATTTTTCCTTCAAGCTCATTAGTGAAGAAAAATCTCATTCCGAAAGTTGGAATGAGAATTTTACTTCAGTTTTAATGTTTAGACTTGCTTATAAATTGTCACAATAGCAGACAAAGTCGATCTAGTAGAAATTGTTTATTTTTTGTTCCAATTCTTAGTTGATTGTTGTTCTCAACGCCTTAGGGAGAAACTATAAGGGAAATATATAGTAAAATAGCTAATTAGGGAGTATGTCTTTCCACCACCTGTTGCTGAAGTATGAATTATGAACTCAAGGTAACTTAGAGTGATCATTTCTGCAACAATTTTCACTTTGTAATTACATTCATATTACATTGAGTGTCACCACGGAGTGACCATCTTTGCAGCAGTGCCCGGGGTGCTCGCAAATATATATCTACAGCACGAGTGCATGTTTTCCAATTGATATTTGATCTCTTGGACCAGCGTACATTGACAATGCAGGATTATGGGTAGCGTAACCATATTTTGAGATATCTAGGGCACTGGGGTAATTCTGAGACAATGAAGAATTGTTGGGATAACTATGGGTACCCATCGCTTCTTGATTTTCGGTGTGAGAAAGTTCTTATGATCTTCAATTTTGGGACAACAGTATGAACTTCACATGAGAAATTTTCATGCAATGTGGGTTTTTCTAAACATTAATCTTTATGAGAAAGATCTATATCTACCAAAGACTCGGCCTCCAGGGAATCACGACAACCTCAAATTTGTTCTTCTTTATAGTATCACACATTCTCACTTACCCTCCTCATGTTGAGTTTTGTTTTATTACACTATGAATAATTCACCTCATATTTCTAAGCCTCCCTTCAACAAAGGTAGTCAAAGTAAAATTACATTAAATAGTCTCTATGAGTACATTAAGTCTTTAGAAAGAGGAAGAGAAGAAAGAGAAAATCATTTTAAACTAGAAATAACGACAATTATTAATAACCACCATAAATCATTAGAAATTAAAGTACCACACTTAAAATTGAAATTCAAGAAATGAAAGGTAAAATTAAAGAAATATAACATAGTAAACAAACAATGGTCGAATAAAATTACACCTTGAAAAGTGAGATTAGAAAACTAAAAGAACAAATACATAATAACTCAACCCTAAATAACAAAGAAAATAACTTAGATATTAAACCCATTAAAGAGGAAATTAATAAATTAATTGTTCTTGACCATGAGTGCCATAAACGAGTCTTAAATCTTATAGTTGCGAGTATAGAAGAACAAAACAATGAGAACACATTAGAAATGGTCAAAGAACAATTAAAAAAAAAATCTAAAATTGAAACGACCTATCTCATAGAATCAATAAGGGCCAGAAAGATGCTTGAGCATAAACACAGACTCATTCATGTCAAGGTTAGTTGTCATGAACATAAACTTGATATACGCAAGAAATCCCCAAGCCTAAAAGGAATAAGAATCTTTATAAATGACGATCTCATTCCAGAAGACCAAGCTGAACTGAGGAAAGAATTCCAAAAGGTCAAGGATGCAAGAAAGTTCAAGAAATGGGAAATCATTAGGAATAGGAAAGATATTAGAGATAGATACTTCTCAAGAACGACTGATAAATAGGGATTTGCATCACTCCAGATCCTCCTCTGCAACTACCGTGGCTTTCCATGGTGTAAAGGTCTTATGTTAAGCTGGATCTAAAGTGATATTGACCTTATTCTCTTAGTTGAAACATGAAATTATGATGAATGTAGGGTCCCTCACCTCAACGGGTACACTCTTTGGTCTTGTTGGGATAATAAATCCTCTTGGAGGGGTTTTGGTGGTAGAGCATGTTATATAAGGAACACTTCTTCCTCTCACATCCAACTTCATAAAATTGACCCCTTCAATCAATACATTTGGATCAAAATATTTGATTCTACCACCACTAGGATCTTTCTTGCAATATGCTATTTCAAACCTATCAACTTTACATCCTATACGAAGAACAACCTCGATAAGAATTTCTCTTTCAATTATTTAAAAAAATACATCTTCAACCTGAGAAATGATGGTAATATCATTTTACTGGGAGACTTGAATGTTAGAACTGCTACTAACAAAGCCATTACATTAAGCAAAAACTTTAACCCTGACCCATTGTGGATTGATGAAGATAGTAACTTAGATAATAAATTCAAGAGAAAAACTAAAGACATTACCAAGAAATTATGCGGCACCGAGCTCCTCAAAATTTTCAGTTCCCATGACCTAATTATTTGTAATTGTATTAACAAGTGGCCCCTCTCTTGTTACATGACATGTTTCCATGTGCTGGGTAGCAGTGTCATGTATTATGCAATTTATGACATCCTCGTCCTCAACCATATTACATTATTTGATATTTTTAATGGATTCGAGGCTAACTCTGACCATAGACCTCTATCTATATCCCTCAATATTTCTATGCATACAACCCAGATGCAGGATTCCAATGAAATAAAAAGACACATACTCTTTGATAGAAGTAAAACAAACCTCTTCTTAAGGGATGTAGAGAGGGATTTAGGCCCCATGAATTATAATAATAACATTGATCAATTTTATTACCATTTCAATACTATCCTTTCCAACACAATTAGCAAGCTTTCTAACGCGATTTCGTTTAAGTATTCTAATAGAACCTCCAATCCATGGCATGAAAAAGATTTAATAATTTCCAGGAAAGCGATTAGTGACACTCCTAATGAAATCATTAAGTTGTAGAATATCAATATATACAAAAATATCATCAAGGGGAAGAAAATATAATATATTAACGAAAGACAAGATTATCTTCTCCACCATTCTAAAGTTATGCCCAAAATATTTTGGTGGAATGTTCTTGTCCATAAAACCAAAGATAAGCATTATATCCCCTTAGAAAACAAGGACAACTATCTTAATAAGTTGCATGAATCTCCTGAGACTATGGGAACCACCTTAATCACTCAAATTAAGGAGAATGTATTCTCTCGTGACAACATTAAGTCTGGTATTAATAAAATCGCTAATGGTAAATCTAAATATATTGAAGGATACCAAGTTGAGATCCTTAAAATGGGAATATCTATCCTCATTTCTTATCTCCACGAGCTTCTCAATTTGGC
Source organism: Pinus albicaulis (assembly GCA_034641835.2). NCBI lineage: Eukaryota > Viridiplantae > Streptophyta > Pinopsida > Pinales > Pinaceae > Pinus > Pinus albicaulis. The sequence goes on from CM076580.1 coordinate 418,740,162, forward strand.
TGTAACGAATGGCTTCCCTCAGATTTTGACATAAAGCCTTGTTGTACCTATATTTAAAAATGGGGAGAAGAGTGTTCCATCTAACTACATGACCATTATGGTTAGCCATATCCTCACCAAGCTTTATGGGCTTATTTTGCAGAAGAAGCTTAGCCTTTGGCTTGAAAGCTAGGGAAAAAGGTCTACTACAGATGCACAGGTAATTCCTGCAGCTATATAGGAATATACATTTCCTACATATGTGAAGGAAATTCCTATAACACTGAGTCAGAAACTTCCTATAGCGACTGAGGTGCAATACAGTAGGAAGGAAAAGTGGGATAAGTGACCAATCCAATGTTGTGAGCAGATCGATCATTTTTATTATTGGGATTAAAAACTGGTTGAGCAGGAAGCTATGTGGGACGAGGTTGATTTGGTGAGGCAGTCAATTGATGTTGTTGTTGCAGTTGTATCATTTGTTGCGGTGTGGGTTGTGAATAAAAATTTCAAGTTGGTAAAATTTGTGTAATAGGATAATAATAGTTCCCCTGCCAAGGCTGTAGAGGAGGCCAAGGCTGCCAGGGAAATTGAACATTCCACATGTGATTTTAAGCATAAGGAAATTGAAAATTTTACTGTGACATACCTGTAGGACATGGCTTCCATGGCCTCTTAGGTGTCATTGTAGAAAGTGCATTGACAAATCCTTGATTTGCTATTTATGTTTCTTTAATTTCAGGCAGGGAAGGACATTCATCAGTGGAATGCTCAGCCTCACAAATTTGACATACCTCAATACTATCACCAGCGCATTCCCTTAGAGCATGTTTATTCCTAAATTTAGAGTAGAACACTACCAAGGCTTTCTCCAGTTCATCCTGTTTCTCTTGTTTTTTCTTAGCCCGTAAAACATCTAATTGTGAAGGTAAAGTGGTAAGAATATCAGTTTTAAAATTTTCAAATAAATTAACTCATTTTAGCTCTGGTTACTCCAGCTCCGGAAACTTATTTGACAAGCTTTGAAGAATGATCTCTTGATGCTCCTCCAACCTTGGAATTTTCTCTTGAATATATTTTACAAAGCTCACACACATCATCATAACTCAGCTTCAATACATCACCTTCTCCCATTATATTTAAGACCTCAAGATATACTGGTCTGATTTCCATAAGAAAAGTGGTTCTCTTGGTCTCTTTATCCAATTTATTCATAATATATCACTGCAAATTATATTTGAACCTTTCTACAAAACCTTCAAGACTCTCCCCTTCCTTCTGATTCATCCCAAAAATATCTTCTTTGAGGTCTCTGGTCTTACAATATTCTTGGTACTTTCTAAAGAATACCTTCCTCCTTTCACCCCAAGTTGCAGTGGAGTTTAACCCTAACCTAATAAACCACCCGAGAGCTACATCCTTCAATGTAGGAGGAAACAACTTCAGCTTTTGAGAATTGGAATAATAGTCATAGCTCTGAAACAACACATCAAATATGAATAGGAAGGCATCTGGATCCTCACTAGAAGTACCAAATCTGGATCCTCATCTGAGTAGCTCCACCAATCTCCTGAATAGGGAATTCAAATGTGAGAAGTTTCTCCTCCTTATCATAAAATCATCCATTGGTATTACCAGTACCGTCTTCATGAGCCATATCAATCCAAGAAAGAGTGGTACCTTGGAAGGCTACTGATTCCTCAGAGTCAATGGTATGTAATTCTGGTTCTTTCACAAGGTTAATAAGGAACTCCTCTTCGGCCTAACCACTAAACACAGATGTTGTCTTCCTTGAAATGGGAGATTATATATGGGAAGTAATGGAGGATTCTCCAGCCTAGTGTTCTACTATGGAATTTTCAAGTTGTTCCAAACTACAAACCTCTTATTCATATTCTTCTTCCTTTACTGCCTTGTTTCTTGCGAATTTCATTTTTCTTTCTTGTGTATTAGTAAATGAGGTTGTGCTCACAAAACCATGAAAAAAATGTAGGAAATATCGGACCCTATTCATCCAATATTAAAAAAAAATGAAAAGCTTACCAAACAATTAGGATATGGCTTTCACGAGTGTTTGACCTTTGTGGGTGAGTGGGAATTGCCCTTCATCTTTGCACTTTGACTCCCCCAGTCTCGAAAAAAAAATTTGACAAAATCAAACTAAAAAACTTTTAGTATCATCCCTTAGCACCTCCCCGGAAATGCCACCAAAATGTTGAGTCAAATTATATGCTTATAATTTTCCAATCATGAATTGTCAACCCAGGAAGGTAAACTGATGAGATGTAGTGCAAAGTATATGAAGGATGATTACTTCAAGTGTCAATACATTATACACACATCAACTAATGCTTATTTCCTATGTCAATACTTGGTATAAATAGCTATGGAGTGTCATATATCATCCCTCAACAACACTTAGGATAGCTGATATTGATCATGCATAGATAAAGGTCAAACAGCAATCACCAACTCATGCTTCTTTCCTGTATCAATACTTTGTAGAAATGGCTATGGAGTGGCATATATCATACCTCTACAACACTTGTGTTTGCTAATTGATGCAGGAAAATATAGAAGATAAATCATAATCAAGAATCCAAATTAAAGAGAATGAATCCAAACATTGATCAAATGAAAATAACTCATCAATATAAATAATTAAATCTCCTAACCAATTAACAGTTTTCTATAGGAAATGCGTAAATAAAGCACTAGTTTTGTATAAGAATTATGAAGGCATAAATGAAACAAAAATATCACACACACTATGCTGCAAGAGTTGCGAGCAAAAGGGGCCCTCCCTCACTCACAACTCCTTCAAAAGTCGAAGAAGCTGCTCATAAAGATAAACAGAAAATAGTCTATTTTATTAATATGGAATTTAAAGTCAATTATAGTCTGATATATTGCTGTCAACAACAATCCCAACCCAACCTCCTTTACAAAGAGAAATACATCCAATTTATATATTTCTCGAAGCCCATATTTGGCTTGAAAAAAGCAGATAACTACTCTAAGCCTACAACTAATGATATAGATACAAATTAACAATTCTGTTTGTTAGTATGAATCTTTTGTCGTAAAAGATCACTTTAGCTACGCATAAAAAATAGCCCTAACATCAATTATGGCTGCCAAATATATTTAAATTTGCAATCAGGTGATCCAAATGATGCTGTACAAATCCAGATCTAAGCATAAAAGACATTAAGAAGATAAAGTAAAATGTGGCTCTGTGCATCCAATAGACAAGACAAGAATGATGTATTTGAAAGAATTTTTATATTATATTGAAAAGGGGCACCTGAGAGGAAAACAAGAAAGGTGTTTTCCGGTTCTCCTCAATGGGATGGGTTCTTGATATTCTTCAGCATTTCAGATCTAAAATATCTCTCTCTTGTTGGTGTAGAAAAGCCAGACAAACATAGAACTCAATGGGAGCTCACAAGGTAAAAATGGAGAAAATGTGACCAAGTGTATAGATCCAGAGTGATATAATAGGAAAAAAATGTGTCCAATGAATGGGGAAAACCCTCCTATTTATAACAAAATATTGGGGCAATCTAGAACTTGGTGCATGAATAAAATATATTAATCAAATTCTAGAACCACCCTTTAGGAATATTTTATTATATTTGTTGTAGGGAAAAGGATTTTTGACTTGGGTCAATTCCTTTATTTATAAATATTAAATAACTAAATGATTTATTTACTATTTTAAAGGAAATGGTGGGAATATAATTAAATAAATAATGATTTATTTAATTATTTATAAATGACATAGTCAAATTTAACTAGGAATAGTATTTAAATAGGATTTAAATAAATTATTCCTAGGAAATAATGAAATAAATAAGGATTTATTTAATTGATTTCCTTGTTTTGGGTTAAATATGACTAGGAAATATAAACAAATATAGATTTGTTTATTATTTCCTTTTGGGGTTTCCTATTTAGACCATAAACAACTTAATAAAGGTGTTTTACCAACTTATTTCACATAGTGAAAGCAATTTTACTTAGGGTAAAATTGGTCTTACATGGTGTACTTGGGTTCATCTAATGATAATAGGTTAGATGACCAAAAAATGGTGTAACACTATTAATTCTAATCCATGACTAGAAGCATGGATTAGACGATTTATGTTGTGCAAGTGAAGTTGTTTCTCCATGTGGGCATGAGAGAAGATATGGAGGTTTGGGTGGTTGCAAAATAGGATTCAAACTAGTGAATAGGACAACTTCCATATGCAGAAAATTCCCTTCGAAACCCATGTATTTACTCGATCTGGAGATGAGTGGAACATGGCCAACCATCAATCGTGTTGCAGATAATTGATACAATTGCAGGAAATCGGCATATCTGTAGGAAATATGAAACATCTACAGGAATCTCGGCCGCATGAGTTGTCTACAATATTTGTAGAACTGTTCGAATCTAGCAAATTTGTGCACAATTTATAGACTAGTTAGAGTATTAATGTAATAAATACACAAATAGATCAAAAAATACTCGAGTTTAGAGAAAATAACACTTCTTATGATAATTTAACATACCTCAAGCTTATGGCACCATTTTTATCCAAAACTAGATAACATAGCCAAACTAGGTATAATTAAAGAGCGAAAAGGGTTCAAAAATAGGGGAGGCAAGGTCTAGGATAGGTGTAAAAAATGGGTAAAGTTCAAACTCAACAACCGCAATGGATGTTCACTTCAACATTTCATGGAGTGGAAAGCTATTAAAATAGGGGATGTTGGTATTCTACAATGGGAGGATACCAATATTGAGCTTGGCATGATTAATCATCGACATTGGGATGAATGCATCGAAGTGAGGAGCAGAAGGTTTCCTACCTTCTTGCAGATCTATGATATTGAGCAGCAAGAAGCATGGCTAGGCTAGTTGCGTTTTGGGTGAGTATGTGTTTTACCCATGCCATACGTATCACTGATGACATGTAGCAGCAGGAGACATGGCTACGTTGGTTGTTGATGATAGAGTTTGGACACCTCAACATGTATCCTATATCCATGTATTTTCTCTTGTTTTGGATATGTCTCTTGTCTTTACATGTATTTCTATTTGGGATATATCTTATTTTCATGTATGTACTTGGGTTTGGGACATTACATAACTCTCACATGATGTGGAAGAAGGGAGCTTATTTGTATTGTTCTGATGAGACATTCCACATGTCCATTAGTATTTTGTTGCTCAATGACTTTCATTATGATGCTGTAAGATGGCACAAAGAATCCTTGTTGCTTCAGTTACTATTCGAAGAGTATGGGGTGATTTCTTCCCATGCCTTCCATGACATTGATGGAGGATGGCAACAGGAGGCCTTACAACGTTAGCTTCTGTTGGGGGATTATGGTCATTGTACTTGGTATAATGGTGATGTTATAGGGCAGCAAGATGCATTTCTGCGGTGTATTATCTTGAAAGAATATGGCCACTACATTTGGTGCAATGATGATGTGGTGTGGTAGCAAGAGGCATTGTTGCGGAGGCTTCTTTTGAGAGAGTATGGATCTCAAATTTATATTGATGTTTATTTGGCATGGAAACAAGAAGCATTGTTGTAGTGGCTTCTATTGAGAGAGTATGGCTCTCTTACTTGTTCTCATGATGATCTAGCATGGCAGTAGAAGGAATTTTTGCAGTGGTTTTTATGGGGGGTGTTAGCGCCTTGTAATTCCGAAGGTGTAAGACAGAATCCTGGAGGGCCAACATCAAAACTGCTTCGGGCCTAGGATTTAGCCGTCCTAGACCCAGAGAGGGATCTCTATATTAGATATATCTTTGTTTATTTGAATTTTTAGGCTACTTATTAGAGGAAAGGGGTTTGTTTGAAAATTTGTGGCTGTGATAACAGAAGAGGGCCATTAGGCTATGGAGTCAAATAGGTGTAAACATATTTAAATGGATGAATAACCAAAATCGTGTGTAACCAGGAAAGCTAGTCATGTCAATAGATCTCTATAGTTTGTGAAATGGATAAGGAGAAGAGATTAAGGTTCAATGTGAATGCAAGGCAGACGTTATCTGAACTCTACATTCAAATTTCAAAGGAAAACATAGATACTATTTCAAGATTGAATAGGGTGCCTAGTGACAAATCCTGAACAAAATTTTCTTATCCACAACAAAGAGATAAAGAAATGGTGGAATAAAGGAAAGCAGATAATATGAATTAGTACATCACCACTAAAACATAACACAAGATTTTGGAAACAACAAGGAATTTTTATTCATTAAAAAAAATGTTTTTACAATTAGGTGAGCATTTTACAATGGTTTTCTCCCTTCACGTCTAACCACCCCTGATAATGGCAATGAATGTAGTATTTAACTAAAACTCAAGTTGGTTTCCCTATCTACATCAATGATCACCATTAATTATAGTCAAGTAAAAATTGGAAAAGTGGAACCATGCAATGGAGGTGATAAGATGAATCTAACAAACACCGCATGTGGAATTAACATCGGCAACCCTTCATGAATCCAAAAGCTTCGACAACTCTTCGTGAATCCAAAAGTAAGTGAAAGGTGGTTGAAGTGGCCATGAAGAGGCAATGATGGCTTTGACATCTGGCTCTACCTTGGTGGAAAATGGTTGTTGAGAAGAGTGTGCTAGTGAACTGCACTACTTGTGATGTTGACCACTTTCTATTAAACTGCCTCTCTCTTTACTGTGTCGGTCACTACTACAGTAAAGTTTAAAATAGAAAAATCACTTTCCATTTATAATAGGTAACTTATAGCCATGGTCTGAAACCCACTGTCCCCTTTAAAACATACAAAAATGTTATAATAAGCGCTTGAGATGGAAATGGTGTGTGATTTGGTAGGTAGAAGTGGCACAGCAGTGGCATGCGATGATGTGACGTAGCGCTAGTGGGAGTCGATGTGACGTAGCGGTGGCAGGAGTTTTTTTGTTTGAAGAGAAAAGCATTTTTCAAGGGGGGGGGGTAGTGGTGGTAGGAAGTATAGGATGGGGGGGTGTGAATTGGCATGGACGCATCATGTAAGGATAAGGAAAAAACCATAAAAATACCATTTCAGACACCGCCCCCCCCCCCCCCGACATGTAAGTGAATGGAGGTTAAAGTGTAATGGTTTGACTTTGCAGTAAAAGCAGGGCCTACTAACATCGCAGATCGTAGATTTTATGATTTACATTATTTCATATCGGGCATCGCAACTTACAACAATTGATTGCGATATATTAACAATAAAATTATAAATCTCTGATTGCAATATGCGATGACGATATAGCATTGTGACATCACAAACCAAAGATCATCCCAAATAGGCATTTTGAAAATTTAAGTCTTCGCCATTAAATGTTATATCATATCGCAAGCGATCTGTGATGGACGGTGGGGAAAGGGTGACGTAGCAAGAAGGGTCCCACTATATCGCATCGACAACCTGAAGAAAAAACAAATGAATGTGGCAAGGATTGTTGTGAAATTTTGATGTGAAAAGGTAAGGATAAAGGTAAAGCGGAAATAAAAAAGGGTGATGTTTTATCGCATCGAGACTTTGGAACAGTGAGAGTAAATGAAGAGCAAAAGCGTTTTGTTTTTGTGATGCGATCAAGGTAAGTGGGTCCATAATATGATAAGTGTGGTAATGATATCACATATATAATATGCGATATATTAAAAGGCTTGTTGTGGAGGGCAGAGCTGCTGTAAAGTCTCGAAAGCATAGATATTTGGGTTTGAATGGTTTTAGTGGAATTTTGAAGCGTTGGAATTTAGAATTTGGAATGATGAAAGGTAAATGAAACAAATGAGGGAAGAAATATTTTTTTCTCACCAATACACTTTATCAACAACACTTTCCTCTTTCAACTGAACTAAAAAGGCAGATTGATTCCTTTGAAATTTTGACAGTCAACATTTACCTTCCTTTTTTTGGAAATAAATGACATTCATGGAATTTTATTTTAGATATAAACGATCTGAACATAAATAATAAGTCACCTTGTGATACTGTGAATTACAAGAGTCTAACTATGGCTCCAGCTGGGTATGGCAGCTCCGGTGGAGGTATCATAATCTCATATCTCAAGATTCGTAAATCAATGTCTTATCCATTGGATTGATCCCAAAACCTTTATCTTGAACTATCATGCAACTTAGTGACTGGAAACTAGCTGATTATTCCTTCGGAATTTGACCGATAAAACTTGACCACATGTTTGCCCAACCATCTTATTTTCATATTGTAAATCAGGAACACACTTGAAATGACAACTGAAAAGTGATCTAAAATTAAAACTGAAAATATTCTCAGAGTATTGAGGTTATTTTCACACCTACCTACCCTAACCTACTGAAATCACTTCTTATCTAAATGATACAATAAATCTAATGCAGCCAGTCAAGCAACTGCCCTACATCCTTTTTCTTTCACTTCTTTTTACCATGTTCAGAGACAATACTAATAATGGTGCTTGATAGAAATTCTTAGCATGATCTTGTTTACATGGATCTTTGTACACTTGAAAAACAACTGACATGCTGGAAATATGTGATGGCTTTGTAAAGAATAATTTCTCCATATAAATAGCCACTGTATCAAGATACACTTGTATTATTTCTATTTATTTTAAATTAGCCAATTCAAATTCATATCCTGGTACTGCAGATGTGCTCTCCATGTCTTCAAACAAATCAAAACATGCTTTCATTTTATCTAATGATTTTTGTGCCACTAATTTCATTGAATAAGACAATGGGGAAAATTATTTGATCATATCCATATTATATCAGCTTTTGGGAGAATTATGAATACATGAAGACTACCTTTGGAAACACAAACCATCCAATGTATCAGTTATTGGCTCATGTGGTGATCTAGATGGATGCAGTATTGGTTCTACTAAGACCTCATAATTTCTCATGTGATTATAAAACAAAATTTCATCCAGATTCCCTTTCACAATCTAAAATGAATTAAAACATAAAGGTAGAGAATCAAAATGGATAAATTTATCATATTTTTCAGAATTTGTTATTTTATCTGAGATTTGAAATTCAAAAGGACTGAAAGGCAGAACCCTTGGATCTAAAACAAATTATTTATCATTCATGATTTATTCATCTAATTTCTGGGAGAGTTCTCCAATCCTACTTTTGAAATTTTTTAAATACTTTTCTCTCATAAGTGAGGCAAAACATAGAGGAAGGAATTTTGCATGCACTTGAAAAATTTCTACACTTTCCTCCTTACAATCTTGCTCAGCATGTAGAGTTTGATTTCCATCTTTGCATTGTGATAACTAGGTTTCGTTCTCCCAAGAAGATGGTGATGGTTTATTTGAACAATAAAACTCATTCTCAATCATATAATCTTCCTCTTGATAATCATATTTGAGAATATTATCTTTGTATGCAAGGTCATCTAGCATGTACATTATTTCTAGAGATTTTTCTACTTCCCTTTGATTTTTAACTTCATCTTTGGCCATGTTGTGAATTGAGTGTTAGGATAACAAGGATGAGCTACAAATTACTTGGGTACATTGATCCTTTTATTTTCTAGAACTAATGGATCACGAGGTATGTGAACAGTAAGTTCCTCTTTTTTGCTCATCGGATGCATCATTTCATTGACTTCATTTTTCAATATATCTATTTTTATCTCTGAAGATATCAATTTCTCTTTTTCTATTTTTTCCTTCTTCACTGCTTTTAACTTTGCCTATTTTCTCAACATGTTTTCTTCCACATCAATTGCAATATTTTGCATTTTTTCAAGGTTTGCAGTGTCCCTTTCTCTTAATCAGAATGCCATCTATGGATCAAAGGAATATGGGTAGTGCAAGAGAGCTAATCCTGGGGGTGGCCTTATAACAATAGGCATTGAATCATACACTTTATTGAACCTGGTGAAAAATGTTGTACTGCCTCCCCTAGCTGTCTTTTTAAATGGTTATACTCTTCTATGATGAGAAATACATTTCCCATAATTACCCATCAACCTAAGAAAACTTATGTGAATTGTTGAAAATTATGAATGCTTGCAGCTAGAAGATTCTTAAACCAATTTTTAACTTTACCTTGTAATGACAAGGAAAATACATAGATACATACATCCTCTTCTTCCACCTCAATTAGATCAAGAAAATCCTCAATATTTTGAATATGGTTTTCGGCAGTGATATTCACTTTTTCTCAATCGAATCTGGGTATATTATTACTATAATTTACAAGGAGGTCATGGAGAATAGGAGGAAAATGTAGAGGCTTGCAGAGACTTTTATAGGTATAAGAGGTAAAGCAAGGGGCTTATAACTAGCTGGTATTTCAACAAGAATAAGAGATAAAGCACAAGGCTTGTGTTGAACTGGGATTTTTACAGGTATTGGAGTGTGTACCAAACCTATAGGGATGGGTTCAATCTCTTGAGGCTCTTCTGGTTGAAAATCATCACTATATATTTCAGCAGTATACTCTTGGCCGAGATCATGATAATAGAAAAAATAACTCCAGATAAATCCAAAAATATCTTCAATACAATTTGAGCATGAATACCTAATCTTTCTAGATTGTCTTTTCATGTTTCAGGTTATTCCTCGAGTGGAGTGTTTGAATGAAATTGATCTGGATTGGAGTCGTCGGGTGGATTACTCAGCCTTCTTGTGTCTGGTCACTGTCCAGTACCAGTAACCAGATCTGAACTTCATAAGTGTTACTGAGGAAAACAACCTCTCCCCAATATGGTCTCCAGTATGTTAGTGCATCATAATTCCAAAGGCTCATGACAGAATCCTATAGGACCAACATCAAAACCACTTCGGGCCTAGGATCTATCCCTCCTAGACCTAGAGAGGGATCTCTCTGTTAGATATAGCTTTGTTGATTTGATGTTTTATTCTAGTTATTAGAGTAAGGGGATTGTTTGAAATTTTTTTTATTGAGATAGCAGAAGAGGGCCAGTGGGCTATGGAGTCAAACAGGGGTAAATATATTTAAATGGATGAATAACGGAAATCATGTGTAACCAGGAAAGCTAGTCATGTCAATGGATCTCTACGGTTTGTGAAATGGAAAAGGAGGAGAGATTAAGTTTCAATGTGAATGTAGAGCATTAATTATCTGAATTCTACATTAAAATTTTAGAAGAAAACATAGATATCGTTTCAATACTAAGCAGGGTGCTTGATGACAAATCCTGGACAAAATTTTCTTATACAAATCAAAGAGATAAAGCAATGGTGGAATAAAGGAAAGAAAATAACATGAAGGAGTACATCACCATTAAAACATAACATAAGAATCTGGAGACAACATGTTCTTTGTATTCATAAAAAAAGGTGATTACAACCATATGAGAATTTTACAATGGTTTTATCCCTTCAGGTCTAACCACCCCTGATACTGCCAATGCATGCATCATATAACTAAAAATTAAGTCGTTTTCCCTATCTACTTCAGAGATCTACATTAATTACATTCAAGAAAAATCTAGACAAGTGGAACCATGCAATGGCATTGATAAGATGAATCTGAAAAACATCGCATGTGGAATTAACTTCGGCAAATATTCGTGAATCCAAAAGCTTCGACAACTCTTCGTGAATACAAAAGTAAGCGGAAGGTGGTTGACGTGGTCATGAAGAGCCAATGATGGCTCTGACATCTGGCTCTACCTTGGTGGAAAATGGTTGCTGAGAAGAGTGTGCTGGTAAACTGTTTTGGTTATGGTGCTAGCTACTTTCTGTTAAATTTCCTCAGTACTTACTGCATCGGTCACTATTGTAGTGGAGTTTAAAATAGAAAAATCACTTTCCATTTATAATCGGTAACTTATAACCATAGTCCGAAATCCAATATCCCATGTAAAACATAAATAAATTATTTAATAAGCCCTTTGGATGTAAATGGTGTGGAACGGCTATGTGAAGCAATGGTGGCGAGAGTTTCTAGGTGGACGTGGAGTAGTGGAGGTGAGAATCGACGTGACACAATGGTGGCAGGAGTGGTTTTTTTTGTAGAGAAAAGTAGGTTTTTTTTTTTTCCCAGGGGGGGTTAGTGGTGGTAGGCGGTATAGGATGGGGGGGTGTGAATTAGCATGGACGTACCATGTAAGGGAAAGGCTGAAACCATAAAACTACCCATTTCGAACCCCCCCTCCCTAGTGGTAAAGCCCGGATGGAGGGGGGGGGGGGGGGGGGCGAAGAAAAATTATGTTGATCTTTGGATGGAAATGGCGTAAGGTTGATGAGCTGGTAAGTTAGCGGAGCTTAAAGTGTAATGATTTAACGTGGCAGTAAAAGCAAGCCCTACTAATATCACAGATCGTAGATTTTATGATTTACCTTATTGCATATTGGGCATCGTAACTTACAACAATTAACTGTGACATCTTAACAATAAACTTATAAATCGCTAATTCCGATATGTGATGACAATATCACATCACAACATTGCAACCCAAAGCTCATCGAAAATCAATGTTTTGAAAATATAAGTCTTCGCCATTAGCTGTTATATCATATCGCATGCGATGTGTGATGGATAGTGGGGAAATGGTCGCATGGTCGGAAGGGTCCAAATTTATCACATCAGCGGTATAGGGAAACAACAAATGAATGTGGAAAGGATTGTTGTGAAATTCTGATGTGAAAAGGTAAGGATAAAGGTAAAGAAGAAAAGTGAAAAGGGTAAGGTTTTATTGCATCAGAAATTTTGAACAGTGAGGGTAAATGAAGAGAGAAAGGGTTTTATTTTTCTAATGCAATAAAGGTGAGTGGGTCCATAATATGATAAGTGTGGTAATGATATCACATATATAATATGTGATATATTAAAAGGCTTGTTGTGGGGGGGGAAGCTTCTATAAAGTCCTGAAAGCATAGATATTTGGATTTGAATGGTTTTAATGGAATTTTCAAGCGTTCGAATTTCAAATTTGGAAAGATGAAGGGTAAATGAAAAAAATGAGGGAAGAAATATTTTTTTCTCACCAATACACTTTATCAACAACACTTTCCTCTTTCAACAGAACTGAAAAGGAAAATTGTTTCCTTTGAAATTATGACAATCGAGATTTCCGTTCCTTTTTAAGGAAATAAATGATAGTCATGGAATTTTATTTTCGATATAAACGATCTAGATAGAAATAATCAGTCACCTTGTGATACAGTGAATTACATGAGTCTAGAAATGGCTACAGCTAGGGATGGTGGCTCTGGAGGTGGTGTCAAGAATCTCAGATCTCTAGATTCATAAATTGTTTCCTTATCCATTGGGATGGTCCCACAACCTGTATCTTGACCTGTCATGCAACTCAGTGACTGGAAACTAGTTTATTATTCCTTCTAACTTTGACTGAGAAAAATAGACCACATGCTTCCCCAACTAGCTTATTTGCATACTTTAAATCTAGAACACAGTTGAACTGACAACTGAAAAGTGATATGAAACTAAAATTGAAAAGATGCTCAGATTACTGAGCTTATTTTCACACCTACCTACCAGAACCTACTGAAATCACTCCTTCTCTAAATGATACAATAATTCCAGTGAAACTAGTCAAGAAACTACTCTAATATCTTTTTCCTTTCATTTCTTTTCACCATGTTCAGAGACAAGCCTGATAATGGTTTTTGATAGAAATTCCCGGTATGATCTTGTTTACATGGATCTTGGTACACTTGAAAAACAACCGAAATGCTGGAAATATGTGTTGGCTTTGTAAGGAACAATTTCTCCATATAGATAGCCACTTTACAATATACACTTGACTTATTTCTAGGTATTTTTACTCAGCCAACTCAACTTCATATCCTAGTACTATAGATGTGCTCTCCTTGTCTTCAAACAAATCGGAACATGCTTGCATTTTATCTGATGAGTTTTGTGCCACTAGTTTTGTTGAATAAGATAATGGGGCAGACTGTCTGATCATATCCATATCATAAGATATTTTGAGAGCATTACAAATACATGAAGAATGCCTTTGGAAACACAAACCTTCCAACGTATCAGTTATTGGATCATGTGGTCCTTTAGATGTCTATAGTATTGGTTCTACTGAGACCTCATAATTTCTCATGTGATTATCAATGAAAATGTGATCTAGATTCCCTTTGAAAATCTAAAATGAATTAAAACATAAAGGTAGAGAATCAAACTGGATCAATTTATCATCTATTTCAGACTTTGTGATTTTATCTGATATTTTATATTGAAAAGGACTCAAAGGCTGAACCCCTAGATCCAAAACTAATTCTTTATCATCCATGATTTCCTCATCTGATTGGTAAGAGATTTCTCCAATCCTACTTTTGAATTTTTTTTAATAATTTTCTCTCGGAAGTGAGGCAAAACATAGATGAAGATATTTTGCACTTACTTGAAAATTTTCTGGATTTTCCTCCTTACAATATTGCTCATCATGCATTGTTTGATTTCCATCTTTTCATTCTAATAGCCCGGTTCCTTTTTCCCAAGAAGATGGTGATGGTTTCTTTGAACAATCACCCTCAATCTCATCCATATAATCTTCCTCTTGATATTCATATTTGAGAAGATTACCTTTGTATGCAAGGTCATCTAGCATGTACATTATTTATGGATATTTTTCTGTGTCCCTCTGATTTTCAACTTCATATTTGGCCATGTTGTGAATTGAGTACATGAAATAATTATTTTTTGTTTTAGGATATGAAGGATGAGCTACAAATTTCTTGGGTACATTGATCCTTTTTTTTTATGCAACAAATGGAACATGAGGTATCCAAACACTAAGTTCCTCTTTGCTGCTAATATAATGCATCACCTCATTGATTACATTTGTCAAGATATCTAGTTTTATCTCTTAAGATATCAATTGCTGTTTTTCTATTTTTTCCGTCTTCAGTCCTTTTAACTTTTCTTCTCTGTTCAGTAGGTTGTCTTCCACATAAAATACAATATTTTTCATTTCTTCAAGGGTTTCAGTGTCCCTTTCTCTTAATCGAAATTCCATCTCTGGATCAAAGGCATCTGGGGAGTGCAAGAGAGCTAATCTTGGGGGTGGCCTTATAACATCAGGAATTGAATGATACACTTTATTGAACCTCGCTAAAAAATGTTGTATTGTCTCCCTTGGCTGTCTTTTTAAATGGTTATACTCTTCTATGATGAGAAATATATTTCCCATAATTACCCATCAACCTAGGAAAAATTGCATGAATTGATGAAAATTACTAATGCTTGTAGCTAGAAGATTCTTAACCAAAATTTTAACTTTACCTTGTAATGATAAGGAAAACACCGGATACAAACATCCTCTTCTTCCACCTTAAACAAATCAAGGAAATCCTCAATATTTTAAATATTATTTTTGGTAGTGATCTTCACATTTTTTCCATCTAATTTGGGTATATTATTTCTATAGTTTGCAAGGAGGTCATGGAGAATATGAGGCAAATCCAGAGACTTGTATCTGTCTGATACTTTTACAGGTATAAGAGGTAAAGCAAGGGGCTTATAACTATCTAGTATTTCAATAGGAATAGGAGATAAAGCACGAGGCTTTTGTTCAACTGGGCTTTTTATAGGTATAGGAGTGTGTATCAAAGCTATAGGGATGGGTTCAATCTCTTGAGGCTCTTCAGGTTGAAAATGATCACTATATATTTAAAAAGTATACTCTTGGCTGAGATCATGGTAAGAGAAAAAATAATTACAGATAAAGCCAAAAATATCTTGAATACAATTTTATCTTGAAGAGGTGATCTTTCCAAATTGTATTGTCATGTTTCAGGTTCTTCCTCCAGTGGAGTCTTTGAATGAAACTGATCTAGATTGGATTCGTTAGGTGGATTATTCAGTTTTCTTGTGCCTTGTTAGTGTCCACTACCAATAACCAGATCTGAAATTGATAAGTGTTACTGAGGAAAACAATAGTTACCCAATATGGTTTCCAATATGTTAGTGCCCCGTAATTCTTAAGGCTGAAGACAGAATCCATGAGGGCCAACATCAAAACCACTTTCGGCCTAGGATCTAGCCCTCCTAGACCTAGAGAGGGATATCGTTGTTAGATATAGCTTTTTTTATTTGATATTTTAGGCAAGTTATTAGCAAAAAGGGGTTTTTTGAGATGACAGAAGAGTGACATAAGGCTATGGAGTCAAATAGGTGTAAATAGATTTAAATGGATGAATAACCAAAATCATGTGTAACTAGGCAAGCTAGTCATGTCAATGGATCTCTACAGTTTGTTAAATGGAAAAGGAGTAGAGATTAAGGTTCAATGTGAATGTAGATAAAACCTTATCTGAATTCTACATTCAAATTTCAGAGGAAAACATATATACTATTTCAAGACTAACCACAGTACCTAGTGACAAATCCTGAACAATATTTTTTTATCCATAACAAAGAGATAATGCAATGGCAGAATAAAGGAAATAAGATAACATGAAGGATTGCATCACCATTAAAAAATTACACGAGAATATGGAAATAGCATGGTCTTTGTATTCATAAATAAAAAGGTGTTTACAACCAGATGAGAATTTTACAATGGTTTTCTCCCTTCAAGTCTAACCACCCTTGATATTGCCAATGCATGTAGTATTTAAATAAAACTTAAGTTAGTTTCCCTATCTATTTCAGCGATTGCCATTAATTAGTTCAAGAAAAAATTGGACAAGTGGAACCATGCAATGATGGTGATAAGATGAATCTGAAAAAAACCGCCTGTGGAATTAACTTTGGCAACTCATCGTGAATAAAAAATATTCATCAACTCTTCGTGAATCCAAAAGTAAGTAGAAGGTGGTTGAGGTGGTCATGAAGAGGAAATAATGGCTCTGACATCTAGCTCTACCATGGTGGAAAATGGTTGGTGAGAAGAGTGTGCTGGTGAACTACACTGACTATGGTGCTGGCCATTTTCCGTTAAACTGCCTCTGTCTTTATTGCATCAGTTATTTTTGCAGTGGATTTTAAAACAGAAAACTCACATTCCATTTATAATCGATAACTTATAACCATAATATGAAACCCACTGTCCCCTTTAAAACATACGAAAATTCCTTAATAATCCCTTTGTATAGAAATGGCGAGGAATGGCTATGTGAAGAAATGGTGGAGGGAGTTGGTAGGTGGACGTGGAGCAGCAGTGGTGGGAGTCGACGTGATGCAGCGACCGTGGGAGTGGTTTTGTTTGTAGAGAAAACTAGTTTTCTATGGCAGGGGGTAGTGGTGGTAGGAAATATAGGATGGGGGGTGTGAATTAGCATGCATGCACCACGTAAGGGTAAGGCCCAACCCCTAAAACTACCCATTTCAGACCCCCCTTGGCGGTAAAGCTTGGATGGATGGGGGGCCAAAAATTTATGTTGACTGTCGGATGGAATTTGGGTAAGGTTGATGAGCGAGTAAGTGAATAGAGGCCAAAGTGTAATGATTTGACGTGGCTATAAAAGCAAGCCCTACTACTATCACACATCGCGGATCTTATTATTTACCTTATTTCATATCGCGCATCGCAACTTACAACAATTAACTGCGATATCTTAACAATAAACTTACAAGTCACCGATTGTGATATGCGATGACGATATTGAATCTCAACATCGCAACCCAGAGGTCATCACAAATCGATGTTTCACAAATTTAAGTCTTCGTCGTTAACTGTTATATCAAATCGAATCCGATGTGCGATGGGCAGTGGGAAAAGGGTGACGTGGCGGGAAGGGTCCCACTATATCGCATCGACGGTCCAGAGAAACAAAAAATTAATGTGGAAAGGTTTTTTGCGAAATACCGATGGGAAGAGGTAAGGATAAAGGTAAAGCAGAAAAGAGAAAAGGGAGATGTTTTATAGCATCAGGACTTTGGAACAGTGAGGGTAAATGGAGAGAGAAATGGTTTTATTTTTGCGATGCAATAAAGGTAAGTAGGTCCATAATATGATAAGTGTGGTAATGATATCACATATATAATATGTGATATATTAAAAGGCTTATTGTGGGGGTGAAAGCTTCTATAAAGTCTTGAAAGCATAGATATTTGGATTTCAATGGTTTTAATGGAATTTTCAAGCGTTCGAATTTCAAATTTGGAAAGATGTAGGGTAAATGAAACAAATGAGGGAAGAAATAAATTTTTCTCACCAATGCACTTTATTAGCAACATTTGTCTCTTTCAACTGAACTAAAAAGGAAGATTTATTCCTTTGAAGTTATGATAGTCAACATTTCCCTTCCTTATTTTGGAAATAAATGACAGTCATGGAATTTTATTTTTGATACAAACGATCTAGACAGAAATAATCAGTCACCTTGTGATACTGTGAATTACAGGAGTCTAACAGGGGGAATATGGTTTGACATTGTTCATCCATATGTCTCTACTTCTTGCTTTTCACTATGTTGATGTTATGTTTGGATCCTACATGTCCAACGGGGCTAATGATGAGAGCATTGATAGATGCAATCTACTCTATGTATCATGCGTTGGAGAGATAGTTCATGAGTTGGGACTTTCCACTTTGCGAAGAAAGCACTTCATTTCATGTATCTCATGTATAGAGGAGATATTTCGACATCAAATAGTTTCCACTTGGAGATTCATTGATAAGTAAGGGTATCCAACTTTTCAGTTGCACGCCATTCTATACATTCTAGAGAGGAAAATTTAGAGCTAGGAATGCATTAGACATTGTGGCAGATGGGAAGGCCTCCCATATGAGGATTCCATTTGGAGGGAGGATGTTTTCTCTAGCATCCACTTTTGCAGTTTCTTGAGGACAAGCAACATTTTGGTGGGGAGGACTGTAACATTCCCAAATTTCCATCAAATAATTGGAATATTAGAGTTCTTAATTTTGATAATTAATTAAGTAAATAAGAGGGTGGAGGGGCCCACAAACACCATAGATGAATAAAATCCACTTTTGATGTGTGTATGTGGATATTTTATATCTTGATCTACATTATGGAGTAGTGGAGCAACTTCTTAAATGAAGGAAGAGTGGAGATCATGGATTTTTAATGTAAAATCACAAGGTTCTTGGAGGAGGTCAACTGAGATCATATTGCATTAAAAGTAAGATCATAAAGAACTTATGATGAGTTAGTGCAGGAGGTGGTTTATCTAATGCACACATGATGGAGAGAGTGGGAATTAAATGTAGACATGATGGAGATCATGGAGAGAGAATGCAGTTTTCATGGAGGCCAGTGGCCACATGTACAATGCAGTAATGAGGTGGGCCAAGGCTATAGAAGGATCATAATCTATATAATGAATATGAAGGCACAATAGAAGGCATGCTTTAGATTATTATTTCTAATATGTTTAGATATAGATTTTTTGGCTGACATTTCTATGCATGCTTATTCTGTTTAGCTAAGTCTGCAATGTTTTTTAGCACAGGGTGTTTCTAAGTAGAAATCCCATGCTTACCCATAGGGGACTTCGAGTGCCTACTCTCGGAAGGTTTCTATTGAGATATCATTCCTCATCAGGCATTGGTGCAATTTTCAAGAGGTTTTTTCTAGCTTTCCAGCTAGGAAACTAGTGGAGGATTCATCCTCTCAACTTGTGCTTCATGTTAAACCTTTCAGGAGTAGCAGACCTATATCTGAAATTTAGGCCATTGTATTTTACCTTCATGCATTAGCAGTCCCCTAAAGGATTGTCTAGTTCAGTCCTGTAGATGCAAAGGAGGAAGGAAGTTTCTAGTATTTCAGCTGAAAATCCTGTGAGGGACCATCTCCTAAATTTACATTCACTGTTCCACCATTGTTTAGGTTATTTAACATATGTAATTGTAGGCTTGAGCCTCTCCCTCCTTGAAAGCGCAGTTTTCTCAAGCTATTGAATATTCAGCAACAATCTTCAGTGGAGGAGGAAAGAGCAGCTAGATCTTGAGCTTTTAGCCCAAGGATCTAGTGAAGGGATCAAGCCTTCTTGCATAAATATGATTCTACATCATATTGCAACCATCATTGATCAGATTATGCAGTAGATCTGGATACCCAGTAGTATTAATGTGAAGCCCTAAGTGTATTATAGCTAGGGGGGATAATATAGGGTACAGAGGGAGGTACCTAAGGGAATAATATGATGTAATAATCAACGGAATGTAGTTTTTGATATATCAATTTTAGAGCTGAAGGAGAAAATAGTGACACGTGGCAAGTCGTACAAGTTAGCTCTACTAAACCAGTCCATAATTAGGTGATTGTAGGAGATTGGACATAGATTTTCCTTGAAGAATCCAAATTAGGTTAAACCTGTGTCATTTGAAAGAATATTCACAGGGCTACTGCAGAGCCAAATTTTAGATATTTAAGATCTTAAATCACAGAGATAATTCAGTTTCAATATCGAGCTCCTTAAAAGCAAGAAAAAGGTGTGTATTTGTTTCTGAATTGCATAACTTTTGTGTAAAAAAAAAAATAGTTTGAAGTGATTCCAAGGGCCTATTGAACATATATTTCAATACTGGGTTCTTAAATTACTCCTAAAAAGAATTCAACACCCATTAAGCCCTTAGAAAGCTATACTACGACGCATGAAGAGGAAGAATTGCGGTATGAGATATGAAAATTACGGTACCAAGTGCAACAAATTTCGATCTTACGAAGAGAAACTGAAGATGACATAAATGGTTTAAAAACATAAATGGAGGCTAAGTTGTATGGTTTGAAGCATAAAATAATAGGTAATATGGATGATAAATTAGTGGAGGATCACATCAAGCATCAACAACGAGTTCTCCAACTCTCAAAGGATAACCTAAATTTGGTGCAAAATCTAATGAAACAACAAGAAGATCAACATCACATCGAAAGAAGTTTTGAAGTAGTCATAGAAACAAGAACTCGACAAGTACGATCAATTTCAGAGTACCTGCACAACAGGAATAAATTCCTTCTAGAAGATTCCACATGGGAGGATAAGAATTTTATACAGAGGCATCAAGAAATAATCAAGCGTTGAGGACAACGCTTGTTTGAAGGAGAGGTGCATGTTAAGTCCCTATATTAGTAGTGTAGTCCCTTATTATGTTAGTGTAACCCCCCTTATTGTTATTGTTGTACCCCTGTAACCCCCATACTGTTATTACTATGCCCTTACATTATTATTGTTAGGTTGGCTAGGATTACATTGTGGCCCCATAGACTCCTATATATAGAAATGAGGTTTTGTCATTTGTATCATCGAAGAACTGTTCATTCATGTAATGTATTGGAGGTTTCCCCCTCAAAGTGGCTTATTTCTAAGGTTTTTATATGTCTTTTCTTCTATTTTTGGAGCTAGTTTCTCAATATTTTGTATCAGACCACTTTCTTGGGCAGAGTTTGGGAGATTTTTTTTTCATTCTTGCAGGAATGTTTTGGGCGGCGAGTTTTCAAAGAAGATATGAAAATTTTGGCACAAAATTTTCCAAAATAAATATCAGATCCAGATTCCTTGAACAAAAATACCCAATTTCAAAAAAAAAATCAGTCGAATCAGAGTCCGGATGAGGGCGATATCGCTGATTTAAATTCAACTGTGTTGCAGAAATGTTTCTGACGACAATTTGTATACGGCGGCTCTCCTCACATTTCTTGTAGATTTTGGTGCATAATTTCAGAAAAAAAAACTATTAATATGGGCCCCCTTGAAAAAACACCCAATTTAAAAAAAAAAAATCGATCAAATTGGTGTTCAAATGAGGGAGTTATCTTTGATTTAAAATCAGCCATTTTTTCAGAGATTTTATGACAGCGGGACTGTTGCAGCGCAAATCTCTATTTTCATAGTACCTAGATCAGGATTTCAATCACATGGGTAGATGCAAAATGACTATTCAATTTCCGAAAATAGGTTATATTAACGATTCTGAGTTATATTGACCAAGTAATGTCCATTTTAAATTTTTGCGAAAGTAAATGATTTTCTTCAAGAACCCTTACTTTGTTTTAGAGGTTCTCGCAAGATGAAGTTTACAGCAAAAGATGATGGCCCTACTATTGAATATTTTTTACAATATCACAAGGATAAATACTAAATTTTTTGGATATGCTCCATAGGGCTTCATTTGAAATATGAGGCAAATAAATGGTGGACCTCACTTGACATCTTAGTGAGGAAACTTCCCGAGAAAAAAACTTGAAAGTCCTTTTGGACAAGTGGTCTCAAGCCAGAAAGAAGGACAGTAAGATCCATAAAGACTTATTTTCTACTAATATTTCCATATTACGGGTTAATGGAAGTATTTAGAAAGAGAACAACATTGTGTCTATCATTCATAGTTGCAAGCATAATTGTGTCAATGTGAATTTGGCTAAAAAATTGCAAGTTCCAGCAAAGCATATTGAAAACACACAGGTTGATGATGAAGATGTTCAAATTTATAAAGATTTAAAGATTTATATGGATAAGTATGTGTTGCATTATGATTTTTATGCTTCAGATATGGCTATTGTGGATTTTTTTTTGGGAGACCCTTTGATGGAATCCGTTGGTACTGTCAATTTTAATGTGCAAAATAAATTCATGAAGCTCTGGTATAAAAAGAAGAAAATTACATTGCACGATATTTGCATTAGGAACCATGCAGAGAACGAGGAGGAAGAAGCACAAATATCTAATGACACAGACACATCAGATGATGAGCCTTTGATGGTAGACAACCAAACATAGACATCAAAGCAAGTACCAGCAAAAGAACAAGACACCACTCCATCACCAATAATGGAGGAATTAATGAAAGATATTACATCAGTTAAAGCTTCAACATATCACCACCCTCATCACCCAACAAGACAACAAGGAGCAAGGTGGCAACGAATTAGCAACAGAGAAAACAATCCCTGGACGACACATAGAGAGGTGCGACGATCCAGTGACAAAACATCAACACAAAAGAACCACCAGAACCCGCTTCCATCTCAAGCGAGCGAGGCACCGACTAGATCGAGTGTTCGCCTTTCTCTTGGATCGCTAGATGCACATGAATGGTACCAATGGAATACTCTTTTGAGTAGATGTTATTATTTGTGTTCTTCTCATATTTCGGGGACAAAACATGTTTGAGGGGGGTGTAATGTAGTATACCTGGGGGGTAATATAGGGTACAAAGGGAGGTACCGAAGGGAATAATATGATATAATAATATAAGAATAATAAATAAATGGGTCATAGTTAATAAATAATGTGGTTAACCCACATTATGTAAGGGACCACATGTAGCTAGGGAATAAAGTGATAAACCCATTATATTGGATGTATGGTATTGAGAGACCCATGGTAACTACCCATGGTAGTGCATGTATGAAACCTATATAGAGGCTAGAGGCTCTCCATTGAGAGATGTGAAGGATTATTTTATTGGAAAGAATATGGCTTGTGGAGTGATTTCCTTCCTTAAGGAGTGAATGTATGGTGTTGCCCTACCTTAAGGGTTTGGATATTAATGAAGATATGAAGTTTTATCTTCAATGATGTTATTTCCTTGGCATATTATCCATTTCTATACATTTTTTTGTCAGATATATTACAGTAAGAGGGTGATTTTATTAGATTCATATATATGGAAGATCCTTTCTGGGTTATCTTGGGTATCCATCGTAGAGACCAGATCTACATTTTCATCATCATCGGAGCTCTAGAACTGCCTAGATATAACTTTAAGTTTTGTTGGCAGTTACAGTCCCAGTAGTTGCAACAGGGATATCGCAGATTCCCTTCCACCATTCCAGGAGTTACACAGTCCCTCTTATGGGATCATTTAAGGGTCATTCTAGGCCATCACTTTGTCTTCAGTGTCTCCTATTTTGAGCACTATTGTACTAGTTTATCCACCTCCATATTAATAAAATGGTTCAGCTTCTTTGTACATTTTGATGTTGCATTTAGATTAATTATTTACTTTGTTGTTGTTCATATATTGTGTTTTATTATTACTGCATTCTCCCTTTTGGGATATTACAAGATGTTTTTGTACATAGATGACTATCCATACAATGGTATGAACTTTCAAGGAGACCCTGACTTTCCACTTTCGTTGGGTCAAGCCTAGGGACCAGATGGGAAGTGAAAGATACTATATATTATGGTGCATTTATTTTTTTAGAATATGTATGTGGTACTTATTCACTACTTTTGGTATGCATATATAGCATCAATGAAACCAGCAGGTATATGGGATGACTCGCAGCACTAGGGGCTACGGAATATAGTTGAGTAAGAATGGATCAGCGACTTGACTATGAGGCTCTATTGGAGGATGTCCGATGTAGGTGTGATTTGATGCTGACCGGTGTATCAGAGTGTGGATGGCATGATATTAAGGACCAACACTTTGAAGGATGTATAGGGCTACCCTATGAGTGGCGAGGAGTCAAGTAGCACATAGCCATGGATAGAGAGGAAGTTCGGGATCTACGGGCTAGTCAGTGGAGCTATTGGCTTGGGATCCTCCAGATAGTGATTAGATGTAGGGGCATGTAGTGCCCCTAGTCTTAATTTTTGTAACATGCAATGGGGAATTCAGATGTATTTAGAGTAGTGGACTCCAAAACATTTATGATTTTGTCGATACATAAAATGGATATGCATCTTTTTATATATGACGAGTATATGGTTCGCCATTTGTTTTATGATTTTCTTGTGCTAAATGCATGTGATAAGTGAAAATATAGAACATTGTTTGCAATGTTATATACGTAGTGATTATGGGCTCTAGGTACATCACTGAAAGTAATGGTTTCAAATTCACACACTAAGAACTTTACTCGTAAATATATTCTAAAAATTACATGGTTATTAACACGATACACGTCATTCAATTTGATGACAAGAAGCAAGGAATCTAAACGAACATGAAGATGAAGGAGGCGATGATCAAGGGAATTGAATAACGAACCTATCATTGCATCATATTTAGCCTGGATATTGGTGGCAGATATAATGCATATGCTGTTGGAGAGGACTAAAAAATGCAAGGGGGTAAAAATTTCCCAAGCTGCCGAGACTAGATTCTGGGAGAAGCATGTTGCACCAGCGACATAGCCGATATACGGTGTGGATGATAGATCCATCTGAAAGGCACCACAAGACAAAAAATGAGATGATAATGAAATCTACCTAAATGCATGATAGAAATAAAGCACACATATCAATGAGAGATGTTATGGGTAAAATTTATTGAGGTAAAGTGCATCCTGAGGGTTACGAAAGAGTTGGCATTCGACATCTACTAGAAGGTTCCCAAACATTTTGTGTCCATGTAATGGCCATAAGGTGTATGTCGATCGAATTCATGGGTTTGATGTAATGGGGGACAAAACAAATTTACCTCAATATGGATGAGGTATTTAGACTCCACAACATATAGGTCATGTGAATATTGTTGAAGGATGTACGCACAATGGTGCATATTATCCCAGCGAAAGTCATGGGTCATCATGGCTTCCATAATGTCTTCATCATAATGAAAGATGGGAGGACTAGTAGAAGGGGGACCACATGACGCGGTGGGTATACCTCACATGTCATCATGAGATATATGGGTCAAATACGCATCACTACAGAGGGTAGATGAAGAGATAGTAGATGAAAGGTCTATTGATGTTGAGACAAGGATGTTCTGATCCAGGTGGATGAACAGTGCGCCTATTATTCCGCAGGGCTCCACCATTGTCTATTTCGGTTTTTCAGTTTCGGCACAGTTTACTATTTTTAGCAGTTTTTCGGGTCCTAAACTTCCAGAGCCGTTTTGAGGCCCTAAACGACGTTTTTTGGGAAAACGGAGAGCAACATGGGTCCATGGACCGATGTTTCTCATTCCAAATTTGTAGTCCTCGGATAGATCTTTCTAACGAGGTATGGTACGCGTCAAACGGAGATCGTATGCCAAAGTTACGCCACTGGGAAGTTGAAACACCAATTTACCCAAACGGGGCCCATAGTTTTGGCGCTTCATCTCCTAGGGTTAGGGTTTTGGCTGTTTAGGATTTCCCATTGTTTTTAAATGATAAATAGGCCCTCGAGCCTCATTGTAACTCAGTTCAGAGGCCTGTAGCCGCCACATCTCTTCTCAGAGATAGCTACCAGCGCCCTAGCTAGTTTTATTTCCATTCTGTCTGTAAGAAAATTTCAGTTCTTTGATATTAATGAAATGAAGTGTTATTTCCGCTGCATCTCTATATTTATGGTTATATGTTTATTATGTTGCATTCCTGCATAAATCCGGATCAGTGGTATCAGAGCGGTCTGCTTTTTCTCGATCCTTCTTTGCATGTCCCCAACGAGGTCGGGGTATAAGGAGCTAGGGCTCGATCTAGTGGAACCTTTGCAAGATCAGCCTCGCAAACCTCGACGGACGCCCATGGGGGACGAAAAGAAAGATGAGGGAGCAGGAGATCCTATCAAAATATTGCTCGAGGAAGCCCTCGAAAAACAAAGGAACGTGATGATGGATAACTTTGTTCAGATCCTTCAACGGCTACCCACCAGCGGCGCATCTGCATCCAGCAGCCACTCTGGAGGCGCGACTCCTTTTAAGGTACAAGTAAATTTTGACATTCCCATATTTGAGGGTCAAATAGACGCAGATGCCGTAGATAGATGGTTGAATCTGTTAGAAGTATATTTCTCGGTTCATGACTTTTCAGACCGGGAGAAGATTATTTTTGCACTCCTCAAAGCTACCCCCCATGTTAAGGACTGGTGGGAAACCTACTGTGATAACAAGGACCAGACAGAACCCTCTCTATTCTCGGCCGTACCATCTTGGAATTCTTTCCGAGATGCCATCAAGGAACAGTACTATCCCATGGGGAGCTATGAGGACAAGTACATACAATGGACCACGTTGCGACAACAAAGGGATCAAGATGTGCATGAGCTGACGAATCTGTTCCATACCCTGCGCACAAAGTTGGGTATCAAAGATTCAGAGAAACATCTGGTGCTAAAGTATCGCAGCTGTCTGCACAAATACATTCAGGAGGAAATGGAGTTCCTTGACATCTCCTCGCTTAGTACGGCATACCGGTATGCTGCCAAGATTGAGCAGAAATTCAAGCAGAAGAAGCGAGACTTTGGATCTGCGAATCAAAAGCAAGGGAAAGGTGCTTCCAAACCGCAGAACAAAGGACCAAGCCAAGGCATGGCGGCTAAAGACAACTCATCGAAACCACAAGAAAAGAACAACACCGCAAAGCCAAAGAAGGACACGGGAAAGTGGTGTGAGTTCCATAAGAGCTCCACTCACAACACAAGTGAGTGTCGGGCCAAGCAGTCGCTAGTGGCCAAGATGAGGGCTTTTGAGTCAGATGCATGTTCTGACTCTGAATCAGAACCTGAAAAGGTGAATGAAAAAGGGAAACAGATTATTGATGCGGAGCCAAATGCCACTGTTGCCACTACAAAGATCCAAAAGGAGGAACCAGAAGATCCAGAGGAGGAGGAACGTCTCTTCCACTCCCAGATGTGGGTAAAGGGCTCCCCGGTATAGTTCATTGTTGACAATGGGAGCCAAAAGAACCTCATTTCAGTAGACGCCGTGAAGCGGTTGGGCTTGCCGACCACAGCTCACGCACATCCATACACCATCGGGTGGCTTCACCAAGGACGAGATCTCTGCGTCAGCCGGCAGTGTCGCCTTCCCTATAGCATCAAGCCCTTCATGGATGAGGTATTATGTGACGTTGCTCCTATTGATGTTTCTGATGTATTATTAGGACAACCATACTTGTGGAAGCATCATTCTGTGTATGAGTCTCGACCTCATGCTGTTATTGTTACTTTGGGAAATAAGTTGTACAGGATACCAGAGGCACCACCTCCTACCGCTATCTCTTTGGTTACTGCAAAACAATGCTTTAAGCTCATTTCCCAAACCAGGAAATTCATTTTCCTGATGATCCGCCCCCAGGGCAAGAAGAAGACTGTGGCCACGACCTCCAGACAGGGCTCCTCTACACAACAACAACAAATGGATAAGGTTGTGGAGGAGTACGGGGACATATTCACCTCACCCATAGGGGTTCCTTTGCACTGTCAGGTCAAGCACCCAATTTATCTGACCCCAGGTGCGCCGCTACCTAATGGACCAATCTATCGGCGCTCTGTTCTGGAGAATGATGAAATCAAGAGACAGATTCAAGAGCTCTTGCCGAAAGGTCACATCAGACCAAGGTCATCGCCCTGTGGGAGCCCGATCGTGTTGGTACAGAAGAAGGATGGGACATGGAGACTCTATATTGACTATCGGGTGCTGAACAAGATCACTGTCCGGAATAGGTACCCAATCCCACGGATTGATGACCTTCTGGACCAACTCAAAGGTGCAAAATATTTCAGCAAGATTGACCTGAAGTCTGGGTATCACCAGGTACCAATTGAACCCTCCAATGTGTGGAAGACTGCCTTCAAAGCCAAGGAAGGCCTTTTTGAATGGCTGGTCATGCCTTTCGGGTTGACGAATGCTCCCGCCACCTTCATGAGGATGATGGATGACATCTTGCGGCCATTCACCAACTCATTTGTAGTGATGTACTTGGATGACATTCTGATCTTCAGCCAGACTTGGGAAGAGCACCTTCACCACATCCGACAAGTCCTCCAAACACTGCGGCAACACAAGTTGTGTGCCAATTTGGAGAAGTGCACTTTTGGCATGACCCGGGTTCAATATCTGGGATACATTATTGATGAAAGGGGGGTGCATGTGGATCCAGCCAAGATCCAAGTGATTCGGGATTGGCCAGCCCCAACCACTATAACAGAGCTTCGCAGCTTTCTGGGTCTTGCTAATTTCTATCGGAGGTTCGTGTTGGGATTCTCTCATATCACTTGGCCCTTGAGTCAAGTCACCAAGGGAGGAGCGAGAGAATTTTTTTTTTGGTCGGAACCTCAACAGAAGGCGTTCACAGAACTGAAAAACCGCCTCTGTTCTGCCCCAGTGCTCACTTTACCAGACTTGCAACAGCCATTTGAGATCGAGACAGATGCCTCTGACTATGCTATTGGGGCAGTTCTTACTCAACAGGGACATCCAGTGGCATTTCATAGTGAGACATTGTCTGACACAATTCGCAAGTACCCCACATATGACAAAGAAATGTACTCCATTGTGCAAGCTTGTCGACAATGGAAGCATTACATTTTGGGGAAGGAAACAATCATCCACACAGACCACAGGCCCTTGCCGTTCATATAGACACAAGGGAAGCTGCAGAATGATCGCCATCAAAAGTGGTCCACATATCTGCAACAGTTTCATTTGAACATCAAGTACAAGAAGGGTAGCACCAATCATGTTGCAGATTGCCTCAGCCGACCACCGATCGTGGCGCTCACCACTGTGCTCAACTCTTGTGGGCACAAGACTTCTGATTGGCCGCTTCTTTATGAGAGTGACCCAGAATTCAGCCAAACTTACAAGGCACTCTTGGGTGTGTGCAAGTTCCAAATTTTCACCTCCAAGATGCACTTTTATGTCACATGGGACACCTTTGTGTTCCTTCAAGCGAGCGTGCCAAGATGATATGGGAAGCACACTACAGTCAAGTCGTTGGGCAGTTTGGGGTCGAGAAAACAGTAGCAATCCTGCAGAAGTATTTCTATTGGCTGAACCTTCGAAAGGATGTCGAGAAGCACATCAGATCCTGCACTACTTGTGCCATTGCCAAACCGACCATCAAGAAGCAAGGCCTATATACTCCTCTACCTACCCCTAGTCAACCTTGGGAATCCATCTCCATGGCTTACATGTCGGGACTGCCTTCTACTAAGCAGGGAAATGACTATGTTTTTGTGGTCGTTGACAGATTCTCGAAGATGGCCATTATGGCGGCCTGCAAGAAGAATATCACAGCAAAATCCACTACTAAACTCTTCTTTGAACGAGTGTGGGTGCACTTTGGGATCCCACAGTCTATCATATCAAATCAGGATAGCAGGTTCCTCAGCACATTTTGGTCCAGCCTCTGGTCGATGTTAGATACCAAGCTCACCAAGTCCATAGCTTTCCATCCCCAAACAGATGGCTAGAGAGAGGTCGTCAACAGAATGATTGTACACATTTTGTGCATGTACAATTCAAAGCATCCATGTACATGGGACGAGAGCCTCTCCTATGTACAACATAGTTATAATCGGGCTCTCCACAGTTCAATCGGCCATAGCCCCTTTCAGGTGGGCTTGGGATTCCAGCCACTATGTCCCATTGACGTAGCCATGCCATTTGCAGCTGCTCAGGCCAATTCAGATCATGTCCAGTCTGAAGTTGACAAAGCAAGTAGCTTCATCGAGCGCATTAAACACATCCGCCAACAGGTTCATGATATATTGAACAGAGCCAAGGCCAAGTACAAGCAACGTCATGATCAACACCGGGTGCCACACAACTTCTAGGTGGGTGGCAAAGTATGGCTACATTTGCAGAAGGGGCGCCTCACTGGACCCCACCGCAAGCTTCGCCCACTCCGATACGGGCCGTACACCATCACCAAGGCTGTAGGGAATAATGCCTTCGAGCTCAGTATTCCACCATTCCTTGGGCTACACCCAGTCTTCAACATTGATTGCCTTCGTCCTTACTTCCCACCTCTACTAGACACCTCGGACATTGCAGAACATCTCACACCAACAGAGTTAAATCCAGACTGCATGGAATAGGCCACCACAGATTGTATCATGGACATGCAAATCAAGAACACTCACCAGCAGAAGATCCAACTATATTTGGTTGTCAAAGCTGGCCAACTCCTGCACCAAGGAAAATGGCTCACCAGGGACCAAGTTCAGCAGAAATTTCCTCATCTCATGGAGGAACTTAATGCAATGGAGACCATTTCTTCCTAAGGGGGAGGAATGATCCAGGTGGATATTGGTGGTCACCCACCTATTCCACTTGGGGCTCCACCATTGTCTATTTCAGTTTTTCAGTTTTGGCACAGTTTACTATTTTTAGCTGTTTTTTGGGTCCTAACTTCCGAAGCCGTTTTGAGGCCCTAAACGATGTTTTTTGGGAAAACTGAGAGCAACATAGGCCCATTGACCAATGTTTGTCGTTCCAAATTTGTATTCCTCAGATAGATATTTCTAATGAGGTATGGTACTCGTCAAACGAAGATCGTATGCCAAAGTTACGCCCCTGGGAAGTTGGAACACCAATTTACCCAAACGGGACCCATAGTTTTGGTGCTTCATCTCCTAGGGTTAGGGTTTTGGCTGTTTAGGATTTCCCATTGTTTCTAAATGATAAATAGGACCTCGAGCCTCATTGTAACTCAATTCAGAGGTCTGTAGCCACCACATCTCTTCTCAGAGATAGCTACCAGTGCCCTAGCTAGTTTTATTTCCATTCTGTCTGTAAGAAAATTTCAGTTCTTCGATATTAATGAAATGAAGTGTTATTTCTGCTACATCTCTGTATTTATGGTTATTTGTTTATTCTGTTGCGTTCCTACATAAATCCGGATCATGTTCACCGAGGGAGGTTGAAACGAAATAGAACGGGATGCCCGAGAGGGGTATTCCACTATGGATCTCATTGACGAATGAAGATAGAGAATAAAAACCGAAGAGTCTGTCATCTCTACATTGAAGGGAGGTATCATAATGGGTGCAAAAATTTCCTCACATTCTGCTAACGCAGAACTCACAAGTAGAGAGGTACAGGATCTACTACAAGTAGCCCATATTTTTCAAACTGCCTCAAAGGTATGATGAAATTCGTTGATACAGGGAAAAATATGGGAATAGTTTCCATAAAGGCCACACAAAGAACAGGGGCGGTTCGTGTGCAACATCTTATTTTTTTGCTAAATCAGGTAAGGTAAAATGGACCTTTGGGATGTTAGATTCAAGAAATGTCTCATTGACAAAATTTTTGAGATGAGAGAGCTTAGTACAGTTATGGGTGCCATGCGCAACAACATGATACAAAGCACATAGAGGTGACTACTTTGGAGGCTTAGGAGGATCAAGATTTGTTTTGGGGGCCTTGTCAATAGGTTCCTTCCTTTTAAATTTTGCGCCCTTACCAGATGCTTTTGAAACACGAGTAGGTTCCTATTGAGGTGCCTAAGCCAGTGAAGAAATGGGAAGGTTCATGGAGATCGGTTGAACCAGGGTTAAAGTGGTATATGGTTTGAGCTGACCAAGTCAAGTGTTTGCTGGGGGATCAATGTAACAAATTGGGATCCCCAAGATCAAATTGGAAGGACTCAATGAAGTGATAACATGCACGGAAATGACTGCAGAGGGGGGAACAAAAAATGGTATCTGACCAAAAGGGTAATGGCCTGGTGGAATGGCTCCAAAAAGGTTAAGGCTAGAGGGAGTCATTCCTGGTTGAAAAAGGTTTGGGGAGACACTAGCAAAAGGAGACGATCCTTGAGGAGAATGTCCTGAATGTTGTGTTGAGTGA
Source organism: Pinus albicaulis (assembly GCA_034641835.2). NCBI lineage: Eukaryota > Viridiplantae > Streptophyta > Pinopsida > Pinales > Pinaceae > Pinus > Pinus albicaulis. Next base: position 418,772,554 of record CM076580.1, read on the forward strand.
ACAACAATAGGTTTTGAAGGTGCTAACTAATGGCTAGTTGAACCAGGCTGCTTTTGGCTAGCTCGAGATGCTTGCATCATGCAAACACTTGACGAGTTGGGATCAATGATAAGAAGGGGGGGACCAGTGAATGAAAGAAGTAAGGTGGAATCTTTATAGAATATTGGTGAAACACTGGTGAGAGGTGCGAGTGATTTTTTATCGGCAACCAAAGATATGATAGGTTGAAGAGAGGTCTCAGAATTTTTTTGTAATATGTCAACTAATCGATGGTGAAAATCTTTCCATTGTGGGGAAATCACAACTTATGATGAACTGTAGATGCGACAGATGACATTGCATAGGTATAGCTATGACCCAATAGGATATTGTAATCCAAGGAAGCATCAATGAATTCTATGTGACTACAAATATTCTTTCCTACAAGTGTGATAGGACAATTACGGAACATGCGATGGGGCTGAGAAGGGTGACCGTCTCATGCATGACAAGTGATGGTGGATGAGGCTAAGTCGGGTGATCCAAGATTATTCCATGCAGAGGCATACATCACACAGGTGGATGTGCCCTCATCAATGATACATCTCTAAACATGGGCAATATGAATCATGACTAGTATTTGGAAGGCAATAGATGAAGGTAAAGGGGGATGTTCTGATTTTTCAACATCAAAGACGATCAAATGATCATCTGAAGGATCCACAGTGCCCAAAGAAGATAACATATATTTTCATTGGTATGGGCATGACTAGAGGACTTCCAGGTTAACAAGGCAATAGGCAATGGACCTTTTCCCTAGGCTAAGGAATTTGTAAGGCAACATTGGGTGTCGAAATGGAATTTGTGAAAACTTTGGTTTGGGACTTGGTTGGAGATATAGTGGGTTACATGTCATATTGGCATGGTGGATCTGAAGGTTGACATCAACAGTATTTAAGTTTTTAGAACTCATCATGAGAATATGGTAATCATGGGTACAAAACTATGGAGGTTGATAAGCAGCCTAACCTTGAGGGGGTTGGGCAGCAACATATCGTGGATGAGGGAAAGGATTGGTGAACACAGTCGGTTGAGCTGGCGCAGTGTTTGGAGGAAGAAAAGTGGTGGCTTGTTGTTTTCTACATGCTCGTGCCTCGCAAAACTGGTGAATCTAGGGTAAAAGGGGTCAATCATGAGTATAATGGCCATGGACACCACAACATGAGCTAGGCTTGCTTGTATGAAGAGGCTTTTTTTTCTTGGGATGATCTCCCTATTACTGGTTTGTGGTGTTAGGCTAGTTTTGTTGGTGTGTGTTTTTTTTATTACCTTGGCGCCCTTTTTTACTCTACATTTGTTGGTTCAGGTTGCCTTTCCCCTTATTATTTTTCTTCAAAGTAGGAGGATTAGTCACACTCTATGATGCATACACCTGACCTTGAGGAGGTGGTTGTTGTTGTGGTAGAGGTAGAGAAGGAACGAGAGGGTGGGGTATTGATGCCAGAGGGACTAGAGCACTCGGTTGTGGATAAGGATAGAAATGAGGTTGGGAAACATTGGGTTAAAAAGGTTGAGCAACAACTGGCCCTGGCATCAGTTGATGCATTCAGAAAAATGCATAAGGTGTTATTTGACCTAGATACATTGTGTCAGGAGGGGATAAGTGCTGGAGGAGTTGGTCCCCCCCTAGGGAAAACCATAACCCATAGAAGGATGAGTATACAGATGGGAAAGAGATCCAATGGTACCATCAGTGACATGAGATGCCCCACTATGTTGGCACCACCAGGTCTAGGAAGATCTAGTAAAATGGAATAAACAAAACCAAATTGGGCGTAGGTCAAGTCATTTTTCGACATGACTTGGAGAACTTCTTCTTTTGTCTGAGGAAAGTAATACACAACATCTTCACTAATGGATGGAAAAAGCATTCTAAGAAACCAATCCATATATACGTGGTCGTCGAATGTAGGAGCTCAACATAAGCTCTTCCTTCCATGTCATTCCTAGACATGGTCAGAAAGGTGGTTGGTAAAAGTTTGTCAGAATACAGTAAAAAACTCGATACAATTATGATAGCAGAGAGGTAATTGGAAGTATGTCAAAAATTCTTTAGAAAGAGTCACAAAAGTGGAATGAGACGTAGAAGTTTCGGTGATAGACCACTTAGAAACTTCCCCAGTGAGTGTACGTTGGAACAAGTGAAGCCGAATGGAGTCATCTGTAATGGAATTGGATGAAAACCACATGTGAAAGGAGCGGACATGATTAGTAAGGTCCTCTCTAGTACTTCCTTCAAACTTATGAATTTCTAAAGGGAGCTTAGTTGGCATAGCAAGCCAACCTCGATTGTGGAGTATAGGGTCGTTGATTAACTGGCTGAAATAGAGAAGGCTTAAACTTGCCATGAAATGTAGCAAAGGAGTAGCCAGAATGGTTCTATTAGCAACTCCAACATTAAGGTCGGGGCCACCACCAGCTCGAGGACCTACACCTGCATTGACGCCTGACATGATGATGGTATGAGGGTGAGGGGAACCAGGCTCAAAATCAGGGGAAGAACCTGATGAACTAGAATCAGAGTCAGTATGGGGACTCAACAGAGGACTAACTCAAACCGTACATGGTGGAGTAAGTCTTCCTAATGGAAACTAAAGGTGAAGGCCTTGGAGTCACAAATGACATGAAAATTTTGAAGAGTGATAAACAAAGGCCGAGTGAGGCAGATTAATTAATTATGATGTTTATGTCTTGTCTTGGTGGTGTAAACCAAGCATTATTTGATTAAGTTATGCGTGTGCAAGCCATGTGTTAATTTTAATTAAGCCTAGAAGGTTGTATAAAGAAAAATAAAAAATGATGAAATACTATGAATAAAATTGAAACGACAGTGAAATAAACAACTACAAATGCATAGGTTCAACTGAATAGAAGGCTTCCCGAACAACTAGTCTAAAGGGTGGCCGAAATTGACTCAAAACACAAAACATAGCAAAAATATCCAAGGTCTAACGGACAAGGATTTAATGACTCAGATCTGATGGAAATGACACAGAACAAAAAAAAAAAAAAAAGACGAAGGGGAAAAATACTCCAAAATTGGAGGCGAAAGGTTGAAACCCTAGGGGGAACAAGGGAACCCTAATAAAAATACCAAAAAAAACTCAAGAGGTGGTTTTGGATGGAATAGTAACCAATTAAAAGGAACCTGAAAGAAAGATAAATTAGACCCTTAAACAATGCCTGAAAGTGCTGCAATTATCACACTACCTACTTAGCTAAACCCCTCCTAGAAATATGGAAGAGTATTGAAGCCCTAAGGGGATTTTTTTTTCTTGAAGGAGACAAACTGAACATATCCATGCCTAGGATGGGTTGAGATAGAGGTCAAAAAACCCAAAATAGTGCTTGCGACAAACCCTGACTGTCATAGGAAAAACATAGAAAAGTTGCAGCTCACAGGTACTGACATGTAGGCTGTGGAAATAAATGTTTCCATGCTAACAGGTGTGAGCTCAGGTAGAATTTGCAAGTTCTGGGACAAAAATTGTGATTTCCTGTTCCTTGATCCTCGAGCATCAGGTTGGAAAAAATTTGTCATCTCTGGCGTGACTGATACCTATTACTTGCAAAAAGCACCCGAAAACACCCAAAAGTTATAATTTTTACCTTTTTAGGGCATAAAATTAAAAAAAAAATAAAGATACTGAAAACAACATAACAAAAACCCTATTTGCTGAAGTTTCTCGTCACACAAGAATCTAAATTACAACAGTGGAGTGCCCATTTGTTGATGCCAATGTGTAATTAAAAATGTAGTGGGGTCGCCATTTGTTAGCGTGAATTCCTAAAGAAAGTGTACAAAAAGAGCTCACTATTTCGATAGGATGGTACACCAAGATTACCAGTATGTAGATTGCAGATGTAAAGGGAAATTAGTGAAATGTTCAGTCCATGTGTTAGTAATTTCAAATTATTCAGATTATGGTTGACATTAAAATTTTTATTTAAGTCTGCAACTTGTATATATGTTTGTATATATGCTATCTGTTGGAGCACATGGGTACAGGAGGTCGAATACGTTGGAGTAAGAATGCAATGACAGTGTGTTAGCTACAACAATACGATGTGGGGAGTGTCAAGAGCTTGAAATCATGGAAATTGTGAGCCTACAAGAAGATATTAGCGTATTTGGTAGTGGAGGTATTAATGCGTTTGGCTGAGGAGACGTCACACAGCCATGATTGGAGATTACAGCTTGCAGCAAGTGTGAATCCAACCAATGAAAGCCTTGATGCAAGCATTAACACATGCGGTGGCATGACATGTGATTAATATCTCGAGCAACCGTGATAGATAACGCACACAGAGCCGAAGTGTGGCGTTTATAAAAAGCAGGCAAAATACATCATTGCAAACTAAGTATGGTGTGGGAGCACACATGAGCTGGCCAGTGACGTATGAATGTACACAAATCCATGGTGTGGTCATCACAAGAACAAGCCGGTGATACACAACCGCACACAAAAAACTATGCCACAAGTTAAAATTGCATTTTGGTTACAAAATCTTGAAAGACCGGTGGTATTGGGTGTGAATAGATTTGATATTTTCGTATTTGGTTTGGGTTGAGATGAGCATAGGCTCAATATTAAATTAAATGAATTTTGTTTTATGGTTGCAATTTTAGTTATGTTGTTACATACAATCACAATGGTCCTTTATGTAATCAACGAATATGGTAAAAAAAATGGAGTTTGCATATATGATGCAATATTTTATTACGATAGGTATAAAAGGGAAAGTAATTGGAATTGCATACTAAGTACTGAAGAATAGATCAATTCCATCATAAAGAAGAGTAGGCCTAGGCCTTAATAAAATTGAACATTTTTTAAAAGAAATTTTAAAGTGGAATTAGTATATTCATCATTTGTGGTATCAGAATAATTGAGTGTTCTTGAAGCATTGCAGAGAATGCCGCCTAGAAGGGGAGTTGGAATAAGTCGAGGGAGACCTATCGCAAACGCCATTTTGCTAGAAGAAATCCAGCACTTTCATACATGGATGGCCACAATGGAAAATACTCATAGGATGCCGACAGATGATGGAATTGCCAGTGCTGATGAAGAAGAGATCACCGAAGAAGAAATGGAGGAAGAAAGCGATATCACTAATGTCATGAGGATGGTAGCAAAGGCCAGTAGTAGAGCAAAGGTAGAAGTACCTTTATATGATGGAAATCTTAGTGTGGAAGTACTAATGGACTGGATTAGTTCATTAGACAACTATTTCGAATATGGAGAAGTCGATTACATGAAGAAAGTGAAGTTTGCAGCCACAAGATTGAAAGGTCATGCAACCCTGTGGTGGGATGAATTGCAGTTGTCTAGGGAACGAAAAGGGAGACCCAAAATCAAGTAGTGGGATAAGATGGTGAGTAAAATGAAAGGTAATTTTATGCCAAAATATTATCAATTAAATATTTTTGGACAATTGCAAAACTTAAATAAAAAGGTCATGACTATCAAAGAATATACTGAAGAATTTTATAAGCTAAGTATTAGGGCAGGTCATATTGAAGATGTCATAGAAAAGGTAGCTAGATATATAAATGGTTTGAGATATGAAATACAGGATGAGATCAGCTTATTAAATTTGAAGACGATTGAAGATGCCTATCAAGCAGCTTTGAGGGCAGAGGAAAAGATGTTGCGCAAACAAAATCAAAGAAATAGAGGCAAGAGTCCGACAGAAGGAAGGGGAACGTTTAAATCCAGATTTCAACACTCACAGAATGAGGCAAGGACTTCGAGTAATAGATCACCACAAAGAGGAGATTCTGGTCGCAGAAGGTTTGTGTCTAGAGGTAGAGGCCGAGGAAGAGATGTTCGGTGCATTGCATGTGGTGAATGGGGACATGTGCAATGGGATTGTCCTCACAATAAATCAGCAACCCAACGGAATGTGAACGTTGTTGAAACAAAGGAAGAAATTCCTCAAAATTTAGCTAAAGAGGAACCACTTGAAGCCAGAGAATCCTTGTTGTTGAAAAGGATATTGCTTAAAGAAGCTAAGGAAGCGAGAGAACTAGCTCAGAGAAAGAATCTGTTTAGAACTATATGTAAGTCAAGGGGTAAGTTTTGTAAATTGATAATTGATAGTGGTAGTACTAATAATCTTGTTTCTACAGAAATGGTGGACAAATTGAAGTTGGAGAAAACAGTACACCCCACTCCTTATAAAGTATCATGGCTCCAAAAAGGCCATCAAATTATTGTAACTGAACAATGTAAAGTTGAAATCTATATTGGTACTTATAAGTATGATATTTTATGTGATGTAATGCCGATGGATGTATGTCACATATTGCGAGGAAGGCCCTGACAGTTTTACCAGAAAGCCATACATGATGGTAGAAGAAACACTTATACTCTTGAGAAAGATGGGAACAAGCATACATTGTTGCCATTGAAAGATGAAACTAACAAGGAAGCACCTGGAAACAATGTTATGTTGATGAGTGGAAAAACCTTGTTGCAAGAAGTTGAGAAGGGCGAGGAGATGCATTTTTCTATTGTTGGGAGACCCAACGTAATTTTAACTTCTAAAAATTTAGAAGATGTACCTGAAGAAATTTGCAATCTGTTGAATGATTTTGCTAATATTGTTGTAGATGATTTTCGAAATGAGTTACCACCCATCACGAGGATTAGTCACCACATTGATCTAATCCCTGGAGCTAGTCTGCCAAATAAAGAAGCCTACAGGTTAACACTACAGGTAAATGACAAAGTTGGAAGACAAGTGCAAGAACTGATGGATAAAGGATTAATCAGGGAAAGCCTCAGTCCATGTGTTGTACCAACAGTACTTAGTCCAAATAAAGGAGGTGAATGGCACATGTCCAAAGATTGTCGAGCCATAAATAAAATCACCATCAGGTATCATTTTCCCTTAATACGAATGGATGATTTAATGGATTTTTTGAGTGGGTCAAATTATTTTTCTAAGATAGATTTGAAGAGTGGATATCATCAGATAAGGATTCAAGAAGGGGATGAGTCGAAAACTACATTCAAGACAAGCAGTGGGTTATCTGAATGGTTAGTAATGCCTTTTGTACTTACTAATGCACCTAGTACTTTCATGAGGTTAATGAATGAAATTTTGAAAGAATATGCAGGTAAATTTGTAATCTTGTATCTTGATGATATTCTCATTTTCAGTCGAAGTAGGAAGGAGCATATAGAACACCTTAAATAAGACTTTCAAAAAATAAAAAATGCTTATAAATTTGAAGAAATGCAGCTTTATGAAGGAAGAACTAATTTATTTGGAGTTCGTAGTCTCTAAGGAAGGGTTGAAAATGGATCCAGAGAAAATCCAAGAAATTGTGAATTGGACAACTCCTAGAAGCATATTTGAGGTAAGAAGCTTCCATGGTCTTGCAAGTTTCTACTAAAAATTTATTCGAAGTTTTAGATAGATTTGTTCACCCATTATTGAAACAATTAGAGAAACTAATTAGTCGTTCAAATGGACAGAAGCGGTAGATCAAAACTTTAAATTGCTAAAGAAAAAGATAACTAAAAAACACTCTTGGCTTTACGAAATTTTGAGAAAGCTTTCCATATTGAAACTAATGCTAGTGGAATTGTGATTGGAGCAGTTCCGAGCCAAGATCAGAAACCAATAGCATACTTCAGTGAAAAACTAACTGAAGCAAAGAAGAAATATTCATCTTATGACGAGGAGTTTTATGTTGTTGTACAAGCCTTAGAAAAATGGAGACGTTATTTTTTGCCAAAAGAGTTTGTGTTATATTTTGATAATCATGCATTACAGTTTATAAACAATCAACCATAGTTAAATAAAAAACATTCCAAATCGGTAGAATATTTGCAGAGTTTGACTTTTGTAATCAAGCATACAAGTGGTAAATTGAACAAAGTTGTTGATTCTTTGAGCAGGGTGAACTTAATTATGAATGAGTTACAAGTTAGTGTTGTAGGGTTCGAGGAGATGGTTGACATGTATAAATAGGATGCAGAGTTTAAAGAAATTTATGCAGTCGTAGAAAATATGGGAGTCCATAACAGAAGCCAGTGGTTGGATTATCTTATCCAAGGGGGATTACTGTTCAAAAGTAATAATTTATGCATTCCTAAATTTTCTATGAGGGAAAAAATAATCAAGGAGAAGCATAGTGGAGGTCTATCCAGACATTTTGGACAAGACAAAACCTTTGATCAGGTAAATACTTTTTATTACTAGCCAAAGTTTCAAATTAATGTTAAACGGTTAGTGGAAAAGTGCAGGATTTGTCAGCATGCTAAAGGGAAAAGTTAGAATACGGGATTGTATCAACCATTACCAATACCCGACCGACCCTGGGATGCAGCCAGTATGGACATTTGTTTTGGTTTTTCCAAAAACTCAAAGGGGGAATGATTCCATTTATGTTCTTTTAGATTGATTTTCTAAAATGGAGCATTTTATTGCATGCAAGAAAACAAGTGATGAAACATATATTGCTAATCTATTTTTTTCAGACGTTGTAAGATTACATGGATTGCCTACAAGCATTATGTCTGACACTGATACCAAGTTTGTGGGACATTTTTGGAGGACTTTGTGGAAGAAATTAGGTACCAATCTTAGTTTCAGTTCAGCATATCATCCTCAAACGGATGAAAAGACCGAGGTAGTGAATAGAAGTCTGGGAAACATATTGAGAAGTTTATTGTATGCAAATCCTAATCAATTGGATTTAACCCTTGCTCGGGCTGATTTCGCTTATAACGATACTCAAAATCGAAGTAATGGCATGAGTCCATTTAAAATTATTTTTGGAATGCATCCAAGAGGTGTGTATGAGCTCAGAGATATGGGAAAACGGGAGGTAAGGAGCACAAAGGCTGAAGAATTTGCAGAACAAATGTAGGAACTACAGGAAGATGTCAAAAGCAGATTGCGGGAACGTAGTAGCAAATATAAGCAAAGAGCAGATATGAGGAGGCAAGAAAAATAATTCCAAGCAGGTGATTTGGTTATGGTATATTTAAGAAAATAAATATTTCCTGTTAAAAATTATAAAAAATTAAAACTGAAGAAGATAGGGCCATGTAAAATTGTAAGGAAATTTTCTTCAAATGAATATGAAGTTAAATTGCCAATAGGAATTGGAATATTGCCAATCTTCAGTGTTGCAGATTTGTACCTGTACCGAGAACCAGAAGAAGAACCACAAGGGGACGCCACAGTAGAGGACCCAACAATAAATTCGGAAGAGCAGATGCCCAAAGCAGGGAAGAGGGAAGTTGAAACGATTTTAGAGAAGAGAGTGTCAAAGAAAACCAGGAGCCAAAACTATTATCAGTATTTAGTCAAGTGGAGAGGATAGCTAGTGGAAGACGCCAGTTGGATGACTGCAACAGAGTTACAGAGGCTGGGAATCGATTCCAAAGCATTACAAGATCATGTTTCTTCCCCGGGAGTCTGATGCAGGAGCATCGGGAACTTAGCCAACAATGTGATGTTTTGTTCACATGTTGTGGCTAATCCAAAGAAAAATAAACATTAGTAGTAGTATATTTATTTTTTTTATTATTATTGTTATTTATTTATGAGTATTGTTAGTTTTTTTTTATGTTTAAAAAAATTAGGAATAAAATTAGTAGTTAGTTTTTTTCCCTGTGTGGATATAGAGCCAACATAGGGATAAGCACTTAAAAATAGGTAGGTATTGATTTGTTGAGAAAATTCGAGAAGAAACCTATTCTAAGAGGAGCAGTTTCATGTCAAGTATAAATAGTAGGATGGTAGTAAGGAAACACCAAGATTGCCAGTATGTAGATTGCATATGTAAAGGGAAATTAGCGAAATGTTCAGTCCATGTGTTAGTAATTTCAAATTATTTAGATTATGGTTGACATTACAATTTTTATTTAAGTCTACAACTTGTATATATGTTTGTATGTATGCCATCTATTGGAGCATGTGGGTGCAGGAGGTCAAATATGTTGGAGTAAGAATGCAATGACAGTGTGTTAGCTACAACACTACGATGTGGGGAGTGTCAATAGCTTGAAATCGTGGAAATCGTGAGCTTGCAAGAGGATATTAGCGTATTTGGTAGTGAAGGTATTAATGCATTTGGCTGAGGAGACATCACACAACCACGGTTGGAGATTATAGCTTGCGGCAAGTGTGAAGCTGACTGATGAAAGCCTTGATGCAGGCGTTAACACATGCGGTGGCATGGCATGTGATTAATATCTCGAGCGACTGTGACAGATAACACACACAGAGCCGAAGCGTGGCATTCATAAAAAGCAAGCGTAATACATCATTACAGATGGAGTATGGTGTGGGAGCTCACAGGAGCTGGCCAGTGACGTATGACTGTACACAAAGCCATGGCGTGGTCATCACAAGAACAAGCCCGTGATACACAACCACACACAACAAACTGTGCCACAAGTCAACATTTCATTTTGGTCACAAAAGCTTGAAAGACCGGTGGTATTGGGTGTGAATAGATTTGATATTTTCGTATTTGGTTTGGGTTGAGATGAGCGTAGGTTAAATATTCAATTGAATGAATTTTGTTTTATGGTTGAAATTTTAATTATGTTGTTACATACAATCACAATGGTCCTTTATGGAGTCAATGAATATGGTAAAAAGAATGGAGTTTGCATATATGATGAAATATTTTATTACCATAGGTATAAAAAGGAAAGTAATTTGAATTTCATACTAAGTACTAAAGAATAGATCAATTCCATCATAAAGAAGAGCAAGCCTGGGCCTTAATAGAATTGAACATTTTTGAAAATAAATTTTAAAGTGGAATTAGTATATTCATCAGATTATTTAATCACAAACTTTATATTGTAAAAATCAGATCATGAAAGGAATCCACATGATAAAACTATCACAATAAGAAACCACATCATTATAAACTGATATACCTTGGAACATGGTAAGGTGAATATCAGAAAATGTTTAATTTTATTATTAAACACTCATGAAGGTTTTTCCCACTCTCTCAATGGTTATGAGGGAGTCCATCCCTTGCCCATTGTCATAAAATATTACAAAGAATATCATCTAAAAAATGAAATCACTTGTTATAAGCTATAAAAATTATCATGACATCATTTACCAACAACTCCTTGAGCATTGAGTCTTTAGAGCCCAGTTCTTTCCATGTGTATTCTCTTGTAACTCACATTCTTTGAATATGCATATACCACCAACTTTTTTCCTCCCATAATGGTAAAGATAAACCATTTTTCTATGTCACAACCTTTTCCTACAACTGCTACTTTGAACAACCTTTGATACCATGGTTAAATCGAGTATTAATCAAACCAATTCATAATCTATAGTAGTGGTGCTTCACCATTTATTGATGTACATTCATAAAATGAAAACTTAATATCATGACATGCTTTCTTGAACAACACTGAATATGCATTAATTAAAAGTGTATAACCATCAATGCATGCCTATAAAAAAATACCAAATTAAATAATATTTCCCCTCAAATAAGAACACATTCTTACAATACAAATCACTACAATTGTCTCTAAATTCATTCAAATAAAACTAAAATTTCCATTATGATCTTTACAAATTCGAATTACATAAATTTATCAAAATAAATAGCCCTTCAACTATTGGTTTCAGTGCACACAAATACGTAAGGAAAAATAACACAATGAATGTTGTTCATCTGCAGGAAAATGCATATACTTTCCAAAAGGATATTTTCCAATGTAGGCTACCACAACATTTTTTCATTTCCTGCATCCGAATCTATATTCTTTCTAAACGAATGGTAACACAAATCCTGCATGCATATATATATTATTCCAAAATAAACCAATAATAGTTATGATAACATAAAAGTAATCACATCTAACTTTTCTAAAGAAACATAGCTCAATATTTCTTCTATGCATGCAAATAGCATATCTCTATAACGCAATTACTATTATTTATGCTTGTATGAGCTTATCATAGTAGCCCTTCTTCAATGTAGAGAACACATATTCCTTTCTCTATAATTCTACCATCAATATATACTATTTTCATGTAAAAAAATGCATACTTATTTTCAAAAGGAAGTTAATATAACCTCGTTTATCTACATTTCCATATGAAAGTTTGGCATGCTTCCCTTTCAAGAAATTACCATATATAAATCATTTAAACAAATACATACTTATTTTCAAAATTAAGTTAATATAACCTCCCTCCTTTCTCTATGTTTCTATATGCAAGTTTCACATGCTTCCCTTTTAGGAAATTACCATAGATATCTGTCTTTTATGCATAAAAACCTGGTAACAATAACAAAGTTAACTTACCTTTTATCCACATAAATCAAGAAATTGACACAATTTATTTAGCCGACCAATCAATTCAAGAGATTATTATTTTCAAGAAACTTAAGAAAATTAACATATTTTGTATACCTTTTGTGCACACGCAACGTGTTTTTTTTCTAACACAATTTCCCTTACTTCTATGAACATAATTATTTTCAATAAACAAACATGTCTTATTGTTGTTGTATGAAGAAGATTTATATGCATCCCTTAAGAAATCAATTTCTATTTTCATCAATTGATGCGCCAAATTCATATGCAATATTTCTGCACTCAAAATCCTTGCATCATTTAATAAATAACATGGGTAATATATGCATACAGACTCATGAAAAACCTTTTCTAACACAATATCACTTACTTATGCACATAATTATTTTCAGTAAAAAAAACATGTGTCCTTGTTGTTGGATGAAGAATATTCATATGTATCTTTTAAGAAAACATTTTTTATTTTTCTGAATTGATGCAAACAATTCATATGCAATCTTTTTGCAGTAAAATCCTTGCAAACTTTAATAAAAAACATGGGTAATATATGCATATAGACTCATGAAAAGCCTTTCAAGAAAAATAAACTAATTAACTTTTCGTTTTTTTTTTTTTAACTACCAATAAAAATATCTCACAAATTACCCTCACTATTTTGTAAATTTCTTTTCATTTCATAACCAGATCCATAAGAAATTATTAAAAAAAAAAACATGCATCCTATCTTTCCTTACATGAGATATGTATGTAATATTATATATATATTTTAGAGACCAACAAGGTTACTTATCTTTTAGTGTTGCAATATATATATATATATATATATATATATATATATATATATATATATTTCCAAACGTTTAACATAAGCGACTATTCTTTGTACATGGAAAAATATTTATTTTCAAAAAAATCTAGCACATTAGATATTAATTTTGTGGATGAGGTTTGCATATATCTAATTTTTCATATTTAATCTCTTTTATTAAATTATCCTATGCAGAATAAAATATAAAGCCTCTCAAAAAATCGAGCTCCTCTTTACATTCATAAATCTATATAAATAGATCAAATTATAGGATGTATGCAAAGCCTCTCAAATAATCTAGCTCCTCTTTACATTCATATATCTCTATAGATAGATCCAATTATAGGATGTATGCAATTGTGAAAAATAATGAAATATGAAAGTAAGGTAGCGAGGCCTACTATGACAATTCCTTGCAACCAATATTCCCCCTTCCATTGCAATCAGTCATTCCTCCTTCCATCTTCACATATATGTGCAAAGCCACCATAATGGATTCGAGGAAAATGTGAATTAATGTCTTTATTTTGACAAATGATTGCCTATAAAAACCTTAGTTATGGTTGCTTCCATGAATTCAAGTAATTCCTTTCTTTTGACGAAGCACTTCCTCTAAAAAACTCAGTTATGGTTGCTTCCATGATCTGTACACTCCAACTACGATTTTGGCACATTCTTTTACATCACAAGAAGCTAAACCACAACACACACACCTTACATAACATCATTCCCTTCATAATTTCTTTTTGATGCCAGAACGATCGACAACAATCCTAAAAAAATCCTTTTTATGATATGCTTTAAAATATTATCTTCGAATTGACACAATGGTTCCCATAGGACAGTTATGATTCATTCAGTTAACTAATTCTTCACTTGGAATCCCAATTTTCTCAAGGGAAACATTGGAGAAAAAATAAAAATAATAAAGTAAATCTCAAATCCTAATATTAAAAATAACCATGCACCTTTTTTTTGATATCTCTAATTTTTTTTTGGGAGAATTTTTTTTATGAGCATTAAATCTCATTTGGAAACTTTAACGGTTTTATAACTGTTGGAGAATCTAATTCCAACCACCTGATAGGTGTCGAAACCGTCCTTCCAAGTGTCGGAGTTTAGTTTCAGTTAGTCCACTTTTAGTTCAATCTCACCAAAGTCATTTAATGTTGATTTATCGAGTGTAATATTATTTATCTCTTTCGTAATATTGAGAAGAGAAATCCTCTTCTCCACTTCTTTTTTAGTTTTAAATTTTTGTCATAGTGTGAAACCTAGTTTGCATAAGAGTCCTTTATAGAGCAACAATGTGAGAAAAGTTGAAGCAACAGAGAGAATAGGAAAGTAGCAAAAGTTTGAAGATGCCTACTGCAAAGAAGTAGCACAAGAACGAATAATCCATTTATGGGTAACCTAGTGAAGGCGCGGGCCAAACAAATTGAAGATAGATCAGCTCAAAGTCTGTTAAAAAAAAAAATAGAGTAACGCACTAAGGCAATCAAAGAAGGGCGTTATTAACGCACACATAACTCTTCTGACGTATGTTAGCCCTATTAGATTTGCGTTAGTTCAGTTAGAGTGTTACTAACGGACCAGTCCAAAGAAAAGAAATATGTTTGTAAACATTCATAGGCATTTTGAATCACACACAACCACTTTATAGTAGCGGCTGCGTTAACGTGATTTAGTAAAGCACGTGCCACAAAAATGAGGGGCCAAAGATTCATGAAGGTATTCGTTTTAAGAATTTCACCACTCTGTATTCAAAGTTGTTTTGTTTTTAATGGAATGAAAAGTATTTTTAAAAAGTTGATTCATAAGAGGCAGGAAGGCCATTTTTTTAAAAATGGATTTGTTTGAAATTGTTTTACGAAAATGGGAGAGTGAAGGAAAAGTTTTTTTTCAAAGTTTTCTTTTAGAAAACTTAAATTTGTTATAAAGATAAAGGTCTTGAAGGTATGGTTTAAAGTATCATGCAATTCTTAAAGCACTTATAAAATTGATTGTTGGAATTGCAATATTTTAAAGAAAAGAGTTTGCAAGAAGGTTTTTTGTGGAAGCCAAGTAGCGACGTCATGTCTACAATTTGGGTTACTTGTTGAGATGTAGTGATTGAGCACTCAACAATGGAAAAATCCAATAGGCTAAAGTAACAACAAAAGGTATTTGAGATCTTTATATATCTCGAAGTGAAGAGGAAAAAGGGTGCCTTGCACTAAAATGCATAAAATAATCTATGGATGAAAACATCATTCTCGTGATTTGACATTCCAACACAGCCAAGGAGGCTTGGGATACCCTTGAGAGGTGTTTTGTTACAAGCGGGAGCTTTGAAGGTGAAGATGAAGGAGGATCTATAGCAATAGATCTAAAACGAGATGAACATTTTTTTCAATCCCAGTATTCTTAGCCACAAGTGGATGATGCCAGTGAAGAAATTGTAGAAGTAGCAAAGAAGGAGAACGAAGATGCTTGTGAACCCCACTGTGCACAACTACAAGTGGAAAAATTTTTGGTGAATCTAGAAACATAGCTTGCGGATGAAAATTGTATGTTTCTAACAATAGAACTTGTTGATGACGATATGGTGAATCCAACAACAAAGCTTGTTGATGAGAGTAAAACTGATATGAAAAATCGAGTGATTAATATTGCTGATGTAAACTTTGATAAAGAATTTTTGGCTAATGACGATTGGTTGAAAATGATGAAACATCATATATACATGATGTTATTCAGTGATAAAATCCCACTTGAGTCAATGGAAGACAACTTGTTTGCAGCATCACAGGTCAGTGAAGAAGAGAAAATTATAGAGACAGAGATAAACACAAAGACAGAAACATAGATAAAGGAAGATGCCATGAAGGAAGCCCACAAAGAGAAAACAAAGACAAAGGTAGAAGCAGAGAAGGAGAAATCTCTCATTGCATAACAGAAGGAACAAAACCAATGTGGTTTTGGAGATGTTTTTACACTTACCATTGATTTCCAATCTACAGGTACACATGATGGCTATGAAAAAGAGTCAAAATTTTTTGAAACATGCCTCGCAAAACCATGTCGAGTTGAGGTCTACACAAAAGTTGTATATATGAATGTTGAAGATGACATGCATGATGAGCACATTAATGCAATTTTTAGGTATTGGAGTTTGGAAGAAATAAAATATTATTCTCATCTTATGTTGTAGCAGATTGATGATGAAAAGTGCACTACAGAAGACAATATGAGGCAACAACCCACATACAAGTTATTTCTTCAAGAATTCTAGGACACGCTTAGACGTACTGGTACAATAGAAGACATGTACCAGAAAATGAAGAAACTAAGGTTTAAAGGATACAACAAAGTGAAAAAGCTGAAAAAATTTGGAGCCTACAGGATTTGGAAGAAGAGAATAAGAAAACTAAATGTACATGAAGTCAATTTTTTAAATTGTAAGTCTCGCTGAGACATAGACCATGACGTATGTTAATTAAATTTTTATGTTGTTGTAATTAAGAAAGAGTGTTGGAGAATCCAATTCCAACCACCTGCTAGGTGTTGAAACCGTCCTTCCAAGCGTCCCAATTCAGTTTCACTTAGTCTAGTTTTAGTTTAGTCTCACTAAAGTCATTTAATTTTGATGTATCCAATGTAATATTGTTTAACTCACTCGTAATATTGAGAAGAGCAATCCTATCCTCTACTTCTTTTTAAGTTTTCAATTCTTCTCAACAACTATATATATATACCACATGTAACTACCTATTTCTAGGGATATCATAATTACTAATTTTACATTGACATTAGAAGAAGGTAAGGTAACCAAAAGTTAAAAAAAAACATTATATTTTGGCTTTTTAGTGTGAGTTCTTATACTTTAAAAAAATATTTCAATAAAACATTTAAATAAACTATTTGAATATCTATCTTACCTAATTAATCTCATAAATAGATAATGAGGAAATGTTTTTGTTTGTTAACCATAACAAAATATTTCAAAAAAAAAAGGGTTGTAAATAAAGTAAAAATATTGAATTACTTCTTAATAAAAATAATAAGGAAGGATGTATAATTCATTCAATTTTTAATATAAATTTAATATATGGCTTTTAAAAAATATTATTAATAATAACAAAAATAGGTATAGTTCAAATATTTAATAAACAAAAAAGCTATTTATATAGAGAAATTTAAAAAGATAAAATCTAATGATTACAACATTTAAAGTAGAATATTTTGAAAAATCAAATGGTTACAACATTTAAGGTAGAAATAAATAAAGTAAAAAAATTAAATTACTTCTTAATAAAAATAATAAGGGAAGATGTATAATTCATTCAATTTTTAATATAAATTTAATATATAAGTTTAAAAAAATATTATTAATAATAAGAAAAATAAATATAGCTCAAATACTTAATAAAGAAAAAAGCTATTTATATAGGGAAATTAAAAATGATAAAATCTAATGGTTACAACAGTTAGAGTAGAAGATTTTGAAAACTTTGAATTTTTTGAAAATGAAATTAAGCACTCAAAAATGATATATAGGATATAGTTGAAAATATTTCAAGTTGTAAATTGTTTTCTCCAAATTTAACACTAAAGAAAAATTGTAGTTGGAAATATTTGATCTTTAAACAATTAAAAATTTAGTGAATAACACTTTAAAATATTTTATTTAAATAATAAAAAATTAAAAAAATAGTCAAACTAATTAATAATAAAAAATTAAAAAAATAGTCAAACTAATTAACAAACAAGAACACTCATAAATGTAATGAAAGTGAATTATATTGAGTTTTGTTAATGGCTTATGAGGATATATTTTTTTCCTCATTCCAATATGTTACATGTGAACATGCTAAGTATCAGTTGGATACTCTAACCTTTGGAACTATTAAAATTTTGTTTTATTTTATTATGCTTTAACCTCAAATTCAAATTTTCGCTTTTGCTAATTTATTAAAGATCTTGGAGCGGACATCTTCTATTTCTGTAAAAACTCTAAAATAAAACCTTTAAAAAGTTTTTCTTCATGAATGTAAAAGTCAAATCATATATCCAAATACAAGATGTATATAACTTTAGAAAAATACAACATTTTTTTTCACATCTCAAAATTTTTCATGATGTGTTGCTTTGAGAACGCATAAGTGTTTACGTAACACGAGGTAAACATATATTATTTGATTTTGTACTTTAACTTGCTGGGGCTTTCGAACAATGACATATACAAATCAAACACATTATAGAAATTGAAAAAAATAAATAAAAAATAAACCATTCTAATTTCTCTATTGCGAATAGGGTATTATTTTAGCTTTTATTCTGTTTAATGAATATTAAATAATATAATGTATAGAATATGTTTTTAATAATTTATCACACTATTTTTAATTATTATCATTTTGACAATTATGTTAGAGAATTTTTCTCCACATGGAATTTTCATATTATTAAAAAATTATTTTTGATTATAAATTATAAACAAAATTAAAATATTCTTAATTATTTGGCATACTAGATATCAAATACAATTTTTTAAATGATATTTTTAAATATTTCAATATATATTAAATTAAATTAAAAAATTTGATTTATATTATTAAAATGATTAAGAATTAGCAATTGTACCAAATGTTGTAAAGGAAACTTAAGGCAAAAAATAAAGAAGAATAATGACATATAAAAAAGCATATAAAAAATAATTGAACAATAAAAATTAGTAAAAAAAATGCCGTTGAAGAAAATATTCAATGAAGAAGGCTCATTAGGTAGAAGGGATGGCAATTTGGTTTCTTAACTGGCATTTGTGTGAGAAAAACTTTGAATTTTTCTTAAAAAAATGGTTGATGCCTACAGTGAAGGTGGGAAAGTCCTCTTTCCCCTCCAAAAACAATGTTGTGCCTATGAGCCCAACTCAAAGAGGGCCTCCCACCTCGAGCTTCTGCAAAAAAAATGATCTTTTTGCATCAGTAAGACAAAGTAAGGACCCATCTCATAGACACACAAGATTAGGATTTCCTTGAATGAAGAAGTGAGAATTGCAAACACTTCATATTGAATCTAAAGCCTAAATTATACATATGTGAGATGCAAAACACTAGTGTATTTTTCAATATTTTTAATATCTGGTTAGACCACGGCCTCTTAAATCTTATTATTGCAATTCGAACCTCAATTTTCAAGAGGAAGCACACTGTGGATACTTGAAACGTAAAGTGATAGTATTTTCTACTTGTGTTATATCTTTGGGAGAACTGAATTTATTTTCGAAGTGAAATTGATTTCTTGTCAACAATAGAAAAATTATAATTTTTTTTTTCTCAAACTCATCACATTCACCCCTATCTAGCACCCTCATACTACCATTATACCCTTTGGCTATGGAAATTCTATTGGTCGTGCCAACCCTATTATATTTGGACAATATCACAAGTTTCCTCTCCCATTCTTAAATGTGTCAGAATTTGAACTTCCACTCAAGCTTTACCCCAATGCCTGTATCATTAGCTAGATATAGGGCAAGTGGTATCAAGCCTCCCATGGTTTGTAACACAACATGATCTATAAAGAATTGAACAATGCCATTTTTGTGCACATTCAAACACATGATGCAAGGCATGATTTATTCTTTCATAGCCTGTTAGAGTGTAACATGTTTCTTCATCTTGCAATTCACTCAAAGAAGGGTCCCCTCCCCCTCACATAAATTTAATATTGTGGGCACTTTGAATGCCTATCAACAAGGACACACAAAAAACAATGGTCTGTTAGAGTTTAACATGTTTCTTCATATTCAAATTCATTCAAACAAGGGTCCCCTCCTCCTCCCAACACTTTAATTTTGTGGGAACTTCCAATGCCTATCAACAAGGACACACAAACAATAATGGTTTTCATCAATGCAATAGCAATTCCTGCAACTGCTTCAGGGCTTAGTACAAAATGCCTCTAAACTTGAGTTCCTACAGAAGGTGCAAGAGGATGCACACAAAGGCTATTTCCTACAAATGACTCATTGCCAAAACACTGTAAAAGAATTAGAATGCACCAACTAAGATTTTTAAAATCCAAATTCAAACTTGAAAAATTCAACTAGACAAGAGCTTCATGCCACACAAAGACATTCATTCTTTTTAAATCTCCATAAGTATAGGTACATATAGAAGCAATAAATTCTCTTTTTCAAGCACAAGTAGGGAAATGGGCATATCCAGTTGCTTACGCAAAACATTATTACCTAGCAACTTACCTTACAGAACCAGATCTTGTCTTTCAAAATCTAGATCCTGATATTGAGTTTAGAGATCGATATTCTTCTGACCTTAGTAATCATGGTGAAGAGTCTGATGATCGTCATATTCGGTTAGCTTGTTAACATTTTGTGCAATAATTAACCAAAAAAAACACAAAGCTCTTAAATTTATTCAAAAAACCTCAACATTAGCATACAAACCTGAAAGAAACATTTTCAATAATTTGGTATGGATGGATATTCAATTGTTCCTTGTGCTGGGATTCGCTTCCCTGGCTATGTTGTGCATCCTTAATGTTTTGTGCTCTATTGCCTAGAAATATTTTCCATGTCCATGAAAAAATATATCTTCCCTTTTGAATGACATAGATTGTGCAATATCTTAACAATAAGCCCATTGAAAAAACTTGTGTAATAATTAGCCAGAAACAACTGAAGGTTCTTAAATTTACTGAACAAAAGACATCCACATTAGCATATGAAACTGAAAACAACATCATCATTTGTACTTTGGTATGGATGGTTCATCAACTATTGCTTGGGTTGAGATCGACTTCCCTGGCTATGTTGTAATTCCTTCATGTTGTATGGCCTATTTCATAGTAGCTTGTCCATGTCCAAGGACATCTGCCATTAGATGACATCTATGGTATTAAATATTACTAAGGTTATTATTTTTTGGTCCCTTATATTTAGAATTTTTTTGAATTTGTGCACGTTTCTTCTTTTCAATCTCACTGATCTTCCATCTTTGTTATCCTTCATATCCAAGAACTCATCTTCAAAGGTTTCAATCAACTTGATTTGGTTCTCCTAGTCCTCTGCCAGACTGTGTACAACTACCTCTTACTTTACCTCCATTTTTTTCAATGTTTACCCCACCCTTTCCAAAGAGTGGTCTATTTCTTAGTTCATAGAAGTGTCAAAATGAAAGTGCTCATCCCCTCTCTTATGCCATGTAGCCCCATAGTCCTATCCAATTTTCATGGGACTTAAAATTTTCCCTCCTTTGAATTGCCACAAAATTTTGGTATGGTTGTCATACTACTTTAGCTGGCACATTCAGATCATTGGTGTAATTTGGGCCTAATCCTTCTCTCCCCCCATCCGCCACAAAAGTGTGGCATGCTTTTTCCTAGCTACTGACACCTATGGATATTTTGGTGGTAATCCTGACATGGTGAGTTGCTGCTAAAGTAGGAAATGTATGTTCAACCTATACCTTTACCCTTTCTCTATGTGCTCATACCCATTGGTCCTCTACCCATTTCTACATTTTGTCTCTTCTTCCAACATTCATAGCTACTATTCAAGCTCCCAACATGGTTGAGGTTGATTATAATGTCAACGCCATTCTAAATCCCCTCAGGGAATTTAAGTATTGTTTTCATAGGATCAAACACATCTTTGACTAAAATCAATCAATGAGGTACATTGGGAAGAATTTGAGGCCATCTCTATACATAACTTGTGATAGGATCTAAAACCTGTGTCAATGTGCATAAAAAAAATGTTGTCCCAAAAAAGCGTGTTTCAGAAAATCCCACCCCATCCCATCAATTTTCCTCAGCACTAAGAACATCCACCCATTTTCCTCAACATTGAAAACACAGATTTTTATGTTATCTAAGCTTGTGTATTTTGCTACGGCTCCATAGAGGAAACAACACATACATTAAGACACCTTTTATTTTACATAGTGGGGATGATGGAGAACTCTTATGCCTATGTTATGCAGCACATCTGCATCGGTTAAAAAAAATTGCCACTGTAAGAAGAATAACTTGACCCAAATGGTGTAGAATAAAGAAATGTTTCCATCTGTTCATAACTCAAAATCTATTGGTAAAGACATTCCACAGTGCAGAATACCTTGTCACATATGAAATAGTCAACAAGAAAAGGATGTGAAATATTTGAAACCAAAGTTTTACATACCTTTCTCTAAAAAAAATCCATTAAAATTGAAAAAGAATCATACAAAATCCATTAAAATTGAAAAATAATGATTGACCTAGTTAAGGGAAAACTTTAATGAATTCAATGTGATTCTCCAAGCTTTAAAGCAATCTCTAACAGAAAACATGCTATGATTGCTAT
This sequence comes from Pinus albicaulis, assembly GCA_034641835.2. Lineage (NCBI taxonomy): Eukaryota > Viridiplantae > Streptophyta > Pinopsida > Pinales > Pinaceae > Pinus > Pinus albicaulis. The sequence continues at coordinate 418,795,085 of CM076580.1, forward strand.
AAGAGACATCAATCTCTAACACAAAACATGGTATTATCATTATAACAAACATGTACGTGTATATTCCCCCCATGGCTTAATTGTCATTTGCAGAAATAGCAGATATTGAGAAAAATTGCAACAGGAAACACTTGAACCTTTGCACAATTTCACTCTCCATGCCACAATGAGAATGTGTGTGTTTTGTGGCTGATTTTGGACCATGGAATGTGACAAGTATAACTCTTTGAATGCTCTATTCCAATCTGACAGGTGGGATTTGTAATTTAAACATGAGAATTTTCATTGAAGTTTATTGTACAACCTCTCTTCGTCTCGTTCCTCTCTTTCAAATGAGAATAAATTATAGAATAACTAAATTTAACGTTATTTCCAGTGATTTTTAGCCATCCTAATTACAAATGCTCTCCAAATTTAATGATAAAGAAAAAACCCTTAATGTGACGACACAAAAATTTAGTGTTTCTAGAGACAAATTCATCTACAGTGGAGAGTTTTTTTTCTTTAAAAGTTGTTAAACCCTCTCGTGATACAAATTAGACTACAGTATACCCATGTATGGGAATCTATCATACCCTTTTCTATGAGCTTATCGATTTACATCTTTTGCGGAAAAAATATTTGCACACATAATAAAATGCTTTTGTTTGCTTGTTTGTTGATGTTTTTTATCCTATGAATGAATTAGAGTAATTATGTTGTCTGTGTGATTGGTTGTGCAGTATACTGCTAAAACAAGAGGAGAAGAAGGGAAAATGACTCTGGTCCTGTAATGGCTCGCTGCACTCTTCGTAGTCCGCTGAACCAAGGAAAATAGGGAAGGAATAAGGGTTATAAATTGAATAAACTCGTCGGATGTTCCAGCTTATGCCTATTTAACATTCATTGGTGAAAATGCTAAGGGTCTAGTTTAGCGCAGAAAATATGTATGAACCGAAAATTTCATAATGACTACTAAACGTAGGTCTGGTAAAAGAAACACTATTTAAAACTAAACAACCATCATGACGTATATACAATGAATATAACCATTCAAAACTGAGTATCCATCATGGCGAATATATAATGAATATATGATATTCTTTCTTTGGTCTATTGTAGTCCCATGTCAAGACGTGATGACTTTAAGGTCGGACCTCAAATCTTGGCTACAGAACTTACTGTATCCCAATGTATCATCATCGGTCTTTTGAAGCTTTACGACAAACAGTCAGGGCATGAATTCAAGAATCTTGGAATAAATGGACAAATTCCCCTTCTTCCCCTACTCCAAGCCCTTCAACTTCACCTTTAACTCATACGATTTCTTTAAGCCGAACCAAAACAAACTTGAAATCACCTCCAAGTTTGAGATTATGATCGACGCTGGCTGAGTCAATTCGAACGTTGATTCCTTCTTCTACTTAAAGACATCATCCTTGAACAAGCCTAAGATATTGAACCCCAACAAGAGTGATATTATGTTGAAGGTGCTTAGGCCCGTCAGCTTCATGCAGGAAAATACCAAGTCGACAAGTCCGACAATAATGTCAATTTTTGCTTATGACATTTGAAACCTCAGTGGAACTAGGGGACCTCCATCAGTCATGGAATGGTGATCCTTGTCGATGGATCAGGGTCGAGAAGCCAGAAGACAAGTCATCATGCTTCCCTGGAAAACCAGGTCGGGCAGTTGAAGTCTCCTTTGTAGATCTTCTTATACATAACCATGAGACTCGTGCCCTGGAACGACAGGTACTACGCTAGGATCATGAACAATATAACCCCACAGGACTAGATGTATGCCTTGGCGCCATCATAGCCCTTTATCGTAATTACCTCTCGTGCGACATAGGCAGTTTTTTGCACGCCATGTGCAGAAGTCCGTCGTGCTAGAATTCGTCAGAGGCCGAAGTTGGAGACCGTCAGGATGCCCCATATATGACTTCCACTGCTTGGCTTCGACAATTTGAAACACATAAAGCCATGTAATTTTCCAGGGCATAAAATTCACGACGCTCACTCCTCTGCCTTCATTGTCTTCTTCATAAGGAAGATAACTAATTATGTGTCTGCCATTATGAAAATGGATGAAAGGATTAGAAGGAATTAGATAGGAACCCAGAAAAACTGTAGTGGTTGTAGTTTTTGCTGAACAAATTCGAATGGATGGAATAAATTAAGGAGTTTCTTGACGGCTATAGAGTTGTTGGTGGAATCTAATGGTAAAATATTATTCAATCATCTAATATTATATCCAATGGGAAAATCCAGTACACGGTGGCAGCTGCGGTTTGTTTTCAAAGGGAATGCCTTATGGTATAAATATTTTATATATTTATTGCTAAAAAATTGATTTGCAAAATTCTAATCTAATATTAATAAGTGTGTGTGTTTTATTAAAATTTTAAGAAAATATTAATATGTAAATTTCAACAAAAACACTTACACTAGAAACAAATGATCCACACTCATGAACATTATAATATCTAAACATTATATTTTGGATGTTAAAAAAAAAACATTAAGATAATATAAATTAAAATTCTTTATAGCAATCCATACTTATCAATATTAGAACTATGTATTAGAAATGGTGTGGTATGTTTCACTATTATTATTATAAATGTGGTATTTTTTACTATTCTAAATGTTTTGTCAACATTTCAAGTTTTTTTTAAAAGGCTTTCGTAACAAATAATATAAAGTTTCAACGATATTAAATATTATGAATTATTATTAGATGAAGGCTAATAATGGAGTTTTACTAATGACTAGATTACTATCCTAATTAAAAATAAATAATTTTGAAAACATTTTGAAAATATTTCTTACTAAATTGTCAATTTTAATTAGGATTATGATGTTTTATAATGTGTGAATAATATGAAAAAACAAAACTAACATGATAGTTCTATTAAGATATATGCCTTTCCTATCTTATTTCATTTATGTGTGTTTTCACAAGATTAAAGAATTTGATAAAATCAATTTTCCAACCATAGGTCAATTTGATCTTTCATAACTTTGAAGAGCTTCCTAATATTATTGGGCACTAAAAAACATTATTATTATTTTTATTTCTTGAATGTTTAATATTCTATCAATTACTCGTTATATGTATGATAAGAACATTATATGATAAAAATCTAATGTTGTTTTCTCCATTAGATACTTGAGTTTCTATATACTATATCTCTTTTATTAATTTCATAAATTTTATATTCATTAATTAAGAAATATTAATGTAGATTTTTTTAATTGTTTGATAATCCGGGTAAATTCCTGATACCCATAAAACCAAGACCTTTTACTTTGGTTGATGTCTTAGAATTGAATTTAATCAAAGTGTTAATGAACATAAATTAACATCTGAATAATGTAAAGAAGAAGAACATAAAAAGCATTAGAAACATACGATATTGATAACAGAGTTCGTCCAAGAGGGACTACGTTTCCGGGCCTCAGTGTCAAGATGGTGTAGGCTGCTACATTAAGTGTTGGAAAGAGTGATGATGTACATGGATGATATTTTATCTGACATACAAGGAAAATTCCCTCACACATGAGTGATTGGAACTCTCCATGATATGTTCCATTTTAGGAACTCTCATTCAAAAAAAGGACTCTATGAACATGACAATAACTCACACATAATGAGTATGAGTATCCTTCCAACATGGCAACAAAGGGATATCAAACAAACATACATGTGACAATGATTATCCCGCCACATGGAAACAAATTGATCTCAAACATAATACTAATCCATGATAGAAATTACATCTCATATAAAAAAAAAAATAAGATCCCACATCAAACATCAAAAGGGATCTATATAGCTAAATGCATATCATAGCAAAGAGACAACGAAGTACATGATCACACTACATATACCTCACATCCTTGAGCTATCTGAAGACAAGGATGATAAACTATTGGATATGGCTTGTACCATCAATCTCGTAGCGTTGAATATCTTGAAAATGACTACTCACACATTGAATGTTGACACCTGCAACTCCACTTTGAAAAGTGACCGAAAAACATAAGGCTTAGATGGAAAATCTAATTGTGCCACTGAACTCTATTGCCGAGAGGCGTAGGCTCAACTATCAATTTTCCGAATCCTGACAAAGTGAAAATCTGGGCCTTAGGGAATCTTTCAGATTTCCCCTAGATTCCTCAAAAGTGTTGCTCCACAGGGAATATGGAAATATGTAACTCAAAATAGGAATCTCATCTCACCATTGAGATCCTTGGAAAATTTCGAGAAGAATGAGTATAAACATGACCTCATTCTAACACTAGCGAATTTCAGCCTCCAAAGAATCTAAAAGATTCCCTCAAAATTGCTGAAGATTCTCCTCCACATGGAATCTGCAAAACCACTGCTGAAAAGATGAATCCGACCTCGCCATTGCATTCCCTGCAAAATTATGGTTAAAATTCATATAAAGTTCAATACATTCTGACACGCGCTAATTTTACCTCCTTATAATAAAAAATATTCTCCAAGCATCAAAATGGATTTTGTCTCGAAATCTATGCATCATCATGCCTCGAACTGCATGTCCATATGCCTTCTCTTTACTTACGGCTCCATCCGCCTCCCTGTGCCCTCCTCTCTCGTGTATTCTCCATCATTCTCCATGGTTTCCTTAAACCATTTGAATAAAATTTTGTAATAAAGTGTGAGAATGAATAAGACAAAGTGTGAGATTGGCACATTAGTTGGCATAATAATATTAAGATAGTTGTTGTTGGGAGGTTTTGAATTGAAATCCCATTGAGCCCAAATATTATTTTAAAACCCAATTTTAGTTTTAATATAGTTTTTTAAAACTATATAATATATGGAATTTGTATCTCCATATTGTAACAATCCCAAAAACAGAAATGGAGGTTTTGTTTAATATGGAATTTAACCATATTTAATATGATTTTTGTTACATAAAAATCTACCATATTTAAATTGACTTTATTTTTTTAATAACTATACTTAATATATAGTTTTTTTTTTAAAGATTTTTTTTGTTTTTATGTGGAAAATTAAATATCATTTTGTTTTTGTCTTTTCTGCAGGGGCAAGGGGCCAATGGAGGAGCGCCATGTGTCAATAGTTGAGGGGATTTCCATGTGGGTACCACGTGCTTAGTGGCATGATGTGGACCTCAATTCCCTTGCCTTAAACAAACTTCAAACTGCTCTAACTTTCTTATATGAACTTGGTTTTGATGAACCATTTGCACCATTACGATTAGGACGACAAGATCTAAGCTCTAGTCCTAGTTCAAAAGAAATGTGAACACTTTTATTTTTGATCTTTCATAAGTTTTCTTTGTTGTGTGTGTGTCTATGGAGCCACCTGAATCAATCCTCCCCACGGAGGAGCCTTTGGTCCTCCAAAAGCATCAATAATAATCTGCAACTGCTGTGTACAATGTCTGCACCACAAGTGTCCTAGAAAAGGTCACCCTTCCATCTCCTTTACCTTTGTTCTTCAGAGCCTTGAATGATGATCCGACACCTTCATCCTCTGCAAACCTGTAGTACAATCCCCTACAAATTACATGCTCAAATTGACCAACTATGACCCAAATATTCCCATACTTTCCATGACTTTATAACATGTACTCGGTGGTCAAGCTGAGATAAAAATGGAAATCACACGCCAACTATCATTACAAGACAAGACATTATTTTTGCATTTTGAAGTGATGGAAAACACATCATCACTTTTACATGAAATAAATGCATCAAACGACTCATGAAATAAGGCCAAAATAGCATTGTTGCTTAAACAAGTGATGGAATAACACTTCATCACTTTTACAATTAAAAATGAAACATATAATTTAGAAACATAGCCAAGACAAGCTAAAAAAATATATAAAATCCATCTCTCACTTATCAAAGTGAATGGATCATCCACATATGGGATATTCTCTTGTCAGTCAACTCTTTCAACTGGTTTATGCACAGACATTTTGTCTTTGAGGCACTACTCTGGATGGAGTCTCCAACAGATGGCTCTTTGATGCCCACTTCGGTCGCAATGGGTGCAAATGGTATTTTTCTTCCAAACCTGCTTAACTAATTTCTTTCCCTGCTGTGGAAAAGGATTTCCATGCCTCATCCTCCTTTGTGCTGCCATGCTTTTCCAACACTTAGAAAACACATGGTTATGTAAACCACAAAAATGACACCTGGCTATCAACATTGTTATAATCAAAATGCACTCTGGAATAATGATATGTATTATACCTTCTCTAGTGGTGTCTAGTGTGATCATGGTGATGAGAGCTTGCCTCGGCTCTCTCACTACAACATGCACTACCATGGAACGATGGCGAAGTGTTACCATCATTCCTCTTATCTATTGAGTTCAACAATGTATTTTTTCATTTGATGTCCTTCTAACATCCTCCTTCAGTGTATCTGAAACCGCATATCGAGGTCGTTGCACAACCTCCAATGGCTGAGATATGCCTTGGCCAGATGTGTTTGGACCTTTGTTTGTTCCATCACTGGGTAAGTTTGTGTACTATGTTTCATTCATAGATGAATTATCAAGGAGTAAATGAATATATTTCTTGAGGAAGAAATCTGAATTATTTGAAAGATTTAAAAAATTTAAGGCGCCAGTGGAAAACCAGACAGAGAAGAAGATAAAGGTGTTGAGGATAGATAATGGTGGGGAGTTCTGTAAGAAGGAATTTGAAGAGTTCTGTAAGAACTGTGGTATAGCACGACAAAAGAATACTCCATAGACACCTCAGCAAAATGGAGTTGTGGAAAGAATGAATAGAATGATGATGCAAAAGGCAAGAAGCATGCTCAGTGGTACCAGGTTAGGACAAGAATTCTAGGCAGAGGAAGTGGATACTGCATGTTACTTGGTTAACAGATCACCTTCATTAGCATTGGAGGATAAGTCTCCACATGAGGTATGGACTCGTAATAAACCCTCTCTTTCACATCTAAGAATATTTGGATGTGATGCATATGTACATGTTCCAAAAGGAGAAAAGAACCAAGTTGGATAATAAATTTGAAAGGTGCATCTTTATTTGGTATAAGGATGGTTTAAAGGCTTACAAGCTTTGGAACCCAGAAACAAGGAAGGTTGTGTACAACTGAGATGTCATGTTTAGAGAGGTGAAAGATGTTTCTAAACATGAAGTCCTACCAAAGGAACCTGAGAAGATAGAGTTTGATCTAAAGGAGGATGACTCGGACTCTATAATAGAAGAAGACTAAGAAGAGGAAGAGCCACAAACTCCAGCTGTCAGAAGATTAGTTCAGGAAAGAAGACAACCAGAAAGGTATAGTCCATCTAATTTTTGTTCAAATTTTTCTTTAACTATAACTGATGATGATCCCAGAACCGTCAGGGAGGTAGTAGATTCAGAGGATGGAAAACTCTAGAAGAAGGCCATGGTTGATGAAATCACATCTTTGTATAAAAATGAGGCATGGGATCTGGTGGATTTGTCGGCTGGAAGGAAGCCCATCAGGAGCAAATGGGTGTTTAAGAATAAGATGAATGTAGAAGGAAAGGTGGAGAAATACAAAGCTTGGTTGGTAGCAAAAGGTTATTCCCATGTGCCGGGAATTAATTTTGGTGATATTTTTTCTCCTATTTCCAAAGTTACTTCTATTAGATTAATTTTCTCTGTTGCTCCTGCATTTGAATTTTAGGTAGAACAGATGGATGTGAAGACAAAATTTCCTCACAAGGATCTCAAAGTGGAGATCTACATGAAACAACCTGAAGGATTTATGTTGAAGGGGAAGAAGGAACTAGTATGATGGTTAAATAAGTCTTTTTATGGGTTAAAATAGTCATCAAGGACGCGACATAAGAAATTTGATACCTATATATAGGGACTTGACTTCACCAGAAGCAAGGAGGATCACTGTGTTTATTTTAAATTAATTGGTGATCATGTTATTTATTTGGTGGATGATATGTTGTTGATTAGAAATGACAAAGAAATTATCCAAGATTTGAAGACCCATCCATTCCCCAAATTCGACATGAAATATCTTGGTGCTGCAAACTATATTTTGGGCATGGAAATTAAGAGAGATCAGGAAAAGAGGAAGCTTTTCTTAAACCAAAGGAAGTATGTCGAGACTATATTGTAGAGGTTCAATATTCAGGATAGTAAATTGGTGAATGTTTTGATTCCTGTAGGTATAAATTTGTTTTCTGAACAGTGTCCCAAGAGACAAGAAGAAGAGGAGGATATGACCTGTGTTCCATATGCAAGTGTAGTGGGTAGCCTGATGTATGAAATGGTCTATACTAGACCAGAAATTGCACATGCAGTGGGAATATTGAGTAGGTTTATATCTAACCCAAGGAAGGAGGATTGGATAACAGTGAAGCAGGTTTTCAGATATTTGCGTGGCAGTAGTGATTATGGCTTTTGCTACTAGGGAAGACCATGATTGGAAAGAGTGTTGAACATTCGTGGTTTTTTTGATGCAGACTAGGCTAGAGATCTGGAACAAATAAGATCTACAAGTGGGTATGTGTGTAGCCAATTTGGAGGTGAAATCAATTGGATGAGTAAAATACAGTCTATAGTGGCTCTTTCAACTACAAAGGGAGAATACATGGAAGCCACTCATGCAAGCAAGGAATCAATTTGGTTGTAGAGATTGTGTTCAAGTATGGGGTTGGTGTAGCAAGCTATAAGGATAGATAGTGATAGCCAAAGCGCAATTTTCTTGTCTAAGAATCATGGTTATCGTTCTAAGAACTGTGCTTATCATTCCAAAATAGATTAATAATAGTTATGATAACATAAAAGTAATCACATCTAACTTTTCTAAAGAAACATAGCTCAATATTTCTTCTATGCATGCAAATAACATATCTCTATAACGCAATTACTATTATTTATGCTTGCATGAGCTTATCATAGTAGCCCTTCTTTAAATTAGAGAACACATATTCCTTTCTCTATAATTCTACCATCAATATATATTATTTTCATGTAAAAAAATGCATACTTCTTTTCAAAAGGAAGCTAATATAACCTCGTTTATCTACATTTCTATATGAAAGTTTCACATGCTTCCCTTTCAAGAAATTACCATATATAAATCATTTAAACAAGTACATACTTATTTTCAAAATTAAGTTAATATAACCTCCCTCCTTTTTCTATGTTTCTATATGCCAGTTTCACATGCTTCCCTTTCAGGAAATTACCATAGATATATGTCTATTATGCATAAAAACTTGGTAACAATAAAAAGGTTAACTTACCTTTTATCCACATAAATCAAGAAATTGACACAATTTATTTAGCCAATCAATCAATTCAAGAGATTATTATTTTCAAGAAACTTAAGAAAATTAACATATTTTGTATACCTTTTGTGCACACGCATCGTGTTTTTTTTCTAAAAAAATTTCCCTTACTTCGACGAACATAATTATTTTCAATAAACAAACATGTCTTATTGTTGTTGTATGAAGAATATTTATATGCATCCCTTAAGAAATCAGTTTCTATTTTCATCAATTGATGCACAAAATTCATATGCAATCTTTCTGCACTCAAAATCCTTGCAACATTTAATAAATAACATGGGTAATATATGCATACAGACTCATCAAAAACCTTTTATAACACAATATCACTTACTTATGCACATAATTATTGTCAATAAAAAAAACATGTGTTCTTGTTGTTGGATGAAGAAGATTCATATGCATCTTTTAAGCAAACAATTTTTATTTTTCTGAATTGATGCAAACAATTCATATGCAATCTTTTTGCAGTAAAATCCTTGCAACCATTAATAAAAAACATGGGTAATATATGCATATAGACTCATGAAAAAACTTTCAACAAAATTAAACTAATTAAATTTTCATTTTTTTTTCACCACCAATAAAAATATCTCACAAATTACCCTCATTGTTCTATAAATTTCTTTTCATTTCATAACCAGATCCATAAGAAATTATTTAAAAAAAAAAACATGCATCCTATCTTTCCTTACATGAGATATGTATGTAATATTATATATGTATTTTAGAGACCAACAAGGTTATTTATCTTTTAGTGTTGCAATATATATATATATATATATATATATATATATATAAATATATATATATATATATATATATATATATATATATATATATATATATATATATATATATATATATATATATATATATATATATATATATATTTCCAAACATTTAACATAATTGAATATTCTTTGTGCATGGAAAAAGTATTTCTTTTCAAAAAAATCTAGCACATTAGATATTAATTTTGTGGATGAGGTTTGCATATATCTAATTTTTCATATTTAGTCTCTTTTATTAAATTATCCTATGCAGAATAAAACATAAATCCTCTCAAAGAATTGAGCTCCTCTTTACATTCATAAATCTATATAGATAGATCAAATTATAGGATGTATGCAAAGCCTATCACATAATCAAGCTCCTCTTTACATTCATATATCTCTATAGATAGATCAAATTATAGGATATATGCAATTGTGAAAAAATAATTAAATATGAAAGTAAGGTAGGGAGGCGTACTACGACAGTTCCTTGCAACCAATGTTCCGCCTTCCATTGTAGTTAGTCATCCCTCCTTCCATCTTCACATATATTTGCCAAGCCACCACAATGGATCCTAGGAGAATGGGAATTAATGTCTTTCTTTTGACAAAGGAATGCCTATAAAAACCTTAGTTGTGGTTGCTTCCATGAATTCGAGTAATTCCTTTCTTTTGACGAAGAACTTCCTCTAAAAAACTTAGTTGTGGTTGCTTCCATGAACTGTAGACTTCAAATATGGTTTTGGCACATTCTTTTACATCAGAAGAAGCTAAACCACAACACAAACACCTTACATAACATCATTCCCCTCATATTTTTTTTTTATAATAGATCGATCGACAACAATCCTAAAAAAAATCCTTTTTATGATATTCTTTAAAATATTATCTTCGAATTGACACAATGGTTCCCATAGGACAGTTATGATTCATTCAGTTAACTAATTCTTCACTTGGAATCCCAATTTTCTCAAGCGAAACATTGGAGAAAAAAATAAAAATAATAAAGTAAATCTTAAATCCTAATATTAATAATACCCATGCACCTTTTTTTGATATCTCTAATTTTTTTTGGGAGAAATTTTTACGAGCATTAAATCTCATTTGGAAACTTTAACGGTTGTATAACTGTTGGAGAATCTAATTCCAACCACCTGATAGGTGTCAAAACCGTCCTTCCAAGTGTCGGAGTTTAGTTTCAGGTAGTCCACTTTTAGTTCAGTCTCACTAAAGTCATTTAATGTTGATGTATCGAGTGTAATATTATTTAACTCATTCGTAATATTGAGAAGAGAAATCCTCTTCTCCACTTCTTTTTTTGTTTTAAATTTTTGTCATAGTGTCAAATCTAGTTTCCATAAGACTTATTTATAGAGAAAAAATGTTAGCAAATTTGAAGCAGCAGAGAGAATAGGAGATACTACATAAAACTCTTTGAGAGAGTAGCAAAATTTTGAAGATGCCTCCTGTGAAGAAGCAGCACAAGAACGAAGAATCCATTTATGGGTAAGCTAGTGAAGGTGCGGACCAAACGAACTGAAGATAGATAAGCTCAAAGATCAGATCAGATGAAGTCTATGAGCGCTGAGAAGTTCTCTTTGTTTAGAGAAACAATGAGTGTTGCAGAGCTAGGCTAATGACTAAGATCTCCTGTGGCCCCCTGCAGAAAGAAAACAACAAGCGAGAGAATGTTGGGTATGTTTTATATTCTTTCCATGACTAGTCACGCACGGGGGGTCATAGAGGGGGCGAGAGCTTCATCTATATGTTGCATCGGGCATAGAAAGGGGGTCACAGGGGGGTGGCAGTGCCCCGGGAAAAAAAAATTGGACCCTATTTTTCGGTGGGCGGACCCACCCATGGTTTTTTGCATGGGTTTGCACATGGTTTTGGGGTAGGATGGTTTTCGGCTCTTCGTATTTTGTAAATCCGGTCAAGGGAACTATGGTTATGTTCTAATCTAGGGTTAATAGATTGGGATTTATGTATTCTTTGGCATTTATATATATGTGTTGTAACACTAAAAGGAATATAATGAAAAATCAAGCTGGTCATCCGGATTTTGGATCCAGGGGAAAATCTTTGTGTCTATCTATTTTATGTTTTATGCTCTCACTATTGTTTATTTTCTATTTTTAAGATTCATTTGCAGATAATTTCTGTACAAGGTTAAAACGTACATTGTCGTGGCTTGCAACTGAATCTGCAATCGATGTTTGTCATCCCTCTCTTCTTGTAGGAGTGTTTTCAATTCAATGTTATTCGCTTCTTGTTTTTCATAAGCTTCATACAACATTTCCTCTTTATCGAACACCCTGAACATGGTCTAGTACATGTATTTGAAATCCTCCATTGCTCGACTCAACGAATGTTCAACGGTTCACGTATGCAATCCAATCAACAAGAAGAACTGCTCTGATACCACTTTATTTGGGGAAATTCCTGATACCCTTAAAACCACGACCTTTTACTTCGGTTGATATGTTGGAATTGCATTTAATCAAAGCATCAATGAACATAAATGAACATCTACATGCTATAAAGAACAGGAACATAACAAGAGTTAGAAAAATACAATATTGATGAAAGAGTTCATCCAGGAGGGACTACATCTTCAGGCCTCGATGTCAAGATGGTGTAGGCCATTGTATTAAGTGTTGGAAAGAGTGATGATGTACATGGATGGTATTTTATTTGACATACAATGAAAATTCCGTTACGCAAGAATGGCTAGAACTCTCCACGATATTTTCCACTTTAGGAAGTCTAATTCACAAAAAGGACTCCTATCAGTATGACAATAACTCACACATAATGACTATGAGTATCCCGCTAGCATGGAAACAAAGGGATCTCAAGAAAACATACATGTGACAATGAGTATCCCGCCAACATGGAAACAAAGGGATCTCAAACATAATACTAATCCATGATAGAAACTACATCTCACATCAAGAACAAAACAACATCCCACATCAAACATCAACAGGGATCTATACAACACAATACATCTAATATAAAAGAGACAAATAATTACATGATCACACTGCATATACCTCACATCCTAGGGCTATAGGAAGACAAGGGTGATAAAATGTTGGATCTGTCTTATACCATCAATCTCATGGCGTGGACTATCCTGAAAAAAAATTCTCACACATTGAATGCTCACACCTCCAACTCCACTTTGAAAAGTGGCTGAAAAATATAAGGCTCTGATGGAAAATCTGACTGCACCGCTGAAATCTTGTTGCCGAGAGGTGTAGGATTGACTGTCGAATTTTCAAATTTTGACAAAGTGAAAATATGGGCCTTAGGGATTCTTTTAGATTCACGCTAGATTCCTCAAAGATGTTGCTCCACAGGGAATCTAGAAATATGCAACTCAAAATAAGAATCTGATCTCACCATTGAGATACTTGAAATTTTTTTAGAAGAATGAGTATAAAGTTGACCTCATTTTAACACTAACGAATTTCAACCTCCAAAGAATCTGAAAGTTTTTGTTAAATTCCTGAAGATTCTCCTCCACAGGGAATCTGAAAAATCGCTGCTCAAAAGGCGAATTTGACTTCGTCCTTAAAATGCATATAAAGTTCAATACATTCTGACACGGGAAAATTTCACCTCCTTGGAATAAAAATATTCTCCAAGCATCAAAAAGGATTCTGTCATGAAATCTGTGCACCATGATGTCTCGAACTGCATGTCCGTCTGCCTTCTCTTTTCTCACAACTCCATTGACCTCCCTTTGTCCTCATCTCTCATGTATTCTCCATCATTCTCCATGGTTTCTTTGAACCATTTGAATAACATTTTATAATATACTTTGAGAATGAATAAGAGAAAGTGTTAGGTTGACATGTTGGTTGGGAAAATCATATTAAGATAGTTTTTGTTGGAAGGTTTTGAGTTCAAATCCCATTGAGTCCAAATATTGTTTTAAAACCCAATTTTAGTTTTAATATAGTTTTTTCAAACTATATAATATATGGAATTCATATCTCCATATGGTAACAAAACAAAAATGGAGGTTTTGTTTAATATGGAATTTAACCACTTTTAATATTATTTTTGTTACATAGAAATTTACCATATTTAAATTGATTTTGTTTGTTTAATAACTATATTTAGTCTATAGTTATTTTTTTAATGATTTTTTTTTTGGCTTTTATGTTGAAAATTAAATATCATTTTGTCTTTTCTTTTCTGTAGGGGCAAGGGGCCAATGGAGGAGCGCCATGTGTCAAAATATGAGGGGCTTCCATGTGGGTCCCACGTGATTACAAGGATGCCATGTGGCATGCTATGGGCCCCACTTCCCTTGCCTTAAAAAAACTTCAAATTGCTCTAAATTTCTTATACTAACTCGGTTTGACGAACCATTAGCACCGTTGCGATTAGGACAAGAAGGTCTATGCTCTTGTCTTGGTTTGAAATCAATCCGAACACTTCGATTTTTGAGCTTTTATAAGCCCTATTTGTCGTGTGTGTGTCTCTAGGGCCACTCAGATCATTTGGTATGATATATCTGTATAGATTTGGAAATGAAGGTATCTAAATCCTTTCCTAGCCACACAATTAATACCCATTTTTTGGGATGAGTAGTGGTGAGAATTTGCATATAGGTATTCTTTAGTAACTATTTTTCTCTTCCCATGTTTATTTTCTATACAACCATCTTAGTTATTAATCACAAATACACTTAGAAATTGGTTCTATCCCTAAGCACATCATGCAAATACTCTCTATTTATAAAATCAATATTTTTCAACATGAATGTTCAACTAAAACTAATTGACCCCATAATACAAAATAATTGAACTTAGCAGCAAAGTATGAAACATTTGTAATGATAACTCACAAATAGTACAATGTATTAGTTCTACTTAGCATGAATGAAATAAGTCAAATTAATAGAAAAGTATGAGATATTTGTAATGATAACTTAAAAATATTACAATGTATTAGTTCTATGTATCATGAATGAAAGGGAGAAACTATTAGATGACTATTCCCCGCAAAGATGTAGAAATTAATCTACCCCACAATCCGAAGCAAGTGAAATTAAGAACAAAATATGGAAATTTATAATGAATGAAATTTATTCAAACCTAGTTATGTCCTTTTTGTCTTTTCAAATTAGTTTTTAAATCTCATGCAAAATTAATTTATTGAAATTTTATTATATATATATATATATATATCTGTGTGTGTGTGTGTGTGTGGTAGTTTCAATTTTTTCTTAATTTTAATAATATAAAATGTATCATAAACTATATTATTTATTTATTTATTGTTAATTTATATCTAAAATCATGCATTTATCTTATTAAACTGATAATAAACATAAACAATTAAAATCAATCATAGAAAATTCTAAATATTACTAGCTAGAATTTATTTCTATGTTATATTATATATTTATTTATTATTAATTGATATCTAATATCATGTATTTATCTTATTGCAGTGATAATAAACATAAAAAGTTAAAAGCAGTCATACAAAAATCTAAATATTACTAACTGTTATGAATTATTATTTGATGAGGGTTAATAATGGAGTTCTTATTATCTTAAGCTGAAGATTCCTTATTTCAGCCTGTGGATGAATCCATGTTGAATTTTTAAACAATGGTCAAGATTTTATATTCTTCTGAATATGAATATGCTTCATCTGAGAGAAATTAGTGGTTGTTCCTTCTCTGCCATCTCGTTTGATGCGTTACAATCCTTGGGATCCGTCTTCGTTGTGTGGCACATTATTATGTCACCTAAAATATGACGGATTTAATGTGGAAAAAACGGGGAAAACATTGTGCACTCAAATTTTAGGGCTGACCGGTACAAGAGTTTATGATGACAATTGGCATATTTGGTTTTTTATTCGTTGATATGGTATTTTCGATTCAATGAGAATATAACTAGAAATTAGACCACATGTCGCAAAGGAAACATCGTAATGATGTAGCATAGGAAAGAGTAGCATAAAAGAAGCAATTAGAATTTTTATTCAATTTGGTTTCTTTACTCACATTTTTCTGAGAAAAAAATCATTTTTTTCCCATTAAACAAAGAGAAACAAACAAATATGCTATTCAGAAGAATGGTATCAACTTTTAAATGTGAGAATTCCCTTCCCTGGTGAGAGTAAATTTTTATTTTGAAAGAAACTTATTTTCTTGATATTTTAAATAATATATTCCTCTCCAACAAACCCTTTAGAAAGAACCTTTTTATTCACTTGATTGAAATAGATAATTGTATTTTTCCAGTGCTTTCTGACTTATTGAACATAAGGGCTTAGGTAAAGTGTCTACTAGACAAAAACTAACATAGTCATTGGATGTCAAATGGCTATCACATTGAGAAATCTCTTCATATTTTCTCATGTGGTCCTTGTTCAGCTGATGATGTAGTAGAAACTTTATCAAATCCAACTTCTCTAGAATAGGGGGTGGATATTTATGTTTAGTGAACTACTGGACCCCAAATTAAAATAAACATGTTGGTGATTGTTTTGGAACAACTTATTTTCTATTGATTGAATGTAAGTTGCGCCTTTTAATAATGGACGAGACAATTGGGCCAAAGTACCAAGGACCTCTATATGAGGAAATTTGCAAGCTTATTTTTTTCTACATGAAGGATGCATTTGGTTTTAATAACTAGGTTGGGCATACTATACCCTTCTAGTAAATGACTTGCTTCTATCACATTCCTAATTTTAAATTCCTCTGATACTACTTATGAAACTATGACTTCGCTTGATATCTCGAATTATTTAATGCAACAGGAGCTTATAAATATGAGAGGTTGTACATCATAAAGGACTACTAAGAAATTTAAGTATGGTGTGTAATTGCAATATTTATTCTATCCATCTTCACCTTTCATTTGAACATAGTGTATAGAGCCATCTTAATCAATAATTTGTATGGCTCAGGGACATTTGGACCTTTTTTAACCCTTGGAGATGCTTAAAAAATATTATGGAAAATAAATGTATATTAGTAAATTATGTACAATCATCTTTCCATAATTCCTCTTTGAACTGCCAATATTTCATTGCTTTGGATCTCTACAGCTCGATCATAATAAAAAACATCATAAATACCCAAAAATAAGAAAAACAATCAACTCTTAATTAGGGAATATAGTCACTCATTTGAGGATCATAATTTGAGACCTTAATTCCTTTCAAAAATCATTTACTTTTCCCATAAAAAAAATCATAAATAAAATCTTCTAGTGAGAATAATGGTAGAAACTTTTAAATGTAATAACTCCCTTTCTTTGTGATAGTACATTTTAGTTTTTAAAGAAAAATATTTTCTTGATATTTTAAATAACATATTCCTCTCCAACATAACTTTAAGAAGACCCTTTTATTAAATTAATTGAAATAGGTAACTGTCTCTTGTGTATTTCTTTTAGAGTTATTGAATTTAAGGGAAAAGGTAAAGAGAAAGATACACAAAAAAGAGCAGTGTGACCAAATTAATTTGCTACATGTAACAGAGCTTCAAAGGAGGGGAAGCCGGTGGGTGAAGGAATTGGTTGATAGTCTCTTTATGAGATTATTCTCCGAAAGTGATTCAATGTTATATATGTTACTATTGATAGATTACTGGAAACTCGTTGGTTGGTTCAGAAAGATAGTTTATCATACATATTGTGTTGGGTAGCTCCTCACAGGAGAAGAAAAATATTGATTAAAACAAGCCTCTTTATCGGTCCATAGAAACCATTGACAAGTTGATCTACCTCACTATTCATCCATAGTAGGTGCTGGAAAGGAACTCGTATAGAGAGACACGAGACCTGGATGAAAAAAAAATATACTTATAGTTTATTTGTCAGGAAGGTGTTGGATTTAGACCCTTTTATGGTTCACAACTTCCCAACTCCACTCTTCCTTATTGATCAACCTTAAAAAGTAGATAGTGCATAAACTACCTTTGAACAGGAATGACCATTTTTTGACATGTTCTTGAAATTCGATGATTCACCAACTTAGAGATATTGGTTTCATAGGGTCAGTTTTCATGTATCTATCTCACATTGAGGAATATCTCCAAATTTTCTCATGTGGGCCTTCTTCAACTGATGAGGTAGTAGGAAATTTCTTAGCTACATCTCCTCCAGAATAATGGGTGGCGAATTTTTTTCTGTGAACTACTAGATCTCAAATCAAGATATCCATTTTGATGATTGATGTGGAAAGACTTATTAGTTATTGATTGCATGTAGTTTTTACTTTTCATAATTTAGGAGACAATTCGGCCAAAGTACTCAGGACGTCTATATGACAAAATCTGCATGCTCATTTTTTTTAGACATAAAGGATTCAATTGGTTTTTATGACTTTACTCTTGCAAGAAATGAATTCATTCCTTAGTGCCTTTCAAAAATAATTTATTTTCCCATCAAACAAAAGGAAACAATCAAATTTGGTAGTGAGAAGAATGGTAGAAACTTTTAAATGTAACAACTTCCTTCAGCATTGATAGTACATTTTGGTTTTGAAAGGAGATTATTTTCTTCATCTTTCAAATAAATGATTCCTCTCCAACATACCCTATCAAAAATACCCTTTTTCTTCATCTGATCAAATAGTTAGGTAACTTTTTTCTAGTGATTTATGAGTTATTGAACTTAAGGGCATGGGTAAAGAGACTGTTAGAAAAAAAATACCAGATTAAATGAATATAAAAAGTCAAACACATTAAGGAATCTCTTTAGATTTTATTATATGGGATTACTCAACAGATGAGGTAGTAGGAATTTTATCACAAATACCCTTTTTATTCAACTGATGAAATAGTTAAGTGAATTTTTTCTAGTGATTTATGAGTTATGGAACTAAAGGGGATGGGTGAGGAGATTGCTAGAGAAAAAAATGCAAAGCAACCGAATGTAAAAATACAAACACATTGAGGAATCTCTTTAGATCTTATTATGTGGGATTTCTCAACGAATGAGCTAGTAGGAATTTTCTCATCTCCAACTCCTCCAAAATAAGCGGTGAAGAATTATGTTCAGTGAAATACTAGACCTAAAATCAAAATATCCATCCTCCTTGTGTTTGTGGAATAAATTCTTTGTTTTGTATTGCATGTAAGTTGTGTTTTTTTTTAATTGATGGTACAATTGAGCCAAAGTACTCAGGACCTCTAGATGAGGAAATATTCATGTTGATTATTTTATGACTTAAAGGATGCACTTGGTTTTTATGACTAGGTTGGGTAGAATTCACTCTTCCAAGGAATGAATTCCTTCTATCATATTCCCAATGTTCAATTCATATAATAGTACTCATGGAACTCTAACTCTCCCTTGCAACTAGAATGATTTTCTTCCCATAGCTCTCTCTCGGGTTATTATTTTGGCTTTCTCTTCTTTATGTCGAATACATTTTCTCTATATCACTATTATATATATATATATATATAGTGCGTTATTTAATAAATGAGATCATGTGTCTCACCTGATTCTGAAATGCTCAACTAGCCCATTCTTTAAAAATTCCTCTTCTATTTTTAATTTTGCTACTTGGCTATCTTTAGCCTTTTCAATGACTTCTACTTATAAAGAATTATCTCTTCTTAATAAGTCCCCTTTTATTTCTTTTATTCTTACACATGCTTCATATTGAAATGTATGGAACTTGAGATAGGCTTCATGACATTTTCTAAATTCCATGATTTTTTACTGCACTTCTCATGTTTATCAGGGAAACTAGATTTCACACATTCAACATTACGACTTTTCAAGGCTTGTTGTAAGGCTGATGAATTTCATTCACCATGTATCATTTAGTTTTTATACTTAATTTTGATAAAAACAATTGGAACTGGCTCCTTTAAATGTGCACGATTGATGAATTTTCCCCTATCAATCTCATGTTGACTAGAAAAAATAGATTTTGCATATTTAGTTATATGTTGTCACCACACCTCTTCCAGATATTATGGTTTTTGTTTCATATGTTTCTATTCATCCATATCACTAAGAATATGAAATCTTGAAAATAAATACTTTAATGATGGAAAAATCAGATATCCCTCCCTCATTCTCTCATTTTCATGAGAAAAATGAGATTTTTTAAATTCATATTAAGCTGCACTTTTTCCATCTAGCATACTCGATGTATAATCTTCAGCATGTTTCTTTCCCTTTGTATTATCAATTTTTTCCTAAATTTTTGACATATGCTCCTTGAGCTATGAAAGAGTCATTTTCACCTTCCCTTTATCATGTTTAGGATGAAACCTTATGTGCAAGAGCTGATACTTTTCCCTCTAGACCTGAATAGAACATGTAGGAATGATTTCCTCATCTGTCACTTTAGGAAAACTTATTTCCATATGATACTATTTTTTCCTGTGAATAACAGTTAGATGTGAAGGGTTAGTTTCTTTATATACCACTTTTGAAATAGTGAAATTCAAATTTGGTTACTTTTCTTTTAGAAGTTTCACTTCTGATCCAGGATGGTCTACCTTGTGAATTTAATTTTGATGAGCATGAGTGGTTTCTTTATGCACCTTTTTCAATGTGTGGAAATTTTGTGTCCCCTTCAAAACATAAAATTTAATGGGTTCCTTTGCATCTATCTCTTGTTGAATATTTGTAGTTACATTTTTCTTTAAACACCAATCCTCATTTCCATGCACACTCTAATCAACACCGACATTGATTTCCTTCCCTACATAATCTTCCATTGGGAGTGCACTATTGATAACCTCTAGATATTCCTTCTTTATCTTGAATTTTCCCTTCCTAGTTTCTAGGTCCTTAGATTCCCGTTCCACTTCAAGAATTCTGGATCTAACAAATTTTAAGTTATTAGGCAATATTGAAGGATGCCTCCTCAATTTATTGTAAATTTTTTGTTGGGTTTATCCAACATCTATAAAAAAAACATCTTATTTATATTAAATTTCATATTCAGGCCTAACTAAAGTGTTGGATACTTCTACATCCTCCTTCATTTACCTTTGGAAGCCCTTAAAACTCTCTAAACTGTTTTAGGACTCAACACTATGGTCATTCTCCTTATGAAACCTATTGATTTTCAATTAAATACTAGAAGACGATGCACTCCTCTCCGTGTGGAAAAACGTTAGTCTCAAAGGAATCCTTGGCCTATCAAGTACCTCATGTTTCCTCTCCAATGTTGATTCAACCAATTTTGGATAACTGCGAATGAAATTCCAAACTTGTTAAGGAAATTGTTCTTCCAAAAGGAAGTAGAAGAAATTGTTTTCCTCTCTGGTGCAAAAACAAGCTTCATTGGGTCATAAACCATGAATTATAAGTTACCGTGAATGTCAATTCCTATAGATCCAGGATTGCAAACAACTCGACCTTTGGAGAGAATTATTAATGTGTCATTCCCAACAATAATCCAACCATCTCCAACCATTTTATCCTCTCCATGTTCTTTTGTAAGATATCACTTAAGAAGGTAAACTGCACAACCAAAATAAAGAAGGGGAGTAATATAATTTTGCAGGAGGAGTGGTTGAACAACCTCCACCTTAGTTGGATCACGCGTAACAACAATGATATATAGAATTGAATTAGTGAAGAATAATTTTCCAGTTAAATGATATATGTACATTTGCGCACTAATGAGATACACAATCGTACAAAAGCCAGAATAATAAATGTTGTCATTTTGGTTCCTAGAAAAACAATCAGACAAAATCCCCAAATCACGAAGTAAGATCCCCACGTGTAATAAATTTCTCATTTGGCCCATGCGTATATAACAATTATTATAAGGAGGTGATTATTCCTACTCCATAGTATTAAAAAAATATTATTTTCACTTAGTGTAAAGGAAAAATATTAACATTTATAAAATAAGAACAAATTATCATAAGTTTCATAATGAAATTGGACATTGAACAGTTCTAGAATAACATTGTATGGAATATTTTTTAAATTATTGACATTAAGAGAGTTAAATATGAAAATTATTTTTTCTTAAAATGTTTGGAAAAAAGCGATTTTAGATCTCAATTTCAAAATTTTTGTCATACTACCAACCTTCCCGACATTATAACTCAATTAAACTATGGTGATATTTGAATTCATATATTAATTCTTTCTATGGACTTAAAATAATATTCTAAGGAAATATAAGTACTCTCTTACGTTATTAAGGTCGAATCATTATTTTCATCATTGTTTCCATCATCATCATCATCATTTAAAAAATGATTCTTTCTTTGTAGCATTTCTTTTTGTTTCATGCAATATTATTGGAATAACATAGGAATTATGAATAAAAATAATATTTTTTTATGTTTAAAATTAGCCACATATTTATGTAATTAAGGTAATAATATTCAAAATTTAATGTAAAATAAAATAATGTCTAACATATTCTCATGTTATATCTCATTTTCAAAATATTTGTCACACTACCAACTCCTTAAAATTATAGCTCAATAAAACTATGATGATCTTGGAATGCTTATCTTAATGTTTTCCAAGCACATAAAAAAAATTGTAAGGAAATTTATGTACTCTCATGCCTTCTTAACGTCCATGCACAACTCTCATCATTGCTTCTATCATCATCATCGTCGTCGTCATCGTCATGTGTTATTATTCTTTATTATTGTCATCACCATTGTCATTATTAGTATTCTTTTTTTATCATCATAATCATCATTTCAAAATGATTCTTTCTTTGTAGAATTTATTTTTGTTACATGAAATGTTTTTCCCCTCAGATCCATGACTCTAATTTCCTTATTTGTAGAGAAATTTATCAATTTTTTAGTCCCAACAATGATCATGCAATCTCCAACCATAAAATCCTCTCGATTTTCTTGTGTAAGTTTTCAACCTAGAAGGTAAAGTGTGCGCCGAAAATCAAGAAGGGGAGAAAAAAAATTCCGCAGGTAGACTGGTTGAACAACGTCCACCTTAATTGGATCACAAAATTATGTAGGCAGAGTGGTTGAAAGACCTCCACCTCAGTTGGATCAAGAGTGAGATCCAAAATTGAATTGGTGAAGAAGAATCTGCAAACGAAATGAAATATGGTCATATGGCTACTAATCACATACATAATCATCCAAAACATGGAATACAAAATATAGTCATTTGGTTTCACAGAAAATCATTCACTCAAAATCCCCAAATCATAAAATAATATCCCTAGGTGTAATAGCTTTGTCGTTTGGCCCATGTGGATATAACTATTCTTATAAGGATGTGATTATTCCTAGTCAATAAAAACATTGTTAAAATAAGATAAAATTCTTATAAGATATATAATGAAATTGGACATTGGACAATTCTGGAATACCATTGGGTGAAGGAATTTTTCAAATTACTGACACTAAGCGGGTTAAAGATGAAAATTGTTCTCTTAAAATGTTCAACATATAGCCATTCTAGATCTCAATTTTAAAATATTTGTCATACTATCAACCTTGCTAACATTATAACCCAATTAAACTATGAAAAACTTGGAATGTATCTCTTAATTATTTATTACCACATAAAAAAATATTGTAAATACATTTAAGTACTCGCTTAGCTTCTTAAGGTTAAAGAATTATTTTCATCATTGTTTCCATCATCATCATCATCACCTAATCTTCTTATTCATTGTGGTTCAATGTCATCATTAGTATTGTTTTTATCATTTTTATCACTCCACCAAATTCCCAATGCTGAGGAAGGAATCCCAACAGAGGTAACCACAAACCAATTTTTTGACTTGATAGATAGCCCTATCAAGCCGGAGAGGGCTCTCTTGAAAGGGTCATAGCCAGGAGGGCTGGAGAAATTAGGATTTTAGGCTAGATAATGAGAGCAAGGGTTTGTTTTTATTTTCTTTTTGTTGGGTAAATCAATGGATAATGAAATCAGATCAAGGAAAACTAGGTCAGGGCTATAGAGTTAGAGTTACAGGGATGAATGGGGCAAGGTCGATATAATGTCAGTCAATTGAGGGAAATGGTTATTGAATGGATTAGAAAATGTAAGGAGGCTGGGGGGAAGCATAAGAGATGTATTTCTCTCAGACAGAAGATATGAAACAAAATATGATCAGTTACCCAAAACAGAGCATGGCTACCATGTATTCTGAATTTCACACTTATAAAATATCATAATCATAGACATGAAAAGGAAATGAAAAATAAATTCACACATATTTCAATGGATAAGAAAAAATTAAACACATCTAATACCACAGGTATCCCATAAATATAGCTGCAACTCCTCTTGTATTAATGGCCAAAACTAAACACAAAGTATCCTTGATCAAGTAGCACAATGAAACAGATTCCAACCCTTGACTTCTGTGAAAAACTAAGCTAAATAGACATGAAAACCACTTCCACTCATCCTCAGCAGTCGAATCCATGAGGTGAGGGATATATTACACAAAAAGCTGAACTGATAGCTAGGGTATAGGATGAGAAAAGTGACTCGTTCTTATCTTAAGTGAACTGATTCATTACACCTCATATGCTTGATCTACCTAATGTATTTACCCTAGTAAATGGAACTAACATGATAATTACATTCATATTGATCATTTACATAGGAAAATTCAACATTTCCCAAGGTAAAAGTCAAAACTCAAGTGAAAATCAGAAATTTTCTGAAGACTGCAAAAACATAATTTCCTTGTAAAACGCGCAGTGTCCAGGTAGAAAAAATGACCACTGTTCAAGGCTGAATTTGAGTGCCTTCCTGGTATTCAAATCTGCTCCATGATAGCTTGTTGGAAAAAAACTTTAAGTCTACTTTCCAGAACTACCTCAAATTTTCAAAATGGTGCTCATTTACCTATCAAAGAACTCTTTTCCCAAGACTATTAAACGCGGAGTGAGCAAATGGATTTTAAGGCAGAAGCATGAAATTTTGATGGTTTTTTTAATTTTTTGATGGACCAGTTCTCCTCCAAAAACTATGAAACTTCATAGGGTTTATTTCCTCATCAATAAAAACCTGGTGGTGGTGGTCATTTGTCACTTAGATGCTCCAAAATATGGTGTAGCATCCAAGGCGATACATGTTTAGCCAATTTTGTATGTGCAAAATATCCTCAAAAACACTGAAATGAACAAAATGCTAAGTTTGCCAAAATTTTGTAAAAATTGTGACTATACTTTCTCATCAACTATTTGAGGCATGGAGTGACACCTCACCAAGTATGTCTAACTTCTCTTTCTCTTCTTGCTTGGTCAAAACTTCAATCTTGGCATTGGCTATTTTGAGGTTGGCCAATGCAATTCTCCCTTTACGGGCATGAATTTTGATTCTTGTCCTCAAAAATTCATTGTACTTTTTGGCCTTCTCTAGAAAATTTTCCAAATGTATATTGACTCTATCAAGCCATGGGTCCTTATTCTTGCTGATTACTAGGGCAAGTTGTTTATTTGGTGTAATTTGATATGCTAGGTTAGCTTCCTTTTATCTCTCTAGGGCTAGAGCTCTTTGTAGCCCTCTAGTCCTGGGTCTCTGTCTTTGAGGCTGATCCTCATCATCATCAAGTTCACCAAACTTTTCCAATGTTTCCTCATGAAAGGCTTTAGCCTTCTCTTCCTCTCTTTGTGCTTTGATGCATTTCACTTCATTGATGACCTGTTTGGTTTCCAGCTGCTAGTTTTCATGTTCAGGAAAGTGTATCACATACTTGACCCTCTCAAGGTTATTTTGGAGCTCATTAATCTTAGCCTCTTTATCTTTAATTACTGCATTGGTGATTTTTTCCTCATCTTCCTCACCTAGTCCAATCAAATAAAATTATTTATCTTTCTCATGGCTGTCCTCCTCATCATAAAATACTGGTTCCATCACTTGTTTGTTACCTTTATCTACCTACTGTGTTGTTGAAGAAAGCACGGCCCCTTTCACTCCAAGTGAAACAAAGACATGCCTATAGCCTCTCTGGTAAGTTTTCAGCGATGGCTCAACCTTAGCCAAACTAGCCCATTTTGCCTCAATGTCCTCATCACTACTTGATGACTCAAAATCATGATGTGATGATGATGTAGGGTTATAAAAATTTGAAGAAGAAGGCTCAATATGAGGTGAATGAGGTGAATGGAGTTGATCTGATAATGATGTATGAACAGTAGGATGAGATAGAGGGATAGATGAGGGAGAAAGAGATGATGAAGGTGCATTATGGCCATGTTGACTAGGTGAGGCAGTGAAAATCTCATTGGATATGAAGGTGCCTCATGGAATGTTTAACTAATCAAGCTGATGCATGACTATCATTTTGATGAGGGAGTTGTGAAAGAGACTCTGCATTTGATGATCATAATCTCTCTTTTGGGCAATAAATACCATTTTATCAGTGCTAGGAAAGAGATAATAGTCTACGTTAAGCATTATGACCCTAGTGAAGTGCATGAGGAGCCGGATATGATAGGAATAGAGCCTAGAAAGCCTTCCCTCATAGGTGAAGTATTTCATGATTATTTTCATCATGGGGACATATCTATCAAGGAGGTGGGACAAAGGAAAATTTGTCCTTTTATCATTCTTGTACCTTGGTATAAGATACGGCTCGTAATAATAATGATTGAGGTTTCCTTCTTTAAACCATGTTTCTCCTACATTTTGGATCCTTGTAGCAGCTGCAATAATATCAGTGGACATAGTGAAATTGACCTCGGCAAGAGCGACCTATTTTTCATGAAGGTTAGAAATGAACAATCTTGTTAAGATAGGATGATACTGGATTATTTGCACTTTTTCACAAAATTCCAAATAGCCTACATGCTTAAAGCATGAAATAGTGAGGGGAGATGCCATAAGCTCTATAGTAGTTGTTGGTTCATGTCTGATAACTCTCCCTCGCTTCTTATACGGCTTTTTCTTCTATCTCTCTTCCTCACTAGAACTTTTGTTCTCCTCTTCAGCCATAATTGATGTCAAAAACCCTAGCGTGATGCAATGAAATGGAGGAATGTGAAGTGAAAGGAAGTGTTGGGAAATGAGGGGAATGGGAATGTGAAGGGAGCCTAGGTTAGTGAAAGCCCTAGGAATTAGAGCTATAGGGACAAAAATGTTTAGGAAATGGGAGACTGTTTATAGGAATATGAGGGAGAGAGTATAAAATTTTTAGGGATTATTTTAAGGGAGTGAATTATATTTTAATAGGTCTACAGTTTCTTAATTTAGAAATATATTCAAATTGACTTGAAACAAATATGATACATCAAAGAGAGGATGGATTTGTCACTTACTGGTAAATGGAGCTTTGAAAAACCCTTGCGCAAATATTAAGCATGAAATGATGAAGTGGCAGGCTGTGAAAGGGTTTTTGGCCCTTCCTGGGTAAACGCGCAACAACCTGCCGAACGCATAGCATCCTTCCCAAATGCGCAACACCCTTCCTGAATGCACGGAGACCAATAATTTTTCACTGCAAACCTCAACCAAACATGCAATGTCCTTCCCAAATGCGCAGCGTCCTTCCTGAACGCACATCAACCTAGAGAATGCACAACAACCATCAAATTTTGCCTAGTTACACTCTAAAATTTCAAATTTTCTCCTTTGCTGAAGATTGTTGAAGGCTGAATGAAATAAATGGGATTTGTCTTGAGGTTTTGAGGGTTTTAATATTCTAATGGATTTGATTTATAATTTGAAAAACCCACTTTCCTTATGTTCACTTTTCATTTTTAAAATTTTGACATTGATACTCTTTGACTTTCTAAATTTTTGTTTTGCAGGTTGATTAGCTGATGGAGTTTGACTTTATTTGCTTCAATTAAAAAAGAATGCTTGATTTGGCAACTTAGGGAATGTATTATTACATATAAAAAAACATAAAATTACATTTAAAAATAAAAAATAAATTACATTTTTTTTTTTTATATCAAAATGACATTTTGATATTTAAATCATAGAAATCAAAATTACAGCTTGAAAAATATAATAGTTACATATTTATGATCTTCAGTAGAGGAAGATAGAATATTTTTGAGTCACTCTCTTGTGTTTGATGAATTTATTGAGATGGAATGATGCATTTTTAACCTTGAAAGACAAAACCCTAATGACCTAATGAGACTGTGAAACCTGGTTTCCATAATGACTTTAACCAAGACAAGACATGGAAAAATGAGATTTTTATAAGTGTTATTATGCTCAAAAAAACATGGGAGTGAGTCAGAAAATATGGTTCTCTGAAGCAGAGTGAAGTTTTATAGAGGAAGGCTACCATAAGTGAAAGAATTTATAGCCTGACCTAATGGAATGATATAAAATTTCAAAATGAGACACATAAAATGAGAAATGAAGGAATGATATTGATCACTGATGGAAGAATGCATATTATGACTCTAACAATGATTATCATCATCATTTCATGAATAAATTTCTCTTTGCATCATTTCCTTTTGTTTCATGCAATATTATTGCAATAACATTGGAATTATATATATATTATTTTTATTTTTATTTTTTTGTTATTTTTTTATGTTTAAAATTAGCCACATATTTATGTAACTAAATTAATTATATTAAAAATTTAATGTAAAATAACATAGTGTGTAACATATTATCATGTTGGATCTCAATTTCAAAATATTTTTCACACTTTCAACCTTCTTAGCATTAAAACTCAATAAAATTATGAAGATATTGGAATGCTTCTCTTAATTCTTTCTAAGCACATAAAAAAAAGCTAAAGAAATCTATGTACTCTCTTACCTGCTTAAGGTCTAAGGCCTACTATCATCATTTTTTCCATCATCATCATCATGTATTGTTCTTCATTTTTCTTTGTAGTGTTTCTTTTTGTTTCATGCAATATTGTTGCAATAACATTGGAATTCTAAATAAAAATAATATTATTGTATATATATAATTAGACACATATTTATGTAATTAAAGTAGTAATATTCTATCCCAAAAGTTTTTTTTGATTGGTCTAGTCCTTGTCTTTTCTATTGAAATTTCATGGGTTCAATACCCTCAATACCCTTTAGGTCAAGCTTGGTAATTGAGCTCACATGAAGTGGCACCTGCTGGTATGAACCATTTCCCAGTATGGAGAAGAAAATAAAGAAGGGAAATAGTTCTCATAGGGGCAAGTTTCAGTGGGATAGATAAGTGGATATAGCAACACATAATGTAGGCAGAACTGAACCAGAGGTATTAAAGCACGAACCTAACTACATGAATGAAATAATTTCTAGCCAATGAGCACCTAATGAGCACAACAAAAGACGTATAGACACGATGATGCCAATGGAATGGATAGAGCCAAGAGGATTCATAGCAAGTAACAAGGCATAACACCACACAAATAACCTATCATACAACATATAGACATTGGAGGGCCCATAAAACCAACCATTTTGTCTTTTAGAAGATGAAAGGAATTTTTTCATTCCGCAATGTAAGAGAAATTATTAGTATTTTTTCATAACCATTCCATAGAGGAAATCATGGATACGTAACCCTCAATGAACCTTCTATAGTATTATGTGTGGATTAGGGTAAACATTAGCATGTGAACATTAATCAGAGCATCAAAATTTCAAATTTTGTTTATCTTTGTCAGATCTACGAGTACGCTATTTATAAAAAATATTCCTTGGAGTTGTTCACATCTACTAGTATGTCATTTATAAAAATGATTCCTTGGAGTGGATCTGTCTGGTATAAAATTATTTTATTAGGTGGGCATGACAGTCATTGATCTCTCCAAGGTCCGTGAATCACATAGAGAAAATGAGAATAATAAAATTAAAAAAAAAAAGAATTCTAATAACACAATCCTCAAATCAATATTTTTCTAAATGTTTTTCTTGTTATAGAATTGTGAATTGTATTTAGTTTGGGTGGTTGAGACAAATGTTATTATGGGCCCCATAAACGTTGAATTCATGCATGTAGAAAATTTTAAACAATAATAATATATTTAAAAAATTACATATATAGAAAAAATAAAATAAAATAACTATAACTGAAAAACCAAATAAGTATCAAATCATTACATAATCAAATAAATAAAATAACCATATTATAATAAATGAAGTATGAAATCATTATTTATGTACACTGTATAATAATGATAAATTTATCAACACTGTGACTAAAGTTAACATATTTTTTACATGTATTATTAATTTAAATAAAAATGAATTATCCAATTTTAATGATTTTAATTGTTCCAAAATAAGGTATTGGAAAGCTAAAAGGATAGTTTAAAGTTTCAAAGGTTTATATTCGTATAGAAACTATAGTATACATAAAATATGGGGATTTTTTTCTCATATATTTAGAGTTTCTAATTTTACTAACATCTTATTTGAATTCTTTAAGATAATTT
The DNA here is from genome assembly GCA_034641835.2 of Pinus albicaulis. Classification (NCBI taxonomy): domain Eukaryota; kingdom Viridiplantae; phylum Streptophyta; class Pinopsida; order Pinales; family Pinaceae; genus Pinus; species Pinus albicaulis. The sequence continues at coordinate 418,825,520 of CM076580.1, forward strand.
AATGTTTGAAAGTATTATACAAATGATAAAAATTAAAGTTAGAGAAGAGAATATGCAAAAATATGGAATGATATTAAAAATAACTTTTTTGGTAAGTCATTAAGTATATTCAACTCCATTTTTGAAATTTTGTCAACCGCCTTGCGCGGCTGCTTAGAAGACATTATATGAAGGACCCACACACCCCCTATGGATTCACTAATCTAAATGTATTCATTGTGATCATATGGAGTGTATTAGAATGTGGAAATAATTAATTACCTTTGCATCATAGTTACCAAGATTAAGTTGAATATACCCACTTAATAAGGAAATAATTCACAATTATATATCTTACAAATATTTTAAAAATTAAATGAAACAATTATGAGAAAAGTTAATTTTAATAAAATTATATACCAACAATTTAGGTATTCATTCATATATTCACTGAATTTTAAAAGCAATTTCATATTAACAACAATTTAAATTTTAAATAAAATTATATATAAATAATTTATAAATGTTATTCAAAATATATACTTATAATCTTATTTATTAATTATTTACTTTCCAAATTAAACAATATTTAAAATAACCTTTATTATTCTATATAAAAAAATATGTAATATTGCAATTTGGTAATTAATAAAACTCCCAATATTAACAATAACGTTGATTATCCCATTAAAAAATATTAAATATTACAATTTAATAATTAGTCAAATTTCTAAACAAAAATATTAAAAAAAGCTCATTAGGAAAGAAAATCTATTTATAAAAACCAAAAACAGAGTAAAACAAAAACAAAATCCACTCGCAAGGATACGTCTGAAAATTTTCACGAATACAGATATTTGTATCTAAACTTATAAGATTACTCGACAAATAAATACAACACATGTTCTTACTCAATTACTGAAAAATATCATTGTATAAAATGTCAATCTTATGCCATCTCGCGGATCAGGAAGGATATTTGAAGAGCTGAAGATCGATTATGTTCTTTTTGTGTTAATTTTTGAGGAGATATTGTATAGAATCGACTTATTAATCCACATTCAAATTATTTGATAATTTTCCTGAAATAATAAATCATAACTCCTTCATTAAATAAATCATAAGGAAATTAGTATTTGGGCATCGTTAGTTACCTTTGCATTCGGCAACTTAGATTTGTGAGGAGGTCCTGTATAGAATCAACCTAGTAATCCACATTAAATTTTTTTGATAATTTTCCTGCAAAATAAATCAGAACTCTGTCATTAAATAAATCATAAGGAAATTAGTATTTGGACACCGTTAATTACCTTTGCATTCGACAACTTAGCCTATAGCAAATCCTGACATTTTCCTTGAAGGACCCATCTCCCAAATTGTTTAAAAATGGGTTGAATATTGAAAGTGTTATCATTTCTTTAAAAAATCAAATGGAATTTAGAAATTGGAAAATCTTAATTACGTTTACATGGGATAACTTCCTCTCCAGTAAAGATTGTTGGTTTTCTTAGGATACACTCTCCTATCAAATCTGGTTCAAGAGGGGGCAGATGCTCCCAAAACGCAACCAGAAGCAGATCGGTCTCCACGAGTGGGATCTCCGATCCAACGTTCAAGAGTCCGCTAATCAAATTCTCCATGACTGCTAATCAAATCCTCCATGATGAAATTCACTAAGCAGGGCTGATCCGAGACATACACTATTTGATTCACTAACTAAGCGGAATTCGACTAAAAATAGAGAACTAAATGAACCTCTATTTATAGGAATTTTTGGGCCATGGAAGGCTCCATCTCAGTCCAAGAACACGAGTCGGGAATGAGCCTGGAATGACTGATGGAAAAATAGAGCAATGCTTTTAAGAGAAAACCTTATTTATCTTATTCTAGAGAAACTATTAAGGAATTGTTAAGTTATGAAGAAACGGTTTGGTAATAAAAAATCCTAAATAATTTTTTCTTAACTATTTAATATTCATTTAACGGTTTAAAAATATTCAATCATCTAACATTCTAATACAAACTAGTACATAATAACAGCTAGAAGAATTGTTCTCAAATAAAAATACTTTACTGCATAATTATAGTTTTGGTTATCTTAAAATTTATTGTAAATTGACTGCTATGGTGTTAATTTTTATAACATTCAAATTTTAAGAAAAACACACACATTTTCTTAATATATTAAAGAATAGCATATTTAAATATATTTATGTTACATTTACATAATTGTTTTTGGGTTGGTATTTTAACCACTAAAAAAGACATATGTCTTTATGCTTACACTTTTGTGTGTCTCTTTTTGATGTATTCAATGAACATGCATAATTGTTATTGATCAGTATTGTTTTTTTAATTAATAATTTGAAAAATTGTTTGTTAAAAATAATTAGTTATTTAAATAAAATTTAATTAATCTATAAATATATATTTAAAAATATATTTTTTATAAAATATAAAGTTTTTAATATATATATATATATATATATATATATATATATATATAAAAGTGTGGGAAATTTCATCCGATGCTTATGTAAACTACTTAAAAAAAAATGTTAGAGACTTTTATAATATAGATTAACCAGTTTCACAATCCAAAGCCAAATGGAAGTAGTTCATTTCTCCAACACGTATTGAAAAAAAAAAAATTCCTCCTTATATTTTTAATTTATGAGATAACATTTTTTTTTTCATAAATTATAATTATATAAGACTTCCTCACCTTAAATTTGAAATACACCTTTAGTTTTTTCATTTAAAAAAAAATTGTCGTTGATTATAAAATTAATATACCAAATATATAAGTTAATATACTTCATATAGAAATATTTTTCAATTAAAACTAATATTATATAAACAATTATTAATTTTTATTATATATCTCCTATGCGAGCAAAAAAATTAAATCATAACACCCAATTTTGAGAAAAATCCAAATGAATTTATATATACTTTTAATATAATAGGTTTTAACATAAATTTATATATAGTTTTAATACATTTAGAATATAATAATAATAATAATTTATTAATAGATTAATATAGTTATTAATATTGTTATTAATAGTATATTATTAATATTATTTTAAACTTTAATATAATAATAGTTATAGATTATTGTATTGATATATAAATTTACACATTAATAATATGTTACTTTATACACTAACGCATCTTAATTATGACTAATTTGGTTAAAGATAGTCAATATGACCATCATGATTATTCATGATAATTGATAGGGATTGTGTTTAAGATGCTTACAATTAAGTATAGACACATACCTAGAGTCATCACGATGACATAGATAGATATATATAACCTTTGGAGTCAAACTTTGCAGTCAATGAATAAATAGTCAACCATGGTAAATGTTAATCAACTATATGTTTACCATACTCAATGGTAATCAACATTTTTCACTCATAGTCATTTTTATTCAAACATCGTCACCTATGGTAAATCATGGCAAATCATACTCAATGATAGTCAACATTGTTCACTCATACTCATCTTTAGTGAAACATGGTCACACAAGATCAACCATGGTCAATCATGGTCAACCATGGCCAATCATGGTTAACCATGTTCGATTTTTGTATTTTGAAAAATATTGTTTGGATATGAAAATCAACCATGGTCAACCATGGTTAATCATGCTCAATCATGGTCAACCATGGTCATCCATTTTTATAAAATCAATCATGGTCAAACATGGTCACTGATGGTCAACCACTGTCCAACGTCGTATTATGACAAAGATTGCCTGAAAATGAAAATCGATCATTTTCTCCACCGCGGTCCAATGTCTCAGTATGATAAATATTTTCATAATATGGTAATCATGGTTACCTATGTTCAATCATGGGAAACCTTGGTAAACAATGTTTAATCATGTTTTATAAAATCTAGCATGGTCATCCATGGTCAATCATGGTCAACCATGGTCAAACGACGCATTGTGAAAAATATTGTCTTGATATGAAAATCAAGCATGGTTAAGCATGGTCAACCATGGTGAAACATCACATTGTGACAAGGATTGTCTCAATATGAAAATAAACCATGGTCAATTATGGTCAATCATAGCCAACCGTGGTCAACCATGGTCGAATGTTGCATTGTGATAAAGATTGTCTCAATATGAAAATCAACCATGGTCAACAATAGTCCAATGTTACATGGTGACAAAGATCATCTCGATATGTAAATAAATCATGATAAAACATGTTAAACCATGGTCCAATGTTCCATTGTGACAAGGATTATCTTAGTATGGAAATCCACCATGGTCAACCATGTTTATTTTTGGGTTTATAATATTTATCTTAGCATTTATACACCTTGGGTTTATAATACCAATCCCTTGTGTTTATTAATCTAAAGGTTTATATTACTAGGGTTTAATATTATTCCCTTAGGTTTATAATTCCTTAGGTTTTTAGTATATGAAAATCAACCATGGTTAAGAAATGTCAACCATGTTGCAACATCACATTATGAGAAGGATTGTCGCCATATGAAAATCAACCATAATCAGCCATATCCAACCATGTTAGTTTTAGCTTTTATAATATCTATCTCAGAATCTATATACCTTTGGTTTATAATATTAGCCCCTAGGGTTTAATATTATTCCCTTGGGTTCATAATCCCTTGGGTTTTAGCATTTATCCCTTGGGTTTATTATTCCCTTCAGTTTATAATATCAATCCCTTAGGTTTATCATGATGGCATATACAAAGATATTTAGCTTTTTTAGTCAACCTTTGCATTCGATGTAGAAATAGTCAAACGTGGTCAATGTTAATCAACTATATGTTTACCATTCTGAATGGTCGTAAAAATTGTTCACTCACAGTCATCCTTAGTCAAACATTGTCACCCATGGTCAACCATGGTTAATCATGGTCAACTATGGTCACCCATGGTCAACCATGGTCAGTCATAGTCAGCCATGTTTGATCATTGCATTGTGACAAAGATTGTCTTAATATGAAAATAAACCATGGTCAAACACGGTTAGTCATGTTAAAAAATTGTTAACCATGGTTAACTATGGTTTACCATAGTCAACCATTTTTTATAAAATCAATCGTGCTCAGTCATGGTTAATTATGGTAAACCATTTTCCAAGTCACATTGTGACAAAGATTGTCTGCATATGAAAATCAATCATTTCCTCAACCATGGTCCAATGTCGCATTATGAAAAATATTGTCATAATATGATAATCATGGTTAACCATGGTCAAATTTATTCAACAATATTTTATAAAATTAAACATGTTCATCCATGTTTAATCATGGTCAACCATAGTCTAACGTCACATTGTGACAATGATTCTCTTGATATGAAAATCAACCATGGTTAAGCATGGTCAACCATGGTCCAACGTCGCATTGTGACAATGATTGTCTCAATATTAAAATCAACCATGGTTAACCATACCCTGAGTTCATAATATTAGTCCCTTGGGTTTAACATTATTCCCTTGGGTACATAATCCGTAGGGGTTTTAGTATTAATCCCTTGGGTTTATTATTCCCTTAGGTTTTTATATCAATCATTGTCAACCATGGTCAATCATAGCCAACCATGGTCAACCATGGTCCAACGTCACGTGGTGGAAAATATTGTCTCGATATAAAAATAAATCATGGCAAAGCATGGTCAACCATGGCCCAATGTTCCATTGTGACAAGAATTATCTCAATATCAAAATCCACCATGGTCAACCAAGATCAACCATGTTTATTCTAGGGTTTATAATATTTATCCTATCATTTATATACATTGAGTTTATAATGTGTATGTATTGGATTTATTATTCCCTTAGGTTTATAATATGAATCCCTTGGATTTATTAATATAAGGGTTCATATTCCAAGGGTTTAATAGTATTCCCTTAGGTTTATAATCCCTTGGATTTTTAGTATGTGAAAATAAAACATCGTTAAGAATGGTCAACAATGTTACAATGTCAGATTATGAAAAGTGTTTTCTTAATATCAAAATCAACCATGGTTAACCGTGTTTATTTTAGTGTTTATAATATTTATCTTAGGATTTATACACCTTGGGTTTATAATATTTGTCTCTTACGTTTAATGTTACTCCATTGGGTTCATAATCCCCTGGGTTTTTAATATTCATCCCTTGGGTTAATCATAACCATATTTTTTAAAATCAATCATGTATAACTATGTTTAATCATGGTAACCCTTGCTCCTACATTTTGTTGTGACAAATATTGTCTCAATATGAAAATCAATTATTGTCTAAACCATGGTCCATTGTCGCATTAAGACCAATATTGTTTCAATATTATAATCACGGTCAATCATCGTCAATCATGTTAGAACTTAGTAAACCATGCTGAACCATGTTTTATAAAACCAATCATGGTCATCGATGGTTATTCATGGTTAAAAATGGTCAAACATTGCATTCTGAAAAATATTTTCTTGATATGAAAATCAACCACGGTTAATCATGGTCAAGCATGCTCCAACATCTCATTGTGACAAGGATTGTTTTGATATTAAAATCAACCATGGTAAACCATGTTTATTTTACTGTTTATTTTTGGATTTATAATATTAGTCCTTTTTAGTCCCTTGGTTTCTTAATCCCTTGGGGTCAAGCGTGATGAATCATGGTCAACCATGTTCGATCATGGTATTGTCAGAAATATTGTCTCGATATGAAAATCGACCATGATAAACCATGGTTAATCATGCTCAATCATGGTCAACCATGGTCAATCATATTTTATAAAATCAATCGTGGTCGACCATCGTTAATGATGATCACCATTGTCCAACATCAAATTGTGACAAAGAATGTTTGAATATGAAAATCAATAATTCACTCAACCATGATCAATAATGGTCAACCTTGGTCAACCATGTTCAACCATGTTTTATAAAATATAGCATGATCATCCATGGTGAATCATGGTCAACCATGGTCGAACATCGCATTGTGAAAAATATTATCTTGATATGAAAATCAACCATTGTCAACCATGTTTATTTTATTTTTTATAATATTTATAGGTATATACCCTGGGTTTATAATATTAGTCCCTTAGGTTTAATATTATTTCCTTAGGTTCATAATTCCTTCCTTTTATTATTACCTTGGGCTTATAATATTAATATCTTGGGCTAATTATTCTCTTGGGTTCAAAATATAAATCATGGTGATTCACTATCAGTCATAGCCAACCAGGCTCAACCATGATCAACCATGGTCAATCATGGTCAAATGTCACATTGTGACAATGATTGTCTCAATATGAAAATTATCCATTATCCAACATCGCATGGTGACAAAGATTATATCGATATGAAAATCAGTCATGGTAAATCATGGTCAAATGTTGCATTGTGATAAGGATTATCGCAATATGGAAATCCACTATGGTCGATCATGGTCAACTATGTTTATTTTAATTTTTATAATATGTATATTAGCGTTAACATACATTGGGTTTATATACGTTGCAGTTATAATATCCGTCCCTTGATTTTATATTATTTCATTAGGTTCATAATCCCTTGGTGTTTTAGTATTAATCCCTTGGGTTTATTATTTTTTTTCGGCTCATAACATCAATCCCTTGGGTTTATAATATCAATCATTAGCAATTAGAATTAATTAATTTATAATAATGTTATTATTAATTAACTAATATTTAATTATGAACTAATAAACAATTATTAAGAGTTATTAATAATAATAATATGAATCAATAATTAATAATTAAATATTTTTATAATCATTTTAACCTTATCATTGTTATTAATAAATAAATAATTATTGTTATTAAGATTATGATTATTTATTAATCTTATTATTCGTCTCAATTAAATATTATTATTAAATAATTAATTTCTATTACATAATTTACAATTAAAATATAATAAATTATAATTCATATTAAATAATATTTGATCTTATACTTTTTTGATCCATATTGATTATGAAAATTATTTCATATTATTAAAATCATAAAGTTATAGTCGACGTTCCAAACAATCTAATGTGGTTCATCCTCGGGACAAAGGTGAAAAAATCAATCTACCCCACAGGGTGAAAATGTAAAGATGCATCTTTTTCCAGAGTTAGCCATTGAAAATTATCCATCAGGTGTTGAGATTGCAACAAGATGATGAGCTTAGAGGAAATAAGTCGCCTTCACTAAGTGGGCCCGCAGGCTATTCTTGGCGCACAGTCTATTTTTAGACTATGTTTATTTTTAGACATGTCGATCATATTCTATGAGTTGAAGGATGCTATTTGTGGATGGTTGTTCAATTTGGAAAAATAGATGGAATTAAATCTTTAGACATATTGGGTGGAATCTATTTTTAGATTGCCAGTCTAAAAATAGATATGTCGAATATTATTAGCTCTTAATAATATTTGGACTCTAAACATTATCTTATTCTCTTGGAGCACTTCAGTTAAGTGCACAGATGTGGCACAGGAGCTGACAGAAGGAATTACACTATTACTAAGGTTAAGTGGAGCTATTTCATGTGGACTTCAGTTAGAACTCATGTGAAAAAGTTTGGTGGAGTTGTGTTCCGTTTAACTCAGTTAGACACAGTTGAGCTAGTTGTATCTAGTCTAACTGATTGATACACTAGTGAGAGTGGTGTGAATTAATTAATAATTAATTCACTAATTATTAACTCATTAATCAAATGAATAATACATCAGTTAACTACAGTGCATGGACAGTTTCAGTGCAGACCAGTGGAGAGGTAGGTTAAAGAGCAAGTGTGACTATCAGTTACGACTATAGTGTTGCATAAGTTTGCACCACACAGGATTGGAGATGCCAATGAGGATTGCGCAGTGCAATCCAGGTGGATTCGATTTCATTCAAAGGCATTCTTCTGCAGGGATTGCGCAATAGCGACATGCTAGCAGGTGGCAAATATTGGTGCATGGATTTGCTAGGTCGGGCCCTGATTAGTGTGTAGCAATTGTATTGTACTGACAGCTTGTGAGAAGCTTTGTATGAGGATTGTTACATGATCTCTATGACATATATTATATACAGATAGTTGGGGTTTTTAGCTTCAGGCCGTTATAACACTATGTTCATATGTGTGAATTTTTATGATTTTAATGTGTGCATGCAATTGATTTAATTTCCGCATATGATGATCAATGGTAGAAAAGATTCTGTATTGTGCATGAAGTTAAAATAGTGTGTGATCAGGAGAATCTTGGATGTATAATGCATTAGTTATATAATTTCTACATGGTATCAAAGCTATAATGATCATTGGAGAAATTGCAAATCATTGAAGCGGTTGATTTTTGTGCTGGTGGAATTTGAATTTGCAGTAGTGTTTTCTTGGTGTTGAAGTTGCGATGTCTTTCAACGGATTGAGATTGGAGTATGCCCTTGAGGGAAGCTCAAATTATATTGTATGGAAAGACTAGATGGAGGCGGTGCTGGAGGATAATGGGTTGAAGGAGTTAATAGATGCATAAATTCCAAAACCTACTTCTAGTGATGCTACTGCACCTGATGCATGAAAAAATAAGATATAAAAATGTCGAAGGATTATATTGGAAGGTGTGAAGGATCACATAATGTCTAGCCTTCATGGTAAAGCTTCTCCATTCTTGATGTGGAAAGCTTTGACAGACTTGTTCCAAAGCAAGAGCGACCAGAGGAAGTTGGTGCTCAAAGACAAGCTCAGAAAAAATAAAAATGGAGAAGGGAGAAAGTATACCGAAGTACCTCATGAAGTTTGTCCAGTGCATGGATGAGCTGGGAAGTGTGGGGGTTGTTGTAGATGAAGAGTACTTGGTGAGCTTGGCTCTCCTTGGGCTTCCGAAGAGTTGGCATTCCTATGAGGACTCTATCAATGGTCAGGAGAAACTACCAGGATGGGAGTGACTTTGATCAGATCTTGTGAAGGAGGAGATAAGGCAGAGTACTAGGGATGGATCTTCATTGAAGAATGAAGATGAAGAAAATTGTGCTTTGGCTGCCAAAGCAAGGAAGGGGAAGGGAAAGAAAAATCCTTCTCAATCTGGTGCGAAGGGAAAGAAGCAGGACATGTCCAAGGTGAAGTACTTTCACTGTCACCAACACGGACATTACGCCACTAATTGTCCACAGAAGAAGAAAAATAAGCAGGCTGCTGGATCTGCAGCTGGAGAGGCCTTAGCCTCGCATTTTGAGCTATTTTTTTTACTGATCGCATGCTTGGTCTCAAGTGTAATGGGATCAGTGTGGTTTCTTGACAGTGGTGCATCTTTTCATATGACTGGAGACAGAGATTTGTTTACTGATCTGGATGAGAAGGATCTTGGAGTGCACATCGAGATGGGAGATGATGGTAGATACAGTGCGACCGGTATCGGGACCATTTCCTTTGAGAGGGAGTCTGGAAAACCTTTCATCTTGAAGGATGTCATGCATGTTCCAGGATTGAAGAAGAATCTTATCTCTGTGGCGATGTTGGAAGACAAGGGATATCAATGTTTGTCTCCAGTGAGGAAGAGGCTTTCTGCTATGATAAGGCAACAGGCGTTAGAAACTCTGAAGGATGGGTTGAGTTGAGACCTTTTCAATTGTGAATGAATGGGCGTGCGGCAATGGAAGGCAAAGCGAAAGAGAGTGGTGAGTTTGGGATGAGGGTGAATTTTTGCACGGGAGATTGGGCCATTTTCACCATGGCACTTTGAAAATTTTGCGACGAGAATTCTCTTGGGCTTCCCAAGGGTACACTTCGTAGTCATATCGGTGAAATGGTTGTACTTTGGGAAAATTTGTGAAAGCCGCAGCATAGTGAGAAGGATAGTCACGCCACGATGATCCTTGAGAGAATTCACATAGACGTGTGTGGACCTTTCTCAGTAGCTTCAACAGCAAAGCACAGGTACTATGTGATATTTGTTGATGATTTTTCTCGTAAGTGCTGGATCTTCTTCATGCGGAAGAAGAGCGAGACATACTCAAAGTTCTGTGAGTTCAAGGCACTGGTTGAGAAAGAATCGGGGAAGCAGGTGAAGGCTCTTAGGAGCGACAATGGTGGTGAATTCATATCTAGAGAATTCAAGGACTTTTGCAACGCAGAAGGAATTTGAAGAGAGCTCATAGCACCTTATAACCCACAGCAGAATGGGGTTGCTGAGCAGAAGAATAGAACGATCATGGGTGCTGCATGGGCGATGTTGCATGATCAGGGCCTTCCCATACACTTGTGGGCTAAGGCATGCAATATTGCAGTATATGTGTAGAACCGTTGTCCTCACAGGATACTTGGCATGAGTACACCCGAGGAGGCGTTTTCTGGTAAGAGGCCTGATATTTCCCATTTGAGGATTTTTGGTTCACCTGTTTACATTCATGTGACGAAGGATGCCGGGAAGAAGCTAGAACCGACCGCAGAGGTTGGGATATTTTTGGGGTACACGGAATACCCCATGACTATCGATGTGTATTTTCGAGACGGTTGGAAGAAGCGTTTGTCTGAGGATATCAAATTTCATGAGGAGAAAGCCATGAAGTGTTCGCTTGAGAGGGAGCCACACTTGCATGAAGATGAGGAGCTATTAGTTCCTAAGGATGAGCCTCAAGATGTGGATTAGCCACAAGAGGAGGTTCATGGAGTGGAAGAAACCACTCATGCAGCGCCAAACATCATAGGGTGGAAGTGCACTACAGAAGCTGAGCGATTGAATCTTGATGCAGAGAAGATTGTAGGAGCACCTACATCATAGCGCAGACAGAGACAATCACTTGATCGATATACTGGATACATGGCTCTGATGAGAAAGTGTATTGTGATAGATCCATCCTCTTTCAAGGAAGCTGTGGAGGACCCTGCATGGGTAGATGCCATGGTGGAAGAGTATGATTCGATTGTCAGAAACATTGCATGGGAGATTGTCCCAAGGCCGGAAGGGAAATCAGTGGTAGTTTCGAGATGGATCTAAAGTGAAAGCCAATCCCGACGGGAGCATGGAGAAGTACAAGGCAATATTTGTTGCCGGGGCTTTTCACAGATCGAGGGGATCGATTATGAGGAGAATTTTGCACCTGTCGCAAGGTACTCTTCCATACGGACGATCCTTGCTCTCTCAGCGCAGATGGGGTGGCACATTCATCGGATGGATGTGAAGACTGCGTTCCTCAATGGAGTTATTGAGGAGGAGGTGTACATAGAGCAGCCTGAAGGTTTTGAGATCTTCAGCAGTGAGTCGCATGTGTGCCGACTCAAGAGAGCACTGTACGGGCTGAAGCAGGCACCTCGTGCTTGGTACACTCGGATAGACAGCTACTTCACTGGGCTTGGATTCTCCAAGAGTGAGGCGGATCCAAACCTGTACCAGATTGTGGTGGAGGGGAAGCTGTTGATCATCGTACTGTATGTAGATGATCTGATTTTGACTAGCGATGAGCAGTTGATACTTTCATGCAAGGAGGATCTTGCACGAGAGTTTGAGATGAAGGACTTAGGCATCCTTCATTATTTCCTGGGATTGGAGATTTGGCAGCGCAGCGGAGGACTGTTTGTTTCTCAGGGAAAGTATGCCCGGGAGATTCTGGAGAGGTTCAACATGCAAGGCTGCAAGCCTGTTGGCACTCCTCTTCCTGGTGGTTGGAGGAAGGAGGATGCTACTTCAGCGGAGGTAGTGGATGCCACTGTTTATCGACAGTTGGTGGGGTCGCTTATGTATCTGGTCAATACACGACCCGACATATGCTATGCTATTAACCAGCTTTCACAAGCTATGGTTAAGCCTACCAAGCTCTACTAGAAGGCAAGCAAGCATGTATTGAGATATCTCAAAGGCACATCAGGATATGGATTATGGTACAGACAGTCGGATGAGGTGAGGCTACGTGGCTTCACAGATGTAGATTGGGCAGGGAGCCCAATGGACAAAAAGAGCACATCTGGAGGGATTTTCAGTATCGGGTCCACAACAGTTTCTTGGTACAGCAGGAAGCAGAGATCCGTGGCACTCAGTTCAGCAGAGGCCAAGTATATGGCAGCGAGTTTGGTTGCATGCGAGGCTATATGGATGAGGAAGATCCTGGTCAGGTTGTTCGGTTCACACTTAGATCCTACTGTGATATATTGTGATAATCAGAGTTGCATCAAACTCTCAGTTAATCTAGTATTTCATGATAGATCTAAACACATTTACATCCAGTATCATCTGTAGAGGTGTGTCTGTGGGAAGAATCAATATTTACTTTTCTTACATTCTATTGAGGATCGGGATGCTAATATCTTGATGAAGCGCTCACCGAGAACAGATCGAATACCATAGAGGCAAGATCGGGGTGGTAGATAATCCCTATCTTGTTGAGAGGGAGTGTTGAGATTGCAACAAGATGATGAGCTTAGTGAAAAGAGTCGCCTTCACTAAGTGGGCCCGCAGGCTATTTTTGGCGCAAGTCTATTTTTAGACATGTCGATCATATTCTATGAGTTGCAGGATGCTATTTGTGGATGGTTGGTTGAAGTTGGAAAAATAGATGGACTTCTATTTTTAGACATATTGGGCGGAGTCTATTTTTAGATTGCTAGTCTAAAAATAGATATGTTGAATATTATTAGCTCTTAATAATATTTGGACTCTAAACATTATCTTATTCTCTCGGAGCACTTTAGTTAAGTGCACAGATGTGGCACAGGAGATGACAAAAGGAATTACGCTATTCCTGAGGATTAAGTGGAGCTATTTCATGGAGACTTCAGTTAGAACTCATGTGACAGAGTTTGGTGGAGTTGTAGAAGTAGTTGGTGGAGTTGTGTCCAGTTTAACTCAGTTAGACACAGTTGAGCTAGTTGTGTCTAGTCTAACTGATTGATACACTGGTGAGAGTGGTGTGAATTAATTAATAATTAATTCACTAATTAGTAACTCATTAATCAACTGAAGAATACATCAGTTAACTACAACGCATGGACAGTTTCAGTGGAGACCAATGGAGAGGTAGGTGAAAGAGCAATTGTGACTATAATTTGTGACTATAGTGTTGCATGAGTTTGCACCACACAGGATTGGAGATGCCAATGAGGATTGCACAGTGCAAGCCAAGTGGATTTGAGTTCATTCAGAGCCATTCTTCAGCAGGGATTGCGCAGTAGAGGGAGGCTAGCAGGTGGCAGAGATCGGTGCATGGATTTGCTAGATCAGGACTTGATTAGTGTGTAGCGATTATATTGTACTAAGAGCTTGTGAGAAGCTTTGTATGAGGATTGTTACATGATCTCTATGACATATATTATATACAGATAGTTGGGGTTTTTAGCTTCAGGCTTTCCCGTTAAAACACTGTGTTCTTATGTGTGAACTTTTATGGTTTCAATGTGTGCATGCAATTGATTTAATTTCCGCATATTATGATCAATGGTAGAAGAGATTTTGTATTGTGCATGAAGTTAAAATATTTTGTTATCGGGAGAATCTTGGATGTATAACGCATTAGTTATATAATTTCTACATCAGGAAATAGTCATTGGGAGGTAGTTGGTGAATTAATTAATTATGGAATAAGAAATATATAATAATTAAGTTTAATATTATTTATTTATCAAACTGCATTTTTTTTTAAAACTAATTGATAAATTAATAATATTAAAATTAATAATTATATATCTCTTATTCCTTAATTAATTAATTAATCAACTGACTCTTAATGGCTAATTCCTAACACCTATTTCTTAATAGCTAATTCCGAGTGGCCAACTCTGAAAACAAATGCATCTTTGCATCTTTACTATTTAACCCTACGGGGTAGATTGATTTTTTCACCTTTGTCGTGAGAATGAACCACATTAGATAGCTCGCAACGTCGACCATAACTTCATGATGTAATTAATCAGAAAGAAATTTCATAATTAAATAATAATTAATATTAACTAATAAATTATTATTAAAAAAAAATATTATTATTAATTATAATTATAATAATAATATTGTTATTGTTATATTTTTATTATTATTACATATTTATCAATGGTAGATACGAATGAAGTCTTTGGCTTATATCAACCACATTAATATTTTTAATATATATATATATATAATCTTTATTAATTTCTTTTAAACTAAATTATTTATTTTAATTATGATTGAAATACTTTATAATGTATGAATCTATTTTGCAATATATAAATAATATAAAAAAACAAAACTAACTCATAGTTCTATTAATATATATTTATTTTATATATTATGTTATCTATATTTGTGTTTTCAGAAGATAAAACAATTTGATAAAATAGTTTGTCGAAATCAATATGATATTTCATAACTTTTAAGAGCTCCCTAATATTATTGAGGAGTAAAAAACAACATTGATATTTTTATTTGTTGGATATTTGGGGATTTTATTAAAAACTCATTGTATGTATGATATGAACATTCTATGATAAAAATCTAATGTTACTTTCTCTATAAGATACTTTACTATGTATATATTTTCAATATTGGCTAAGAATTTATTAATTTGAAAAGTGTAATTGTTATTTAAGAAAATTTTATATAGATTTTTTTTTTTTATATGAAATATTGGATGTTTTGGAAATGAAGATCTCCAAATCCATTTTGAGCCACACAATCAACATCCATATGGGATGAGGAGTGGTGAGAATCTATATATATTAGTAAGTAATTTTCTCTTCCCATGTTTATATTATAGGCAACCATCTCAGTTTCTGATCACCAATACACTTGGAAATTGAAGGGATAAATTTTCTTTTACCCATCAGTTATATTATAGGCAACCATCTCAGTTTCTGATCACCAATACACTTGGAAATTGAAGGGATAAATTTTCTTTTACCCATCAGTACACGATACAAGTATTCTTTATCTATAAAATTGGCAATGTTCAACATGAATGTTCAACTTGAAAAGAATGCAACTCATAATAGAAAACAATTGAAATTAGTAGCAAAGTATGAAGCATTTGTAGTGATAATTCACAAATATTACAATATATTAGTTTTACATAGCATGAATGAAATAAGCGAGATTAACAGCAAAGTATGAATCATGTGTAATGATAACTCACAAATATTACAATGTATTGGTTTTATATAGCATGAATGAAAGGAAGAAGCTACTAAAACACTATTCCTACAAAGATCTAGAAATGAATTAACAATACAACTGAAATTAAAAACAAATACTAATGATTGAATTTATTTTTTTTAATTTGGTTATGTTATTTTTTTTTCTTTTCAAAAAAAAATTTTAAAAATGTGATATAGATAAGTTTCATTGAACTTTTTAATTTTATATATATATATATATATATATATATATATATATATATATATATATATATTCATTAATCTTTAAAATTGATTTTAATTTTAATAATATAAATAGTGTCATAAAATATATTTTTACGATATATATTATGAATTGATATTTAAAATAATTTATTTATTTAATTACACTAACAATAAACCTATACAATTAAAAATAAGTATACAACAAACCAAATATTAATAACCGTAAACCTGTTATAATCATTCATTGACATTTTCAAAAAGTTATTGAATCAAAGACCAACCATACAAATATTAGTAAGTGTTAACTAACAGTAAACCTGTTATAATAATACATTGGAAATTTAAAAAACATTTGAAACAAGTATTTTAAAGAATTCAAATCTGTGCAACTTTTAAACCTGAGCATTTACATTTATGGCACTCAAAATGTATTAAATAAAAATAGTCTAGAGGAAAACAGTTTTTTTTTTAATGTTGATTAACACGAAAAAACCAAAAACACTAAAGACAAAATATAAAAGGAAGAGCTGTAAAGGACACATAGTGACATGATATATTGACAACTACAAATGTGCCAACAAGCACTCATGATCTAACCAGTATTTATTGAACTTTGAATAAAGTGACTTAAGAAAGTGGATACGATATATAGATTGATTGCAGTTGTGTGCATCTGTAACGAATAGAATCCACGGATGAGATGTCAGAATTTAAACAGAAACAACCGATGACATAGAATTTAAGAGGGTCACAAGATATCAATAAAACAAATCTCAAATACCACTATATCACCCGCTGTACTAACTGAATATTGAAATTTCTTACGTATTGTTGTATACTAAATTCGCGTACTCATATTAATTAAATGATTTATTGAATATGTAATATTGAAATTTCTTGCATATGGTTGTATATTAGTTTTTGTATATTAAACTAGCTTGGTTATATAAACTATGTTAAATAAATGACTGATTATTTATATGTTAATGTCTCTTATAATTAAGTGATTTTTAATTTTAATTTTAATTTTTTTTAAATTCTTTATATAATTGGAAAACTTATGGTAAATTAGTGCTCAAATTTAGTGGGACAATTATAACTAAATGTTATATATGGGTGTAAGGTGGTTCATCATTCTTATTCAACTAAAACCATGCTACCTCCAATTACTCATTTGTGTCTCTAAAACTTGTGGGATTATCTTGTTTTCTTTTGTCTTACTAGGGCTTACCCAAACATAAGCAGTTTAAGGACATACCCCAAGACCCTTAAAAATTATATATATAATATTTTTGAATACCTGAAATAAAATAATGAAAAAAAGTGTAACTATTAAGAAACAATATATTCTCTTTATTAAATCCTAAACATCCACATATTTTTTTTAATTAAAAGATTTTTTTTCTAAAATTCCTATCCTAGTGGGTGTCAAAATAACTTTATGGAAAACCATGACTTGCTACTATTAATGTGGGTTGACTCATCTTTGGCATTCAAGGAAAATCACACATGGTTTAATTTAAGTGGATAGCCTTCTACTAGATGCCTTTAGGCCTTGGGTCATTCACATGATTCCTTAAGTCCTAAGAAAATGATCTCTTATCTAAGCAAAAACAATTTTGGGATATACTATAGTGTAAAAACAAATACCTCATATATAAATTCTTAAATTTTAAAAATATTTCTAAAAATATATAACTTGAAGACATATACAACTTGAGTGGACTCAATGGTTAAGAGAATGTGTTTCCTCCTAAGACGTCAGAGATTAAAAACCATAAAAGTTAGCATATGTATGAGTTCGTAAACTTATTAGTCTCTTGTCCACAAGCAAGGTGCCTTATACACCAATTTGGTGTGTGGCTTGGCCTTGACCTTAAAACTCGATAATAATAATAATATAAGGCATTCAATACAAATTCAACAATATTATACACCAATTTGGTGTCTTGCTTAGCCCTAACCTTAAAATTTGATAATATAATAATAATATTTGATGCTAGATCTAAGACTTTTGTGATCCATATTGTAGATAAATGTCTTTCGGATTAATCACATCATTAAAATTAGGTGGACATTTCGAACCATCTAATATGGTTCATCTCTAAGGACAAGGTGAAGATGAACGACATTAGATGGTTTGAAACGTCAACCTATTCCAAATAATATGATTAATCCAAAAAACATTTATCTAAATAATATTTGAGTACAACCAATATAATTTTTAGTCTCTAATTCCAACCCTCACAGCGATTATACAGTCCAGTTGAAAACGCCATAATAGGCGAATTTACGTTCATGGACGCACCTGATGCACGGGGAACAGGGGAATATGATGATGCGCACGTCCTTAGTGAAATTCCAAAGAAAGAAAAGAGAATACTAGTGTTGTCGTGGTCATGATGTATGCCAGAAAGAATTAAAATAGCATGTTCTCACATTTGAGATCCAAAATGGCCGATGACGACCATTTTGACCGTCTACTCCTAACCTTAATAGCAATTATGCAATACCAATGATGGTGCCGCATCATAGGTGACTTTTTATTTATGGAGGTGACTTTTTATTGATGGAGGCAGCTGATGCAACATAACGCGGATCTGAGGAAGACGGTGACGCGCATAATCCACTCAAGCTACAAAGACAGTACAGAAAAAAGCTGGTGTTGTGGTGGTCATTAGTCAAACAAGAAAGAATTGAAATGGTCTTTTGTCGCTGACAATCTAAACTTGCTCATTGATATCAAGTGTAGCCATTGATGTTGCTTGATTCGTTAGCATGGTTTGGCAGGTTTTTTGGCGTAGAAATCAAATAAATGGAATCCCCACTGAGAATCCTACTGTAAAACACATTAATATCAAGAGTAGCCATTGATGTTACTGGATTCGTTAGCATGATTTCGCAGGAAATATGGCGTAGAATTCAAATAAATGGAATCCCCACTAAGGATCCTACTGTAAAACACCAATTACGAATATTGAGCTCTTATTCCCAGTGCACTCATTTATGATGTGCTGCAAACTTGATTTTCGGGATGAGACAATGGAGAGAAAAGTGTGTGGACTGTTATGCTCGGAAGACCAATAGGTGCTTCATATGTCAGAATCTAAAGAGCACTACGTGATTTCATGGAGATTCTGACAAGATACTGTGACAGTTACAAAAGATAATGAAAATCACAGCGTATCTTGTCTTTCTCTGTTATCAAACAACATATACATAGGATTTCAATGAGGCCATTAATAAAGATAAGACTCGATGAGCTAGGTAATTGTTGTATTTTTAGGAATTAGTATCTCTTCCTAATGGATAAAATAAATGATAAATGATGATGTTAACATGATGGGAAGGTTTTTTATATTAATGTTTTTATTATTCTTAATAATATTATTATTTTAATCATTTGATCACCTTTTAACTTGATAATTGTCATATGTATTTTGAAAAGAGAGTAAATGTCAGTAAATTTCAAAATTTTAAATATTTTAACCTTTAATAATATATAATTAATATAATATTTAAAAATAAATTATTTATAATAAAAATAAATATTTTTTATAGAAATATTTTTCTTCATAAAAAATATTTATAATGTTATGTTATGGTATATTAGCAAGTAACATTTATCTGCAAGTCATAATGTGCACTTTTTTGAAGTATAAAGAATTAAATTAAAATAATTTATTATTCTATTTATATATATAAATGATATAGATTGTAATGGTAGAGAGTTAATTGTCATAGTTAAAGATTAGATTAGTTTGTATTATGGTGAGTAGTTATTGGAATCCAAGAAAACCCAGAAACTAATTTAATGGTTTCTTATATGCATTTATATTTACACTGTTTAGTATTATGGCAAGTAGTTATTGGAGTCCAAGAAAGCCTGTAAACTTATTCAATGCTTTCTTCTATGTATTTATATGTACATTATGTACATATTTCTTTGACATAATTAATATATAGTTTTATTTGGTTTCCAATATTGTGTTTCTTCCACTTGTATTAGAGTGGGTTAAATGCTCTCTTGAATGAGAGTAGAGGTTAATTTCCTCCATTAAATAAGTGTCTCATTTGTTTTATGTCGCCATTCTGGGTATAGTCCATCCATCACACCGAGAGTTGGTGACTGGGTAATTATCAAACCTCCATTGTTGGATTTGTGTGGATAGACTAGGGCTGCAAATGACACGAATCTCTATTTCGAAGAGTTTAATCATCATGAAGAAATATTGAACACAACAATGATATTCGTAGCGAAATATCACCAATGTATTCAGAAGTTGGAGAAGAGTTGGTTTATGAAAATACCAAGAAATTTTGTGCAAAGGTGAAAGCAACAGTGACTTTCTTGAAGGGTTTCCCTCCTCATGCAAAGGAAGAGTGCTGGAGTTTTCATATTCATGGATTTTAAAGAGGAGGGAGATGCTTCATGCAGTGAACAATTTTGAAAATTTAGAGGAGATCCCACTACAAGGGAAACCATGGATCACAATCTCTAGGTGATTGAAATGGAATCGAATCAAACCATAGCAAATTTACTACACGATAAGAAAAAAAATAAGAAGATGACAACATGGCTATACTTAATTTTTTTGAAGCTTTTGTTTAATTTGTTTGAACAAACTTACACCTTTGTTGTTTGAGTAGTGGGGAGCAGTGTTTATATCACTAGAGACATGGAGCGAATGAAGTGAATATTGTTTTGAAGCAGATGTTGAGGGGTTCGATTTTTCAATCTCATAGACAGTAAGATAGTAAGGCCAATTGTTCTAAATTTTTTTGGACTAGAATACCATAGTGCCACATCATTTTGTATTATGGTGAGTAGTTATTGGAGTCCAAGAAAACCTAGTAACTAATTCAATGGTTTCTTGTTTTTATATTTATATGTACATCATGTACATCATTTTTTGAGACAACTAATATACAATTGTATTTGGTTTCCAATATTGTGTGTCTTACAGTGCTACTAGAGCGGGTGAGATGCTCTGTTGAATGAGAGAGGAGGTAAATTTTCTCCATTAAATACATGAGCCATTTGTTTTGTGTGGCCTTTCTGGGCGCAGTCCCTCCATTTCACTGGGAGTTGGTGACTAGGCACTTATCAGACTTCCATTCTCGAGTTTGTGTGGAGAGCCTAGGCTTGCAAATGACACAAATATCTATTTTGAAGAGTTTATTCATAATGAAAAAAAATTTCACACAACAACGAGATTCGTAGCGAAGGGTCATCGATGTATTCATAAGTTGCAAAGGATTTGTTTTATGAAAAGACCGAGAAATTTTGTGCAGAAGTGAAAGCGACAATGGATTTCTTGAAGGGTTTCCCTCCTCATGCAAAGGAACAGAGGTGGAGACTGCAGATTCATGGATTGTAAAGAGGAGGGAGATGTTTCATGCAGTGAATAATTTTAACGATTTAGAGCAGATTCCACCATAAGGGAAACCATGGATCACAATCTTTGGGTGATCAAAATGGAATGAAAGCATACAATAACGAATTTCCTACATGAAAAGAAAAAAAAAAAAAAGTTTACAACACGAGTATACAGAATTTTTTAGAAGCTTTTGTTTAAATTTTTGAAGAAACTGACACCTTTGTTGTCTCAACAGTGGGGATAGGCGTCTTTGTCATTTGAGATAGGGAGAGGATGGAGTGAATATTGTGTTGCAACTGATATTGAAGGGTTGGATTCTGGAATTTGATGGAGGGCAAGGTAATAAGGCCAATTGCTGTAAATTTGTGGACTTGAATTTTTGTGCCATCATTTTAATTTGACCTCCCACCTGCCAAATGTGACTTCCTAGAGAGTCGTGCTAAATTTTGTGGATGGATTTTTCGATGGCATTGGTTGGTGAATAGCCTTGGGAGATTGACTGCCAAGATATCCTATTGCATAGTCCCGTGCTTAGCTACAAAGAAAAAATAGAAAATAGGACCTGCTAGACTTGTACATCTAACAACAAATCAACATGGTGAGGAGACCTAATCTATACTTTTTTAATGATATAGTTTTGTATCTCTCTGCATTAATATTACCGAAGGAGATGCACAGATCGTTGAATGATGGTCCACCCCTTAGGACAACATGAAGAAAACTCCCTATTTTATTTTTCTCCCGAAATTTCACTTCAGAGGTCATTATATGAAGCTTGTAGTGTTTCTTCACGAGTATTGTATCTTTATGAACACAAGTTATATTAATTGTTGAAAAAAGTTTGCAACAGTTCTTCATTTGATCCTTATGGTAAGTAGCATACCAAAATCTTCGAAATTATAAATCAAAATATGTGAAGATATCATAGTTGTTTTATATTAATTCAGGAGAAGGTACATAATCTTCATGCAATATGGTTGAAAATGGTTAACTTTATTTTCCTAAAGAATATCGACATTGTGGTTAAGTTTTTCTTTTTATGTTTTTCTTGGAATAAATGTGATGAGAATGTGCATGACTTTGGTTTTGATTATGAGAATGTTATAATGTCGATGATAATGTGTTTAACTCTTATCATAATGCTTCCATTGTTTGAACTCATCATTAGAAGGAAGACCACTGGTACAAAACGTGGTGTTGATCTACTTCTTCCCCATTGACTAAATCTTACACTAAGTCGATAATCAAGTTTGGCATGCCTCGTGACTTTGACATTTATACACATGAGAATTGAAACCTATTAACGAGATTGAAAAAATAGTTTTTTGAATGACATATTGGTGATTAAATCTCCTTTCCTACAAATATACAAAATTTTGAAACACGAGCATACATTTTTTGTTGTAGAAGAATACATTTATTTTTGTTGGTTTAAGTAGAATTATATTACTTTGATTTGAATAAAAGGAGAAAGATGACATTGTGGTTAACCAAGTATAGTTAGATGCTATGTTTTTGTTTAGTTTCAAATGTCTATGTTGTTTGAATGAAGAAATTAACAAATTTGGTGTTGCATTATGTGATGGTTGCCTAAAGAAATTTAATTTTTTTTTGTGCATTGATTTCCCTATTATGAGGAAGAGGCATTAAAATAAACTACTGGGATAGAACTTCAATAGCATCCAGAGAAGGAAGACTATGGAAAAAGTAAATATAAGAACATAAATAATTGGTTTTGGATGGAAATTTGGTAATTGCTATCCTTTATTTTATGTTGACTGGTTTCTATTGATTGTGTCACATATTCTCTATCTTCAAATGAATTTAAATTTTTTATGAGTCCTTCAATGAATCGAATTTGTGGATTGTGTTTGAATGAAGAGACACAAATGAGGAGAAATATAATTCCATTCCTCGCTGCATTTTGTTTTGGCTCATATTACACAACAGATTCATTATTCGGTTCATACCTAGAGGTGAGAAAGTTTTTTATTATATCTCTTATGTATAAGTTGAATCCAACATCCCGAAGAATATCAAAAGTTTAAATTAAAAATTTTAGAATGCCACGATAGATAGGAAGTTGATTTTGAGGGTTGTGATACTCAATACACTGGTTGGGAAGCAAGAAGATGATATTTTGGTTGCAGCAAATCCACTTTTATTTTAACATGTCACTATATGTCATATGATGAATTTTTTTTTTCATCTGACATTGCAATTGGGTTCATTCTCAGTGGTAGTCAACACCCTTTTCAAAATCAATTTTTTTCTGGTAGTGAGTTGGAGGAGCAAATGGTGAGAGTCAATTATTTGTTAAATTTATTAAAATATTTAATGATGTCTTATTTTAATGAAATTTTCTAAAACAATAAGGAGAACCTCTCTGAAATCCAAACATGTTTGAAAATGTGTAAGAGATGATTGAGTTTTTGCAACTCGAATCTCAATTCCAATGAGATGAACTACATGAATTACAAAAGAAGAATTCTGAACCTATTCTTTCTTGGAACAAAATTTTGTTTAAGCTTGATTATTAGGTAGAGAATGATGAGAGTAATAAAGTGGGTTCAAAAGCATATTTGGATGCAACTGAAATTTCTTATGAGAAGCTTGTTATTCCAAAAACTTTCATAAGACCATGGGAAGAGATGACACATAAAAAACACAAAACTAGTTTGGGTTATAACAAGGATATCTTGGATGTATCTTTTCATATTTCATATTTTTTTATAACTATAAAATTTAGAGGTGTTGGATTTCTAGATCATGTTGTTCCAGAAGAATTTGATAAATTCCAATAGTGTAATAAATATGGACATGTGAAATACGGATGTTTTGATCTTTACCCATGTGAGCATTGTGGAAAGTGAAATCACCATTCCAATAGATGTTCGAGAAAGAAGATTACTACAAGAGAGAAGCTAAATTTTGGATGGATTACTTCTTGGGATTAGAAGAAAAAAACAAAGAAGATTTATGGGTCATACTAAAGGAGATGTTCAATAGTGATTAGTAGCCTTACAGTAATGAAGAATAATTCTCACCCTGTATCTAAAAAAGGGGTTGATTGTTTATGGTCTTCTATAGGTTTGAGTATGAGATGTAAAATGAGCTTGAGTCAGAGATTCATTGAGACAAAAATTGTACTAGTTAGAGCCAAAGTTGCGAGAATTCAGTTGATTGAGATGTTTGTGAATGGGCACTTCCAAATTCCTAATTGTTCGAGGAACTGCTATGATTTTTCTAGAGTTTTTGGTCCTTTGAAATCCACATTTTTTGTTTTTCTAAGAAATCTTATGAAGGTTCAATAGTAGATATTGGTTGATACCTTTATTTCTCTCATATTTTGTATCGTTTATGGTTTTCTATTAAAAATCACCATCTTTGGTTTGTGGTTATCCTTCAAAACCATTTCTAATAGACATGTTGCTCTTGGCTGAGATGTATTTTTTCATATTGAGCTCTAATTCTCGGACTTTTGCACATCCCTTTGGATTAAGTGGGGAATGTTAGAAAACTAATCCTCAAGGTTAAAGATTGGATTAGGTTGTATTATGGTTACTAGTTATTGGAGTCCAAGAAGATCGGAAAAATAATTCAATGGTTTATTCTTTGTATTTATATGTATATCAGGTACATAATTCTTTGGGACCAATTAATATCGAATTGTATTGGTTTCCAATATTAGGTGTTTTATAGTAAATTAAATTTCAATCATGGCTTTTCATACTTTGATTTGAAAAAAATACAAAAGTATTAATTAAAAAAAAAAGAATACCAATAAAAATGTAAAAAAAATAATATTTTGAGAATTTTTTATATTGAATATGAGTAGATGAATGATCAAAGTTTTTATAATTTTCACTTATAGAAAATATGTGTGTTGGTTTAGGCATGATTTTTTTAAAATAATAAAGAACAAAAATTCAAATCTCATTAATTATGCATGGACAAGAGAAAAAATAACCAAATCCACTTTCTTTTAAATAATAATATTTCAAAAAATATACAAAAATGTAATGATTCAAGAGTGATCATCTTAATCATGCTAAAATCGTACTCCCATGCAAGCCCCTATCCCATGGTTCTATGTTGTCCATTAACATATCCTTAAAAAAATCCAACAACTTCTATGGTCGCTCCATCTTTGTTGTCCTACTATTATTATTCCTTTTGATCTAGGGGTAGAAACAAAATTTTTTCTTTGAGGAGGATGTTCCACCACCATTTCCTTTATCATCACATTTCTACCTTGAAATTAAAATTTGATCCAGGAGAATCCTCAGGCTTTGGAAATTTGTATGAACCAAAAGGACACTTGATTTCTAAGTTATCTTATTGTTGGATAATAAAGCGTTGGAAATCCATTTCTATTACTATGGACTAAAGGGATGCGTTGCTACTCCAAATTAGAGTAAAAGTATTAATGTTGCCCTATATTACATGGATGTTATAATACTTGAAGTTATAGCTCTGCATGGATGAGTTATGACACTTATTCACGTGCAACTGAAATGGTGAAGTAAGTTAAATAAAGAAAGAAATACCATCCATTTATTTACTTGCAAATAGAATATTAAAGGGAATGGAATCATTTCAATTTCCCAATCAAAGGTGAATGATTAGTAAAATAAATGAAAAGGAGACAAAAATCAAAGGGAGCGGGGGGGGGGGGGGGGGGGGGGGAATTCTTGAAAAGGATGTTGGATGGGCAACAAATGAAAGGCATAGAAGAAATTTGTGCTAAGTGGAGGACAATCACATTTCTATAGAGAATTTCATATAGAAGAAATGAACTACAAAATTATTGTAAGTCACATGAGTAGAGAAATCTGAATTCCACAAATAGATTCACCCTGTATTGATCATAATTTTGATTGAATAAAGTGGGGTTTCATTGTTGATACATTTCCTCTATTTGAAATGTATTTTAGTTTTTTTTGTAATCTCTATACATAGTTAATAATTCTCTGATATTATTTTGACAAAACTATTCATACTGATCATTGTAATCACTTATAATGTAGACTAGGTTCTGATAGACTCTAAGAAAGTTTAGGACCTTATTATTATATCAAATGGCATCAAAGGGAGTTTTTTTTTCTCCGATGGATTGCACCTCAAATTGCTTCTCTCGGATAGGGTAACAAAATGTCTTGATTGATGATTTTTCAGAAAGAGTGTTAAAGGGACAAGTTGGAATATACAACTTGAAAGTAAGGTACGTGAATGTTGCACAAAAATTTGTAGCTTGGAGGGAGACCTCCTCAAATACTGGGAGTAGGAAGAGGAAGTGAAGGGAATCAAGAATTGGAAGATATTAGATGAAGAATATAAGAATTAGAGAACAAAAAATTGGGGTTATTAAACGACATTTAGAGGAAAGGGAATAAATTGAAGAAGAATAATACACTGAAATTACAAACCCAGTATAATAGTTGATATAATTCTTGATTAAGAGAGGTAGGGCCAAGGTAAAATTTTCCTTTTATTATGGAAATCTGAGAGCTTATATAATCATTGATTGGAATGGATAACTTTAAAGACATTTCGAGTACCGAAATATTCACGATATAAATTAGGTGATTTTTTCCATTACAAAGCTAAAGGGTCATGTTGCAGTATGGTGGGACATGTCAAAAAGAGGTAGAGTGGAAAATCAATTAGAGTATATTAGAACCTAGATAGAAATGGTTAGCACGATCAAAGTTAATTTTTTTCGTATGGATTAATGGAAAAATTTATGTAGGAAAGTACACAACCTAAGACAAAAGGAGTCATGTGTTTATGATTATATTGAGGATTTCTTTAAAATTTCACTCAGATCAGGAATAAAATAAATAGAATATCAATTAGTGGCAAGGTATGAAAACATATTGAAATACATGATCTAGGATGAGATGAGTAAACATTGTTTCCATACTATAGATGAAGCCTATCAAGTTTCCTTGAAGGTAGAAGAAAATATTGATAGGAAAACACAGTAGAAAGGTAGAGGAAGAGATTCTAGAATGAGAGGCAGGACATGGATTTCCAGAAGAAAAGAAAAAGAAAAAGAATACATTAGTGGTCAAGGCAGTGGAGGAGAAAATCATGTTAGAAGAGGAAAAGGAGGATTTGGAAGAGAAAAGGGAAAGTGTGTGATTACTTGTTACCATTATGGATTTGAAGAACATAAGAAATATGAGTGTCTAAATAAACAGAACTTAGGATAAGAGGTGAAGCATGAACAAAAAGTCATAAAGGCTAATGAGGCATCTGTTATTGGATAATTTATGGTGGTAGCTCAACAAGAATAGTGTAAAAAAGTAATTTTTTTGGAGGGTTTTACTTAATATTGAGAAGGAGACAGCGGACGAACCTATGAAAATAAATAACATGTTTAAAAAAAAATGTATGATCCAAAGAAAATGTTGCAATTTAATCATAGATGGTGGGAGTTACGAGAACTTGGTATCCATAGAGGTTATGGAAAATATTAAACTGAAGTGTGGTCCATCCAAATCCTTACCGAGTTTCATGGTTAAAAAGAGGATAGCATGTTAGTGTGATTGACTAATGTCTACTAAATTTTCATATTGGAGATTGTCATAAGAAAGTGTTATGTGATGTGGTTCAGATGGATGCATGCTCCATACTTATTGGAATACTATGGTTGTTTGACAGGAAAGGTTTGAACTATAGTAAAGAAAACACATGAATTTAAGAAAGATGGAAAATGGTACAATTTACCACTAATGTCGGAAAATGCGATGGAATTACAAGTAAATAGAAAAACAAGAACATGATCTCTTCATCCAAGGATTTTTTGCAAGAACATAAAAGGGAAATTTTATATTTAGCTTTCATTCAAAAAGAGGTAAAGGATGAGTTGAAATAAAAAAACATACCTGCATAACTAAAATATTTCTTACTAAGTTCAAGGAGAATGTTCTGAATTATTTACCAATGATATTACCTCCTATAGAAAGTATTTATGATCAAATTGTCTTAAGTCTACTCACCCAGGCCCCTTTTCAGATGATTGAAACAAAGAGTGAAGAGGTTAATAGGAAGATACAATAGTTAGTTGATATAGGGCTAATTTGAGAGAGCTAGAGTTCATTTGTAGTATCGGAAATATTTAACATCGAAAAATAATTGTGAATGGTGAATGTGCATAGATTCACAAGCTATAAATAAGATAACCATCAAGTATAGGTTTTATTTACCAAAAATGGAAGATCTCATGAATTGTTTGAGTGGGGCTAAGTATTTCACAAAAATCAATTTTAAGAGTGGATATCATCATATCTTGATAAGAGAAGGAAATTAATAGAAGAATTCCTTTAAGAAAAAATATAGACTATTTAAATGGTTATTCATGCCATTTCAGCTTACTATTTCTCCCACTACATTTATGTGACTTATGAACGAAGCCTTGAAGTCAATTTTGGGGAAGTTTCTCATCATGTAATTCGATGACATATTATTTTTCAAGAGAAGCAAGGAGGACCACTTGTAACATGTGAGGAAATTTTTGCAATAATTGAAAGAGGAATATTTGTTGATAAATTTGAAAAAATGTACATTTCTATGGAGATAGTTAGTACACTTGGGGATTTGTGATTTCTAAGGAAGGCTTCAAGATGGATGTCGAAAACATGAAGGCTATTTTGGATTATCCAACACCTCATTCCAATTTTGAGGTGAGATTTTTCCATAGATTGGTGAGTTTATACATGAAATTCATTAGAAAATTTAGTTGGAATTGTGGCCCTTTTACCAAGTGCATGAAAAATTTGAGTTACAAATGGAAAATGGAAATAAATGAGCAATTTGTAGATCTGAAAATCAAGGTGGCAGAGACACCAATTTTCGCACTTCCAAATTTTAACAAAGTACTTCCATTTGGTTGTGATGCAAGTGAGACAACAATTAGGGTAGTTTTAAATAAAGAAGGGAGAATAATAGAATTATTTACTCAAAAGTTGAATGAGGCTATGAAAAAATATTATGTGTCTGATAAGGAATTCTATGCTACCGTGCAGACTTTGAATAAATGGAGACATTATTTTCCTCCCAAATATTTTTTTTATCTTTACTCATCAAAAGGCACTCCAATACTTCAATAATGAAGGTAATTTAAAGCATAGACATGTTAAATGGGTTTAGTTATTAAAAAAATATTCATGTGTACTAAAACATATGTCTGGAAAGTCAAACAAAGTGGCATATGTTTTGAGTAGGAGAATTATTTTACTCAACACCTTTTCCATGGAATTTCTGAGTTTTGAAATTATCAAGGATTGACATGAATATGTAAATTTTGGAGAAGCTGTGATAATTTGTAAAGAACCATAGAGTGTCGATAGAACAATGTATTTGTATTATCATATCCAAGAGGGGTAATTTTTTACGAATTAATAACTATTCATTCTGCAAGTTTTAGTAAGGTTGAATGTTATAAGAGAGATACATGATGGAGGCTTAGGTCGAAGTTTTGGCATAGGTAAGATGAAATCATTGGTAAAGGAAAAGTATTTTTAGTGTGGCATCAACAAGGATATCAATATTCTTTTTTTAGTGCTTTATAGTTCACCAATTATAAACATGTATAAGTCAAAATACATGATTATATACTCCATTTATGGTACCTAAAAATTCTTGGGAAGATGTAAGCTTGGATTTTGTATTATGAACACCTACCACACAAAGGAAGCATGATTCTGTGATGGTTATAGTATATCAATTTTAAAAAATGGAACATTTTGTGGCACATAAAAGGACAAGTGATGCTACTAAAGTGGTTGGTCTATTCTTCAAAGAAGTTGTGAGACTTCATGGTTTACTAAGGAGCATTATGTTAACACTAGAAAATCGTACAAGAAAAAGACATTATAAGATGACAAGAAAACAGTAAAAATAAAGATTTCAAGTAGAAATACACTGTGAAGGAAAAAAAATTATTTAATTCGTAAGGTTCAGTGAGAAATTGGAGGACAACAAATGAAAAAAAAAGAAGTTTTGCGCACAATGCATTTTATCCTTGGATAGCTGCACAGTCCTACAAATGGCGAAAATTCACCATTAGGGACCACTTCCCAAACTTGTTGGAGATGATTCTCTCAAAATTACTATCAAGGTCAGCTGAATTCGAGGCACCTTAAAGATATATGCAACCCTCAAAGGAATCTCTTGTCCTAATCTTGAGTCACTATCAATCTTGGGCCAAGGGAGGGAAGGGAAGTTCAAACATTTCTATATAAAATGGCCATGAGAAGAGAAAAATAAATTACATTGTTATTTTGGCCAAATTTCTACCATAGAGACACAAACTTTCAAGTGTTGAAGCAAGAGGATTGAAGGTACTGGCATGTTGGCCATCCATCATCTTAGTTAAGAAGAGAACTCTGCCATTGGAGAGTTGTCACACTCCTTTTGAGAGAGGGAGGAGAAGCTTGAAAGGAGATAATGGAAAGCAACCCCCTCGATGAGAGTATTTGAGCCCCATAGCTCAAAGGACTCACTACAAGTGTATTAGCATTGTATTCGTATTAATACTAGCAACTAAAGAAGGGAGTTTTCTCCATTATTGTATTAGTTTGTTTTCTCCATTTGAGCATCATTGTCTTGTGTTTTTCTATTTTAGTTCATGTTTTTATTGTCCTATTTTCATTACTTACATATAAGTTTTGTCTTCCATTTTTTTAAATATATCCATTAACAACACCATAATATTGTCTGTGATCTTTTTAGGAAACAACCTATTGCTAAAGAGGTGTATTTTGGTATACTAGTGTGACAAAAACACAACCACATGATTGGCGACTCCACTAGTTTATTTTCCTTGGTTTAATGGTTGTTTTGCAGGACCTCTTCTCTGCAGAGCCAGCTACAAGGCGTTCAAGGACTCTTTGTGAATTATTTAGTAAATTTAGTTCCTATTATGAGAGGCAGAGAGCTCAATTTTCCTTATTTTTATCTTTCTTGACAGAGCACCTTTCTCTCAGATAGATTCTCACACCGCGCTTGTTTTTAAAAAATTCACAGTGTATTATAGAAAGAAAAAAATCGTTGTATTTTTTCAAAATTTTAGGTGATTGGAAACCCATAATGAATTTCCTTCACCAATGTTCTATATTTTTCTATTTTTAGGATAACTAATTGATGCGCACACCACCACTAGTATAGTAATTAAGTGTTTTTATTTGTTTTTTACATTTTCAAAAAACACATAGCTTAGCTAAGAAAAAGAGTAAGTGCCCAAATTCCACACATGTTTTTCAAGGTAATTTGTGTTAGTTTTTAGGGATAACACAGTTTAATTACTCAAGGCGTAAGTGGCCCATTATCCACAATTATTTTTACTAGATATGTTATTTCTTCATTTTTTTTTAGGATTGGTACTTCAGTCAAAGTTTTCATAAAGAAAGAAAGTAATCTCTGATTCCCTTGTACCTCTCGATGAACCTGGGTTTTCATATGAACAGCAAAACAAAATTGAACTACCATATCCCTTTAGTTATACATAGTCTAATTAGGAAAAGTGAAGGCGACCCATTATCCACAGATCATGTAAATTTTTGCAACAAACAATCAAAACACATAGTGTATTTATAGGGGAAGTAAAGGATCATCACATATCCACATATTATCGCACTCTTGGTTTTTCACTCAAAGCATAGACTAAGCATTAGTAAGATTTGAACCAAAAGGCATGAATTTTTAGGGATTTTATTCTTATGTTATGTTTTCTTACAAAATCACACCCTAAGTAAAATAAAGGCTCTTAAAAAACAATCATAACTTGAACTCACTAAATTCTCCCCACATTGGCCACAAAAGAAATTATAGTTCAGGTTAGGACCATTGGGGGTAGGAATTCAATAAGACACCATGGTCATATTACATTTTGAAACATAGATGTTGATTGTTTAGGGAGCTTAAAATACTTCTATTCACCCATGGAAAATATTTCCCAAGCATTACAAAGAAATAATTCGTAGGGGGTTTGGCTTAGGTCTTGTGGGTGCAGTACTATTTGGCACTACAAGACCCATCTAGTGCTCAGTACTGGTAACTGACTATAAATTAAGGGAATTTTGAGGTCCAAAATGGGCCTCCTAAGGAAATTATAAAATAAGAGTGGAAATAATAAAATAATACTAGATTACATTATCAAATTTTAAAGGGAAAAAAAAATAACTACTTTTTAAACTCATATTTTCAACTTATATCCCTATGGCTTTACACAAATTTTGAGCGGGAACACTAGTTGGATGCAGAATTTGATTCTTCATCCAAGGAGTACCCATTCCGCATACTTTCGATGGATCTTTCTACATGAAAAATGTGATCGAAATCACGGTTTTTCCTGTATTTATCATTTTCAATGTAGCAAGGTCCATCAAAAGTATGCAGTATGGGTACTCCTTGGATGAGGAATTAAATTTTGCATCCAACAAGTACTCCCACTTGAAATTTGTGTAAAACGATAGGGATATAAGTTGAAAATACAAGTTGAAAAAGTAGTTTATTATTTTATTAATTTTTAATCTTAGTTTTTTTCCCAGAAAATGGTGAATCACCCCCCATGGTTGACATCATCGTCTTGAATCTTATTGGTTCTTATAAAGTTTATTTTCGTTGTATATTTTTCTTATGAGGCCCATTTTATACCTCAAAATTTCTCTAATGAAGAAGCTAAAGACTTGAATGCTCACATAGGACTAAGGCACTTTAGTGGCCAAAAACTAGGGCATCCTTTCCCTATAGGTGACGGTGCGGGCAACACTAGATCCTCATTATCAATTACCTTGGTTGATTCTTTGGCTGCTAGAAGGTGCCACTAATTCTTTCAGGACGCTTGCCACAATACCCATTAGAAGATATCTCTGCAAGGCCTAATTACTTTGAGAGTGTGTTGATGGTCTGGTCTATATAGGATTTTGGTATCATACGCAAACTAAGAAAGAACCTTATTTTTTTCTTGATTGATCACATAGCATAAATCTAAAGGAAAAAATTTCATTTCATTTTTATCGCTTTTCTTTATGTATGTGATTATGTTATTTCATTAATATAGATCATCCTTCCTCCAAAGTAAAAAAAATAAAAAATTAAGTCACACTAATCAACACCATAGGGGACCCAACATTTCCCCATTGATCTAGGTGTTTCTTAAACCTCCCCCCATTACCAGCAGGAGTTATGAGCCTCCCACCATTTATGCATAGAGGATGTAACATTTCCGCCATTACAGGATCTTCATTTATCATGGAATATTTGATTAGAACCCCCCAAGGGTCTCCAATCACCACACCAGTGGGGACCCATGCAGGGCCACCACACTCGACTCCTATTATGACCCCTCAAGCTCAAAGGATCGCTACCCCTTCGGGGTGTCAGCAGACCACCCCCAAGGGGATGCCACAAGGAAATATTCCCCAAGTACATCCCTAAGGCCCCCCCATACATATACCTATTCAACACCACCATATGATGACAATCAATACTCAATTACATATTTTAGCATCATTAAATCTACCAGACCTGAGAAAGTTAATGAATGACCCTATTAAACATGGTCTTAAATGGCCACCTATTCCAATGAATCTCCCTTCATGTATTCCAAAATTTGAAGGTATGCATGCGAAATATGCGAGAAATAACATCATGAATTTCCACTTCTGGTGTTCATCGAATATTATCATGGACAATACCATTCGACTATGACTATTTCAGCACACCCTTAGAGGGCCTGTGGTGAAATGGTATGTTGACGAGACTTCTACATCACATGGAACGTTTAACACCCTCACTACTGCATTTATCACCTTCTTCCAACTCCTAAATCATCACGATTTAGTGATGGAACTCCTCACAAATTTTAGAAAAACACCTGTCATTCACATATCGGACCATCTCCATGAATCGCAAAGGCATCACAGGTTGTGCAAATACAATATCGATGATAGATTTATTCTAGAATTATTTTTTAAAACAATCAGAGCACAAAATTTCAATAGAAGTGGCAACGAAAAAAACCTTGCAGTGTGGAATACGCCATCAGTAAATCCCAGCAGCTAGATCTCATTCACACTGAATCTGGATATATCTACTATATCAGTTACTACTGATGGTTTGATAGGGTCCTTAGCCCAAATTAAATGAAACAATATTTACTAGTATCCTCCATATTCGTATGATACCATGCAGAATGTATCAGAAAGATGGTACTACCATATTCATCCTCCACCTTTGCAGAACATACTAAGAGGGAAATTCCATACCATGAGTTGCAAGGGGGAAAATACCCTCCCCTGTAGGGGACTCAATACTCAACTAGAAATGTTGATACTAGACAGTCATCCAAACACACATACATCAACCAGGGTCAAGGAAACCAATACTCCCCTATCCCCGAAAAAAATATACAACTAGTGAAGAAAAATGCACCAGTTAATTTATTTCAACCATCCCAAGGTCACCAGCAAGCTTCATATGACCAATAGAATCATAATAACCCTCCTAACGTTGCAAAGAATAAACCAGAGAGCAGACCAAAGGGTGACCGTGGATAGTGGGGTAGCAATGAGAAACAACCCCCACATTCTCAGGATGGGGGCAACCCCGACCACAATCAGAACTAGGAACCAACCAATAACTCTTAGAGAAAAAACAAGATGACTAGTCTAAAGAAAAATCATTCTTGTGCCATATGTGGGGAATACAATCACTACACACACTACTATCCCAAACATCTTGAGTTGAAGTGACTTCAGGGCAAGTGAGGACAAGGGAGAAAAAACCAGCAGCTTGGAGTCATGTGGGAACCCTTACCCCATCAAGGAATGGTTACCACCCAGCAACAACAACCACCCTAAACTAATGTTGAAGGAAACAACCATGATATATTCGTGGCTAGAGAAGAATTGTTATTCAAAACATGGGACATGAACTATGATGCACCCCCAGATACCAACACTTCAGGTACAAGTAAGAGTTGCATCGTTAACCATCTCCAAGATACCTATTGAGCCCATGCCAAAAATGATAAAAGGGCCAACAAGGTGCATATGGTATCACTCCAAAGTTGCTTACAACTATAGTATAGAAAAATACTTATCTCAGTGTCCCTCAGTTATGTTAGCTTTATATGTCTTACAATCTTGCACAACCCATAGGAAAGCCTTACTTTCCACATTAGGCACAATCGACCCTTTTGATTATTGTCTAATGGTCTTAGATCTAGACAGGGCACGCTCAAGACTTCCTTTGCCAGTCGCTTTCCAAATACTGATTTCGGTCCACAATATCACCATTGATCACTACATCATGCATGAAGGAGCATCCACATGCATAATGTCCAAAAAGTTTTGGAATAAGTTAGGATTCATAGAATTGAAACCATCTGATAGCATGCTCAGAGCATATAACCAGAACCCATCATCCCCCAGGGCTCTTTTCGAAAAATTCCCAATACACCTTGCTAGAAAGACAATACTGATAGACATTGAAGTATTGGACACACAATTATACTATAACATCCTCCTTGGAAGGGGTTATATGTATGCTATGAAAACTATAGTATATTTTGTTTTCAGGTTGATGATGTTCCCCCATGATGGAAAAATCATCACCATCGACCAAATCATGTATTACGAAAAGAAACCAATGACCACTCTAGATGTTGTACTACCATACATAAATAAAAATATGAATCTGATCACAACATAGAAAAAATTTTGCCACAAATAATTCAAACCTGCCACCCTCGTCAGAACGTACCCATGAGATCTCCTTGTAATGCCCGGGGAAACGTAGGAAACTATAGAGGCATCACTGTACATGATGAGTTCATGAAACACTGTGAGTATCCTAGAGATGGAACCTGACATAACGGATGTTGGCACCACTGACTCGACATTCCTACCATACGCCATCTCCCACACCGCATTTTTTTCCCCTGCCTGGTTTTGTTTTGCAACAAGTCACACCAACTCTTACATTTCCAAATATGGTTTTCGCAATCTGGTATTTGGCCCCTCTTTCCATGTTGGGAAAGTCAAGCATTACCACTACAGGAATAAGTCCTATTACCTCCCAAGAGGTCACAACAGAAAAATAAGCCCTTACAGCGACACTAGCTGGTACTACCACAATTGATAACAGGAAAGGGAAGATAGTCGATGTCCCTAAGATTCCTAGGGCATCTCAACCTTACACATTGTGCCATATTGTAGGCCATCCTACGAAAATTTTTCCAGAGTTAGAAAATTTAAAATCTCTTCTCTATGCTGAAATATTATCTGTGATCCCCACTCCAAAGAAATGAGAAAAGGTCGCAAACAACCAAGGCAAGGAATTCGCCCAAACCATGCATGCACTATATGTGATGATTACGAGCATTACACCCATCATTTATTAGATATTCCTTAATATAGGGATGCATTACATGCCTTAGAGAAATCCAAATCCGAGGATACGTCCATCGAGATAGGAGAAGATGGATCCAAGACAATCTTCTACATATGAGAAAAACCATCATCATGCTCGTACCCAACCAACCCAATGACACAAACACCAAGAAGGAAAACTGAATCCACACCTCATGTCTTGGTCTCTGCATTATGCGATGAACCTGATCATTTGATTTTTGAATGCTCCAAACTAAGGGCATTTAATTTTTGGTATCCAATTCCTCACATTTTCCAATCCAACTTGTCTCAGCATAGATGATATACATCTAAGAATTTTCGAAGAAACTACCATGTATGCCATTGTCCCCATATCCATCATTTCTAGTCTATGTTAAATTTCATGCATCGCTTTATCGCTAAAAATTCTGAATTAGAAAATTCAAACTCAGAATCAATGGAAAATACTATAACTCAAGGGTTTGGAGCATCTAGGACCATTTTTTGTATAACATAAGAGAGGCATCCACCAGGATGGTTGCCTCCCTCCCACGACTATGCTTAGCCTCAAATCCCAGTATGTGCATTGTGCAAAAAACCTGATCATTTGACCACTCAATGCTCATAGTTAATGTCATTTCTTCACTATTACCCAATCAATCTAGTGGCCTTGAGAAATTTGACCAGAAGTAGAAAATATACATGTCTGATTTGTGAATATAATAACCATGTTCATAATTTTCCCCACGTTCCCTGGTTTTTCTTAGTGTTAGACTCCATGCACATGCTCATTGCCCAAAATCCTGACTTGGAAAGTTCAGATACAAAATCCATGGAGGGTTGAGTAACTCAGGAGAATGAAGTGTCTAGATCCATTCTATGTGTATCTGAAGAGAGACATCCAACAGAAATTTTACATTCCTCTCGTCACCACCAACAACCTAGATATGGGAAGGTGGCCAGACACCCTGACAAGGTCATGTGCAAACCGAACTTCCCATGTGCCTTATGAGATAAATGTAACAACCTAGTTAACCAATGTCGAGAGATGGATAGGTTCACCGAATTTTTTCGCCTAGTAACCCTTATCCCCCACATAAATCTCTCTAATCAAGTGAATATCACTCTCGGCTATTGTTTAATTTTCTCTCAGTTTCATCATACGAAGAATTGTCAATATCTTCCATTATTTATAGCATCGTTAAATAAAAAACAACCAAAGGAGCCATACCATGCTAAAACTAACACTCGAGATGGAAAAAATGCAGAAATTCACCTCTACACAACCAACGCCAATCATTTGCATCTTACATCATAAGTAGTACTGGCTCACATACAATTCACTTGGTGAGTACCTATACTCTGTGAAACACTTGCACTAGTCACTCCCATGATACAAAAGGATGCCATATGCTACAAAAATTTCAACGTATCTACACCCAATGCCATTCTTAGTTAGAAGAATATTCGTGTACCCCTTGTATACAGCCAGGGTTACATAAACCTCATCTTACAAAAATAAAAAAAATCATTGTTAAAATCCTTCTGCCAACTACTGTGGATGACACACAACATCATATACAATTCATGTCATCATCTGTGGGAATCATGATTCGTGTTGTTTGGTCATAATTTCTTGGTGTCGAGACTGTTGCAACTTCCGTATAGGTAGTATCACCTTTGAAAATGCATACCCATCACATCTACACTTTTTCAACCTCATCTGGTTCTATGGCATCCAACATAGAATATTATTATTGTTTGTAGACTAGCACTGCTAGGCTCGAATCCACTCCTCATGGCTTCGCACAAAAAAATTGCCCCTTAGACATAATCTTTGACTCTAATGATGATATACTGGAGGACATGATAAAACTTGAATATCTGTGGGATGTCATGCACCTCGTTTTTTCAACCAGAAAAAGTATTCATGCCTAGTAGCAAAAAAACAAATGATATTTGTGCCATTGAATCAAAAGGTTTCCTGCAATCAGGAAAAGTATATTGGTTCAAGAATCCCATCCTAGTGCCCAATGAATTTGAGGAGGGGAATATGTTTAATATCTCACCTACCATGAAGGTGAATATGTTGAAAAAACTTGGAAAAATTGAAGAAATATCTCTGGGAGTAGCGTGCTCTCTAGAATAAGTAACCACATACTACCCTATTGCTGGAGTATAGGGATATCTTTGCATGGGACTATTCTTAAATGCCAGGTTTATATCCCACCATTGTGGAACATCATATTGACACATGGCCTAAAGTATCCCCCGTTCGCCAAAAGAAATGTCAATTGCACCCATCTAAATCCAAAGAAATCAAACAAGATATAGAAAAATTCCACAAGGGCTGATTGATATATCATATTGCTTACACGTCTTAGGTTTCTAACCTTCTACCTATCATGAAAAAACATGGCACTATCCAGGTTTGTGCCAATTTTTTTGATCTAAATAAATCATGTCCTAAAGACAAATACCCCACTCCATTTATCGACCAAGTCATTGACGCTTGTGTCGGTTATGAGCCCTTTTCCTTCATGGATGGGTTCTGAGGGTATAACCAAATTCAGATCCGAGATGCAGATCGATATAAAACTGCATTTGCTACCCCTTGCAGCACATTCGCATACCAAGCTATGCCATATGGTCTAAAAACCTTTGGCTCCTTTCAATGGGCCATGACCTATATCTTCCACAACCTAGATCATCTCATACTTGCCTACTTAGACGATATCATTGTATGATCCAAGAGACACGCATACCATTTTTGATGATTGGTCCCTGGTATTTCAGAGATGTCGACAATATAACTTGTGCTTGAACCCTCTCTTGTGTGTTGTCTACGTAAATGAAAGAAAACGTCTAAGATTAATAGAATCTTGGCAACGGATCAAATTCAACCCTCTCAAGGTCCAGGAAATAAAAGATGTACCACCACCAAAAACATTAAAACAACTACAACGCTTGTAGGGTAAGGCCAACGTGTTATGAAACTTTTCCCCAAACTACACCACTTGTGCACAGGGCTACCAGCGTCTCCTTCGTCAGGATATTCCCTTTGAATGGGATGAACAGACTCAAAAATATATTGAAGCATTAAAAGACACTTTGTATTCAACTTTGTCGATCATGCCACCTCGCCATAACAAATAGTACATTCTAGACCTATCTGTGTCAGACGTAGCCATTGCTATGGTGCTAGTCCAGAAAGGACAAGACAATAAGGAGCACATAATTTATTACGTAAGAAAAAACCTAGTCGGGCTTGCGTTGAAGTATGAGCAAGAAGGGAAAACAACCATAGCCCTAGTACTTGCAGACAAAAGCTTCGACATTGCATCATCCTTCGAACTACCACTATCATAGTAGCTATCAACCCTATAAGATACTTTGTAACTCGCTACATGATGAACCATAAGTATGCCTGATGGGTAGTTATATTGCAAGAATTTGATCTATAGTTTAGTTCCCCTAAGTGAAAAAATATTCTTACTCTTGTGGAATTCATCACTGATTTCCCCACCGAGACCCAAAAATTCCTGTTAATGAAGCACTACCTGATGAACACTTCTTCCTAGGTAAATTTGAGAGGACACTTGGTACATCAACTATACTCTTCCTGTAAATTGAAGTTTAGACCCCATCACAATGAAGATGATAGAGGCACATATGCAATTGAAGCTCGATACCTTTTATTAAGGGGATTTTCCTATCGACGAGGTGTCGACATGATCTTGCATTGATGCCTTACTCATGACCAGTTGCTGATCTGAATGACTACCACGCAGGAGCTTGCGGCAGATCACTTATCGAGTTGGCCTGTGTAAAAGTCCCACATGCTGGTCTTTTGTGTTACCTTGTTTAACGATTTTATTAACTCTACTTTTTGATCATTATAACATGTCCCTTTTGCAAATGGGGCATTGAATTCATGAAACGAAACCCTACATCATCGGGAAACTACAAGTACATCATAAAGGTTGTCGAATATTTCACCAAATGGGTAGAAGCCATGCCCATAAATAACAACACCACAGAAACCACAACTTGGTTTTCATTCAACCATATCATCACATGGTTTAGTGTACCCAAGGATTTAGTGTCGGACCATGGAATTTTTTTTGTAAATGAGATATTTCGGGAGCTATCCTAGCTTCTTGGTTTGATGCACAAATTTGCGTCACCATACTACCCCCAGTCCAATGGCATGGTAGAATTTTTCAACAAAGTATTGAAAATTATATTACAACATATGGTGAACACCCACAAAACCAACTAGCATCATATGGTATTCTTAGATCTATGGGCATACTTCACAACAGTGAAATCCTTAATAGGATTCACACCCTTCCAGTGAGTGTATGAGGTGGAAGCCATGCTTAGCCTTGAACGCAAAATCCCCACCCTAAATTCAGCCATCGAACCTCCCACCAATAGTCAGCCCTTATAGCAATGGTTGGTACAACTATAACTCGTTGATTGAAGCCGATGAAAGGCCCTCCAACATAACGAAGCCCACAAGACAAGGGAAAAAGCATCGCTCGACCACAACATCATCTCGTGCTCATTTACCGAGGGGAAACTAGTATTATGCTATGATGTTGCAAAAGAACCCTTAGGACCTTGGAAATTCGAAACATTATGGAAGGATCCTTACATTGTCAAATATTGCCTCCTTAAAGGAGCATACATTTTAATAGAACCTGACGGGACATGCCTAAATAACACTGTCAATGGTATCTACCTCAAACATTTCATCAATAAGAAGGAAAGCCTTGGTAGCTTAGAATAAATATGTATGCACCATTATTTTTTCGATCATGATCTCAAATCATCATGGGATTTTTCTGAAAATCACACTCTTGTGGCACATATGGATCATCTGCCCATATACTATTTTGGATTCGTTGATGGAGCCTCTCAATGGTGACAAAATTTAGATGTTGACGCCTAGTCCATATATTATCCTGACCAGTCACCATACCTCGCCAATGGAGTATGTATTGGATCAGCCAAAAAAAATCATGTGGAATATGATGCCATCATAGCAATGTTAAGCAATGCCTCCTTCTAAGGCATCAACCATTTACATGTATTGCTTGATTCCTAGTTAGTTGTATCATTGTTAAATGAAAACTTTCAATTTCAGGATTCGTGCCTTTTTATGAAGTACCTGCATGCACAAATATTAGCCCGTAGTTTTGATCATATTATGTGTACTAATATACCAGGAGATCAAAACCATGTAGCTGATCACATACCTAACCATATCCTACACTGAAATGCAAAATTTATATACCATCAACCATGAGCAATAAACCATCATACATAGTGAATCCATCATAAGCATAACCTGCATCATAAACATATAAATACACATAAAAATAGCCATAGAAAAATCATTAGAGCTGTACAAATGCATCTCTTGTATACATAGAAAAAAATATGTGTCCTAGTATACAGAAAAGTGTCCACTAGCCCTATTCTAGGCAAAAATTCATGTCATCAGAAAGGCAGGGAAGCATCCTCATAATGGGTGCTTTCCCTGGTACATACATAGCTATAATATAAGGCTGAGCACCTCCAATTGGGTCTTTTCGACCCACATATGCACCTGGAGCGGTAAGAGGAGCAGCCTGAGCCGCAGAAATTGCTACCCAATCCAATGTTTCATGATGAGATTGCTCAGAGGATATATTTGTCTCCAACCAAATATTAGCTAGGTCATTAAAACCCCTTGTAGGCAGACCTCGAGTAAGGCTCTCTAGCTTGCACTAGGAATCACCAAATTCAAGTAGCTAAGCACTTAGAGCCTCAGTGGGAGCCTCAAAACCTATAGCTCGAGCCTCAACAACCACTTCATGAGCCCCACTATCCACTACATGGGCCTCAACACACTCAACATGTGGAAGTACCATTTCATCTCGCATAACCATAACACTGTTAAGACCCTCCTATGAAGGGTCACCTATATCGATTTGTTGAGCCCATTGTTGAGCCAGGCATGCCCCTAGTGCACCCCTCCTCCTTGGAGCATTGTTAGCTAATATGGCTAAGGAACGACCTATCTGCCCCGCATCTACAAAGTAAAACATGTATTATATAAGTTTCATCATAAAAACATATCCATAAATACATGAAAGTAATACTTAAAATTTAGAAAACATAAAGATCATACCTGCTGGCCCCCAAGCATAATCAGGAGGAATACCCATGTACAGATCACCCCGAAAACCAACCCCATTGTACGAGAACTCTTGAAACATCTGAGGGTTCAACTAGAACCAATCATATATAGTATCATCCCAGTACCTACCAACCTCCCCCCAGTCTTGATGGGGTATGACAGGCGCCTACCTGCGAATCTGAGGATCTCTTAGAGGGTCTAGGGGAATTGCAATAAAAGGTCATAACATAACAACTCACTCATACATGATACAACACAGGATGTTGGCATAGAGAAAATTTGAAGCCTTACCCCATTTTACCATGGCCATTTGACTCACCATACTGCAGTACACCAACCAAGAAAAATCAAAACACTGCCCCACCTGGAGCTATCGTAAGACTACTATATGTAACCCTAATACTATAGGTGGTGAAGATGACCTCACAAGGGAGAAAATCATTGACAAAGCCACACACTCAGTAAGGTATGTAATATGGGACACCAGAACACACCCCCATGAGATAACATTACGTCTGCAGTGACCAGCCTCCTCTACCCACTCATGAATGTTCACTACCCCTGCAGGAAGTGGATAAGGTAGCACCTCCCCGTGAGGTAATAGACCAATAAAAAAGTATAAATCTGTCATCTCGAGGTCAACCTAACGCACTACCATGATGCGCCTCTAATAGTCCCAACAACCAAGCCACTATCGTAAGAATCGGTCATGATACCTCATAATATGGTTCTCAAGGAATTTGAGTAACCCCCAGGGAGCCAAAGTTTGGCATGCATACAGATCGTAGGCCACCTGGGTGTGGAGGGAAGGCCAATCTCTATCCCTCAAAAGCATCCTTCCACCAAGAAACACTAAAAATGATCAATTTTGGACTCCCACAAAATTCAAAAAACCATAACTTACAAGACCACGCACTTTCTAAAGACATTAGCACAGAAAAAGTGCATCTGTGAGACAAGCTCACATGCTCTCTCCACGCCTGTGAATCTCATAGCCATGTTGATCATGATCATCAATGGAAGTGACTACTTTCTACTCTGGCACATTGTCCCCACATTTTCATTTCACATATATGCGGAGGAAAATTCCTCCCAAATCACAAAATAAGTGGGCTTGCCACGCAAAGATCATGTCTCAACGTAGCGATGACGTGACTCCCATAGAGTCACTTGTGTGGTCCCCATTAAACCAAGATATAAAGGCCATAACAGGTTACCCATGTATGGCCCACCTAACATGAAAATGAAAAAATTAAGAAGAATGAGGTTCTAGCTCCTACTTGACACTCTCGGCGTGAATCCCTAGTGATGTGGCTGACTGCAAGTGCAATAAACACTTCGATCTCAATCTCTA
The DNA here is from genome assembly GCA_034641835.2 of Pinus albicaulis. Lineage (NCBI taxonomy): Eukaryota > Viridiplantae > Streptophyta > Pinopsida > Pinales > Pinaceae > Pinus > Pinus albicaulis. The sequence goes on from CM076580.1 coordinate 418,870,135, forward strand.
ACCTCTTAAGCTTGGAAAACAAAAATGAGCTAAAAAGGGCCATCATAACCTAATTATCACCCTTTTCACCATTTTTAGGAGCCCATAAGTTTAGCTTAGGGTATCTAATTGTAAAATCATGAGAGACATAACAATCAACGCTTCATCATCTTCAATCTTGATCTCCTTATTCTAGTTTTCAAAAGAAAAAAATTCATTTTTGGGCCCATGGCCCCCTCCATAGTACATTTCAGGTACATCCTCTCTTGGTTTTTTTAATTCATTTTATTTCAAAATATTTATATGAAAAAATATGCCTTTACTTGGGGTATTGGCCATAGATTTTTCATATGCACCAAATCACTGTGTCTCTAAGGCAATAACAATATAAGAGAAGATATCATCCTATCCTCAGCATGATAGGATTCCCTCCAAATATTTTCATATCCTGAAATCATTTCTCCAGAAGAATAAACCATAGGCTTCATTCAATCGACCATGTTTATCATCACCTCAACTTCCACATGTGAAACACCCATGGAGGTCAGTAGAGCCACACCTTCCATGGCACCCATCAATTTCTTTGACCATAAGTGGTTATTTCGAGCTGTGGTGATCAACTTCGGCCCAAGGACTGTCTCATTCCTATACATTTATTATCAACATCATTTTGTTTTACTCATCACATATAGAAACATAATTCCCTTGGCACCATTTTCTACAGTGGATCAGCAAAAAACGCATCACCGTGTTTCACATTTGGCCTACCACACCCTCATAAGAATCGTACATATGTGTCATTCCATCTGCCTCATCACCCTTGCACCGAGACCAACCAATGGGGCCCCCAACCCCAGAAAAACACCCTCATTGCAGCATCATACAAGACCACACATGTTAAATGGGCACCTATTTCCATTCTTGTACATCCAAAAGCACTTTCACATTATTTTTTAAATTGTACAAATATTTTTTTAGGAGAAATACTTCCACCCATATTTTTACATTTCATATCTGAAAGTAGTCCCTAGTCAGCCTTGGTTGGAGTTGTGCATTCTTTACCACACCCAATCACGTCAGTCATAACAAACATACACCCACCCTGGATGTCCTACCGACCCAATGGATACCCTCATCCGAAGTTGTTGTGACTGTCGCTACTTGCATTAACAACCCCTACCTCGGGCCAGTCAACCATCACCATCAATTTTAGCCACTTCTCTTCATCATGTATTGCTAACCCATCACATTACTCCCTAATTCACCAGAAACCATGATCCCTTGTATCAATAATTTTTTCAGACGGTTGATGCTTCCTTCCTATCGACTTCAAAAAACACTTTCCAGGAAGGAGGTAGTACCTTGGATGGGTTCCCACCACCATAAGGGCATCCTCATATGGCACAGCAAGAATTCACATCACCCATTGATGTCATCGGTCCCCATGACATTCGACATCAACACTAGTTTTCATGTCAAGGTGGTATCCTACTTCACAACCGTTTCACTCTATAGAAAAATAGTCGAAGACCCGAGTATCGATAAGTATCTCTTTCATCAATGCTTAAATTATTATATATGTGAAGGTTCCCAGAAGTAAACAATCCTTGCATATATTGAGCACCTTGTCTAGATGTTCTATACCCAGGCAATGCATCTAGGTGACATATTCAGTTTTTTATTTGTTCAAAGAAAAAAATACCTTGAGGGTGTCAACAACCATCATCATCAACCAAAAACACATCACCTACCACAATGTGACTTGACATAACCAATATCTGTCACATTATATTAACTAGTCATGATCACGAGTATGTGACATGCGTTCCTTGTAGAAACGTTTCTTATTTTACCACTTATAGGTTTCCTATAGAGCATGGTTACTTTTTGACTTCAGAATAGGGTTTCCCCTCCTTATCTCCACAACAATTTACTCTTTCTCTCCCTCTCAAAAGGGTCACAGAGAAAAAAAAACGTAATATATTTCGGCTATATGTTTCCCCCTATACCTCATACATCAATGGGAAATTCTTAACACCAGGAAATCATACAAGCAAAAGACATTATAAAATGTCAAGAAAATAGTACAAATATAGATTTTCTAGTATAAATACACTATGAATGACAAAAAATTAATTAATTCCTCAGGTTTTCTCAGAAATTGGAAGACAACACACCAGCAACAAAGAAGTTTTGTACACAACACACTTTATCCTTCGATAGTCGCGCGGTCTTGGGGATGGCGAAAAGTCACCATTCGAGACCATTTCCCACACTTTTTGAACATTATTATCTATTAGTTACTGTCAAGGACACCTAAATTTGACACACCTTAAAGTGTTATGCAACCCTCAAAGAAATCACTTGTCCTACTATTGAGTCACTATCAATATCAGGCCAAGAGTGGGAAAGGAAGTTCAAAAATTTCTATATAAGCTGGCAATGGGAAGAGAAAAATAAGACACATTTTTATGCTGTCCAAATTGCTACCATAGGAACACTAGGTTTCAAGTGATGAAGCAAGGGGATTGAAGGCCCTAGCATGTTGTCCATCCAAAATCTTAGTGAAGAAGAGAACTTCACCACTGGAGAGTTGTCACATTGGTTTTGAGAGAAGGAGGAGAATCTTGCAAGCAGACAAAGGTAAGATACCCCCTTGCTCAGAGTATTTTAGCTCCATAGCTCAAAGGACTCACTGCAAGTGTGTTAGAATTTTATTCTTCTTACTAACAACAACCAATAGAGGGAATTTTAGCCATTATTGTATTTTTTTTTTGCTCCATTTGAGAATCATTGTCTTCTGTTAGTCTGGTTTAGTCCACATTATTATTGTCTTGTATGCATTACTTACCTTATTAGTTTTGTCTTACATTTTTTTGAGTTTACCCATTAAAATCGCCATCATATTCTTTATGATATTTTGAAGAAGCAACCTACTGCTAAAGAGGTTTATTTTGCTACCTAAATTAATGTACAGTTTAGCCTACCATCCATAGATAAATGGGAAAGATAGAATGGTGAATATAAGTCTTAGAAATTTTCTCAGAAGTTTGAGTGGTGAAACTACCAGTGCATGAGATATCGTTTTAGCACAGCCTGGGTTTTCCTATAATAATTTAGCGATAAAGTCAATCGGTAAAAAAAATTTCCAATTTTTTTATGGAAGGCCACCAAAATTCATTGTGGACTTTTAAAAGTTTTTAGATTTGAAAGAAATAAATAGTGTTGAAGCATGTGATTTTGCAGAAAACATAGAAAAATGCAAGAGTGGGTAAAACAAAAGTTGCAACAAAGTAGTTCCAAATATAAAAGCATGTGAAATATATCGACGAGGGTGAAAGTTTTTGAAAAATATGAATTGGTAACATTTACGAAAGGAAAGATTCCCCAGGGGTATAGAAAAGGACTAAAATATAAGAACATTTAGACATGTCGAATTTTCGAAAATATTTAAGATAATGCATACAAATTGGAATTACCATAAAAATTTGATATCTCACCGATGTTTAATTTGGTTGATCTATATGAATTTCATGAAGGAGAAAGAGATGATCAAGCAAGCACTCAAGAAAAATTGGAAAAAGTAGTTACCAATCAAGCGAGTTGACAAACTAGAGAAAATTTTGGGAAAAAAGGTTGGAAGAAAACCTAACATAAGAATATATATATTATTTAGTAATGTTAAAAAATAAAGGTCTTGAAGATGCATTTTGGTTTCTCCAAAATAGTTAGCAGGTACTTCATCCTCTAAAACAGCTAAACCATGAGATAGAAGGTCATGTATTTTTTATTATGACGGGTGTATGCTGAAAGAGCATTCTTGTGGGCTTTAAAAATATACATCGCCAATAAAAATTTAGTTTATGAGTTATAAAACCACTTCACTTACTATACACTATAGGGTTGTGTTGCTCTTTTGAGTTGTATAATGTATTAAAACCATTTTTATAACTCTATATTACAAGTTTGGACTAGTACTTTGAGTTATAACTTCGCGGGGATGGGTTTTTATGCTTATTTATGCGTAACTGAGATAGTCAAGGAAGTTAAAAAAAAAAAAAACAAACTGTTTGGTTACTCGAAAAGAGAGTCCAACTAGAAATGGTGTCATTTATGTTTCCCACCTAAAGGTGAATAGACAGGAAAATGATTGAAAAGAAAACGCAAAAGTTGAAGGGGTTGGAGTTGGGGAGATTTCAAAGAAAAGGAGGTTCAAAGGGTAGCCAAGAAAAGGTAGAGGAGAATCGTATATCGGGTGGAGGATAAACACATTATCACAAACAATCCCACTCATAAGAAACAGGCCAGAAAATTATTTTACATCATGTGAGCATAGAACCATGCATGTTTTGAGTTGAGTCGCATTGTATGAGTCGTGATTTTGATTGAAAAAAGTCAATATTTTATAAAAGAAAGGTTTCATTAATGTTACAGTTCCTCTATTTTGTTAAATGAAATTCAAATTATTTTTGCTATTTATGTGAAAATATATTCAGGAACTTTCTTTAGTTGTGCTCAGTAATAGGATAAACGAGACTTTGTTAGACTCTAAGAGAGTTCATGCCCTCAAAACTATATCGAAAATCCTTCCCACGAGATCGGTCCTAGGACCTTTCTACTTGCATCAACCTTACAAAAATGATGCAAACACAACTATCCGTGGACCTTACTACTTAGAGTAAGATTAAAAGAAAGAAAGATGCATATAGACACATAAAGAAGGAAAGGAAAATTCATCCAACTCCATGTATAAGGAATGAAAGAAAAGGATATTAATACTTTTATTAGCAAAGCATTTAAAAATATTATAAACATTTTGATTAATATTGTAACGATTTTGATTGATATTTTGAACACCCAATTCAATGCACACAATTTACTTCAAAGAATTTAATGATTTTACCCCACACATCAATCCAAAACAGTTAAACTTTTTTCCGTACATGCATAGCATCGCATTATTACATATTAATGCAATGGATATTGAATTCTCCATGGATTTAATTTACCATCAAGCCTCTGATTGAAAACCAGAAAAAGGCATATGAAGAGGCATCATAGGGTCTTCTTTGTTTGATGTGATGGTATCTGAGGTACAATTCCTTCCATAAAAATTCCTTGATCACAAATATAAGTTTTGGAATAGTTATGGTAGAAAGATAAATATCGATGGTAAAAGTTTGTTGAATATGTATTATTTTGTTGTATTTATTTAATTTTAAGTAAATTTTTTAGAAAGTGTTGGATGTTTCTATTTTCTTGTAAATTCAAAATTAATTTTCTAATTTTTGGAAATCTTATTTTTAATTTTTCATTGGTAGATGAATCTCAATAGCTTCACCTCCATGTATAAATACATGTACATTCTTCATCTAATATACATTTTGATTTGCAGAGTTACCTCCTGGTTTGACATGGTATCAGAGCCAATCCCACTATTGGCATTCTTGCTTGTGGTGTAACTCCCTCATTTCTGCTAACAGTCTTTTGCTCAGTCAGTTTTATGTCTAGTTTTTGCTACTCCATTAGATTGCTGTCATTCTGAGTTTATATACTGCAATTCTACATTTTTTTAAAATTATCTCTACAATTTTTTGCCCAATTATGAATTTGTTCTGCAGTTTCTGATGACTCTGCAATTCTACAACTTCTGCAATTTCTGTAGTTCCTACAATTCAGCACCTACAAACTCTGCATCTGCAATTCCTAATTTTTTGGCCTCTTGGCCTCCCCTCTAAAATTTTCTACAAGCTCCCCCATACCCCCTCGTTGTTCGCTCCCCCATACCCCCTTTTGTTCGCTGTTATCTTTCCAGGCCTCACGGCCGTCCCCTCGCCCTCACTACACAAACTCACAACTCATCGACTCCCCGCTCGCTCACTCTACAGCATCCTCGGCCCCTAAGCTACCCTCGACCCCTCACATCTCCCTCGACTCCCTACCTGTAGAGACGCCTACCCCAACCCTCAACTCCCTACCCGCAGACCCGCCTAACCCAACCCTCCACTCCAGGCTCACTCACGCTACAACTTTCTCCCTCTCACCCAACTGCACTACCCTGCGCTCCCTCACTACTCGAACCCCCTCCTCAGCTCTTCACACACCCACAACCCACCTATCACTCACCTGAGCCCCCATCACACAATTACACTTGGCCGTCCCTCCTCCTTACAATGCCCCGCTCCCCTCCCTACCTACGCTACCTCACCTCACGCACACTCCCCTAACCCGCTTGACTCCCTTCGTTGTCTAACCTGCGCTGTCTAACGCCCCTCGACTCCCCGTTTACAGCCTCCCCTCTCCTCACGTCCCTCCTCTGTGCATATCTGACTCCTCTCCTATTCTCCTACTCCATCTGCAATACACTCCATTAATTTTCCACTTTCCAATACGCTCTGTCTAATACCATTCCATATTGAATACCGCCTCCCTATTCCATATTGAATACCACTCTATTTTTAATACCACTGCTCTCACCACATTAATAGTCTCCCCCACCCATATACATTTAATACCACCGCACCCCATTTTCAATACCACTCCATTGTTTATAATACCATCCACATTCATAATATCGCCCACACATTTATTTCCCAAAACAAAAGAAAAATAATATATTGTTTTTTTGCAGAATTGAGTATATTTCTAGAATTGTGGATTTGTCTAGCAAAATTCTCCCCCCCTCAAAAGATTTTTTTCCAAAAAAGTAATTATTTTTTCCCTTAAGAAGAATGCATTCTCTCATATCCATTGTAGGGGTGGTTCTCTCCGGCAAGGAGAACTATCTGGAATGGTCTCGGAAAGTCAAGCACACTCATTTTTAATGAGTTGTGGAAAGGAATTTGTGAAGGACAAGAAGGAAATACACCAGGAAAGCCCACTTCAGACAAGGAGCTCACCATTTGGGAAAACAAGAACTGCAAGACCTATGGCTTGATTACAGCTTCCATAAATTAAGAGGTGAGTCGCCATATTTCATCATTTTCAAATTCCTATGAAGCCTTGAGCAAGCTAAAAGAACTCTATG